>CM054118.1:90276518-90613995 GCA_028673005.1 Tanypteryx hageni | reverse complement strand
TTGCCGTTTGGAGGCGCGAACCGTTTTCATATGAGCGTGTCGATCATAAATGTTGATTATCATGCTATTTAACGCCTCTACCTTGTCATCTACTTCCTCGGAAAACTGAGTGAAATACCAGGGTACGTTGGCGGCGTCCGCGAAGAAACATGTGTCGTCTACGTTTTTTAAATAGTATATATATGTATGTGTGTGTACACTTCCAGATGAGCTGGAGACTAACTACATTTTTATTTTCTCCATATACGTAGCATAGGGGAAATTATTGTATTCACGAAAAAACTCGACTTCAAGATTTCAAAGGAAATACACGTTTTGAGGTCCCCTGAACACGTTTTGACCATTTTCTCGATGATGTCTGTGTATGTGTGATAGCTTTATTGTGGGTGCACTAACTCAAAAACTATTATTCAGGTCAACGCGAAATTCTATATTTAACATTTTTATAAGAGTCAGAAGAACTGATTAGTTTTTGGTAAAAATCGGTCGACCGGAAGTGGGTGTTTACTTTTGTTACTTATCCGTTATTTAGAAATATTTGCTTAATTATTTAATAAATGTAAAACTGTGCTGGGATAAAAGTTGTAGGAAATTTAACTTTCTACAACCTTTGTTTGAAACATGTTTTCATATAATGCATTGTTTAAGAGATATCTTATATTTTTACCTGCCAACACCACGCCACCTACCGACGACTCTTTGTTAACAATTGACGCTTAGTTACGTCTTAGTAACGCCCATTTTTATTTTCTTAATTGTCGGAGCTTTGTGGCTATATCCAATATCAGAAGGCTATGGTTTGAGTTTATTTCTGTTCTTTGTAAAAATCTAAAATTTTCTCGCAGTTTCCTAAAATATTTATTATCATATAACCTATTTGGAATTTTTATAAATATTACAGATATGGAGAAAGTCATGTGGTGGCCACGTCCGATTTTTTATTTAGGTAGGACTGTATGGAAAACCGACTACAGAAATTGAAAATCTCAATAAAGTGCAACTGCGCAGCCAGCCGTCAAAAATTCGCAGTTTCTTAAACAAATTTATTCAAGTTTCTCTATTTCCGAATGTCCCACCAAAACTTTACGTAAAGGTAGAATTTCGTAAAATAACGAAATAAAGATTACGGAAATTTTGATATTTTTGGTTGTCCGGCTGTTAAAAATTCTTAAAGTTTAAACAAATAGATAACTGTTTAGACATTACGGGATGAGCTACGAAGCTGAAATCTTTAGAACTAAAAAAATATTTGTAATGATGAAATAAGAATGTTTTTTCAAGGTGAGCTGAAATGCTTGCAGTATGCAAGCACCTTCTACTAGTATGTTATATCCTCCTCTGTGAGGAACGTCAATATATAATGATAGACGTTTCTTACAGAAGCCGAGGAGGATGAGGAGGAGGAGAAAGAGGAGGATGAGGAGAAAGAGGAACAGGAAAAGGGGGAGGACGAGGAGGATGAAGAAGAGAAAGAAGGGGAGGAAGAGGGGGAGGAAGAGAGGGAGGAAGAAGGAGGAAGAGGGGGAGGAAGAGAGGGAGGAAGAAAGGGAGAAGAAGGAGGAGGAAGAGAGAGGGGGGAGGGGGAGGGGGGGGAGGAGGAGGAGGCGGAGGAGGGTTGGGTTGGGTTTGGTTGGGTTCGGCCGGGTGAGTTGGTTTGGGTTGCGTCACTTAAAACACAATCCTATAAATAGCACACCAGATTATTACTATAATAACTTTACAGCACAAATCGATAATACTCACTATCGATATTACTTGATATCCCAAAAAAACAACATGGCCGATCGGTCCCAGAATGCAAATTGAGTCTCATATGGTATTATAGGTTGTTATTGAGTAGGCTTCCGATGAATGACTTCGAAACAATAAGCAAATCAAATCAAAAATCTTACCCCACGCAATTTCATACTTAATTATGTCCATAATTCGTCTAGTACATAAGTAACGTTCATAATTCCCACGTCATAAAAATATTCAAAACAAATTGTGTCCTAAGAAGTCACTCTTTAATTTAAATATTTGCAAAAATTAAATTTCCGTAAATACCCATGCCACGCTTGAATATGAATAAATTAAGTATTTTTTAATCAATACCTTTTATTCCTCCATCTGTCATTATTGTCAAAAGCACTGACAAAATGAGACACTAAGTAAGCTCTCTCCCCTCCTGGCTGACTCTGCCAACTATCACTTCTTCGGCTTATCAAGCACGACAGAGGGAACCAAAAAAAGGGTCAGAAGAACCAGAAGAAGGCTTTACTGAGTCGATATCGCCTTCAAAACAGGTAAAAAATTCGCAAAACAAAATTTATTGGTCAATAAATTCGTAATTTATAAGAAAAATAACAAAATAACCGGTCTGTAGCTTTATAGAGAAATTAATTAACTATCAAATTTTTAATGAAAAGTATTGGACACAATGGCCACAACAATTAAAAATGCAAAATTGATGCACACAAAGCAAATAAAAATACATAAAGGTATAGGAATTGTGTTTCAAACTGGTTGCAAAATACACACTGAAAAATATGCAGAAAAAAAACTGCGAGTCCAAATTCAAAATGGCAGCGATCTGGACGAAGGTCGAGCGCTAACTGATGACTGGAGAGGAAAAGGGAATGCCTGAGGCTGGCTTTCACCATAAAATCTCTTTAGTATTGGTGCCCACTGCATCCAATGTGTTAAATAAACGAGGAATGTTTTCTGTCTTCTGTCGAGGTAATTTGAAAGAATATTTTTACTAATAACTCAATTTAAAACATATTTTAACTATTAAATTTGTACGTAAATTAAATTAAATTCAAGTGACTTTTTTCTAAGCAAAAAATTAATTTATAATAACCATATATATAAACACAATAAACATAAACATAAATATGTTATCTATTATATATCGACGACTCTTACAGAGGAGGAGGATATAACATACTAGTAGTTGGTGCTTGCATACTGCAAGCATTTCATCTCACATTAAAAGAACATTCATTTTTCAGACAGAAATTTCAACATTACAAATAGTCTGTTAATTCTAAAGATTTCATTTCTGCAGCGATTTTCGTTTTTCCCACATGTAAGAATAATAGTTTAAAACAATCTCCAAATGTCGCAATTTTAAAAATTTTACACTTTCTCCATTATGGGGTACTAATGCTACACATTTTAGCCAAATTTTTAAGTTGTAGCACTTCTAGAAGTAAAATAATATTTTTCTAATTGTTTAAATTTAAATAATTTTTAACGGCCGCCGCAATTCATATATGGTAAAATTGAAATGTTTATTTGTGCAAATTTACTACTCTGTAAATAATTTGAAAATTTCAGCTTCCTAGCTCATACCGTAGTACCTACACAGTTATCTATTTGTTTAAATTTTAAGAATTTTTAACTGCCAAACAAATTAAAATATCAAAATTTGTATAATCCCTATTTCGTTTTTTAAGGAATTCTACTTATAAAAAAATTTCAACTCCGTGGCACATTCGGAAATACATAAACCTTGAAAATTTGTTTAAACAATTGCGAATTTTTAGCGGCCGCATTGTTGCACTTTTTCAAGATTTTCGTTTTTTCTAGTCGGTTTTGCACAAAATGCTACCTTTGAAAAAAATGTATGTATGTTTCTGCGTGTCTCCTTTTGACTTAGGTTCTGCGACGGTGTTTACCAGCAACCTGCAGCGTGAGTGTGAATATTCTCTTCCTATTTACTGTGAAGGAGTTTTTGTTTACTATTGTATTGTTTTACCGTGTCTCGCAACCCTCCCTTTTCATAATTTGTTTTGTTTTATATTATTAAAGAATCCTTCCTTTGTTATGGGGCATCCTCTCGCACTCACGTTATTCCTATGAGTACATTCGATATTAGATATTAAATACGAGATCTTGAATAAGGGGATGTCTAAAATTTTAAAACATAAATTTAAACTTTATCTTTCACTGTGTTATAAGAATTTTTTTATACAGTGTCGTGTAGTTAATAGTATGCCTTTAATTTGTGTAGCTTCTAGTATATAAACAAATAAATATATATTCTTTCTAAATATAAGTAATATTCTCATTTAAGATAATAATTCATTTGATATAATATGCTATTTATTATTCTTCCCGCCATTTTTACAAGTAGCCGGACGAGATTAAATTTTTTTAATGTAGAGAAATTGCTCGTAGAATTACTTTATATTAGTGTTTTAAATTTTTAAAATATAATATATTTAAGTAAATATGGCTATTTATTATTATTATTTTCGATTTGTGATTGAAATTACGTGAACCGCTAATTATTTCAAAATGTAACGGTCAATATGTTCTGACGTCACTGCGACGATTGTTATAAATAGACCCCGCACGCGCCGCGCGGCCTCTTTAGTTAACTCTGGCTCGCATGTTGTGTGACGTTCGCGGAGTGCCGAAATCGAGGTAAGATTTTTTACATGTTTAGTTATGCGATATTCCACTTGTCTTTTTTATTGTAATTCGTTTCATTATTGCACACTTGAAAGCAGTAACAAAATATGCGGTTTTACGTATTCGTTCGATATACAGTACTTAAACTGCTATACTTTCCAGTGATCCACACGTATAGTGAACGGTTTTACTGTCCTTTCGTCTTGTTCTCTGACAAAATATAGCATGTGGAATCGGTAGCCGATATGCTTTTCGTAAACGTTTCTCGGTGAAACAGAGTTTGTTTTCAGTCGGCGTTATCAGCTTTTGAAATGTATCTAAAACCGCTTCGTTTCTTCTTAACGAGGGAACTTTTTTCCATTCTCGCTGAAATGAGAATACTCGAAGCATTAGTAATCTATATTCCTCGTCGATAATTTCGTAATCACGTACAATAAGAAGTTCCTCGGAGCTCACGTTGAAAAATGTGCGTTCACTTTTGTCGTTAAAATTCTGTTACGCTTTTAAATAAATGAATTTATAGCCCGTGATGTCTGGTGTTTTTATTCATACTTTCGAAAAAGCGCCATTATGACACCCTGCTCCTCTGCCGGAGATAAAGCGAACTTAAGGAAATTCTCACGTCGGCAGTGATAAACAAGTCCGAGCGTGAGTTTTGCGAATCTTCCAAAGAGCATTTTTATCCGAGTGCTGTTTTGTGCCTCACGAAGTTTCGTTTCGAAATTAGTACACGTGGTTAAATTAAGTAGTTTTTAAGTGCTTGACCGTGAGATATCGTCTGACCTCCTCCGATGTGTTGACTTTTACGTTGGTAATTTTCATGGTTGATGTAATGTTTGTATGGTGTACGTGAAACATGGAATTTTTTGCTACGCTGTTTCGTGTGTGCAATTTTAGAGATGACTGTAGCCTTGACCGTTGTTAATTTAACGATATGTAGGCAAAGAAAGGTGAAGCTCGTCTGATGTGAGTTTTAATTCCTTCTATAATTCATTATCAGTGAATCACCACTGAGGAAGGCTGCCTTGAACAGATGTACGCATTTGGTTTTCACGACCATTTTATTGCTTTTGGAGAATTCTGATTCATCAATATGTGTTGTGTTTCTTTGACTACAGTTTCAAATAAATAACTTCCCTTTTAATTGTTTTCAGATGGAGATCCACATGGCCACTGTTGAATTTAGAGTAATGGATATGTTTAGAAGATGTAGGCATTGGTAAATGTGAAATGAGCTCCTGCTGCAGATATGAGATTAGCAAGGTTTTTGTGGATGGTGCTTATTATTGAAAATTTTTAAACAAGATGCTGAGGAAGATGAGCAATTATCTTGGATGATGGGTGTGAGGTTATGTTACATTTAGCACCAGTTTGCATGAGAGCGTTATTTGTTTTTTTGTTGTATATCCATGTTTAGTGTGACATTGCTGGAGAATACATTGATGATGTTATATTTTTATGCGATCTTATTATCTGCTGCATCGATTTAACATTTAATTCGCCAGTATTTCACCGTTGTTCTAATCAGAACCTAGGTGTTTTATTTTTTGCAAGTTTCCTCATTTTAATCTTAAAGTTATTTTTCAGCTGGCTTTCTTTTCAGGAAATTTTTCCATCGTTTCATGTGATCTGTTAATTTTAGTTAATGTGTGCACATTTAAAATATGGTGAGGGTGACAAAGGATTACAAAGCAAGAGGATTCTGTCACCATTTGGTTTAAAATATTAAACCATGGAATTTTGTGGTTGCCATTCACTATTCTTTAAAGGTATTATTATTATTAAACATCTGAATCCGGCAATTTGTTATTATTCATTAGGTATGTGATTACAAAGTGTTTAATCAAATAATATAAGCAATAAATTAAGTATTTTAGCTATTTCTTTAGTATAATTTTTATTTTCAGGTGAAGCATTATTTTGGAAAGTACTTACACAGAATATTTTGCTATATACTCTGAGAAATGTCATGTGTGTATGTGTATATCTGATTAACCATTTATTTATGGTAATTCTAAGGGTGCATCTACATGTATTATAAACTTTTATTGATTACTTGGACAGTGATTTATCTATGATGGTATGATGATGTTGTTCATAGGGTAAACTTTTGTATTTGTTTAATATGTTCAGCTTTTTTTATTTTACAGGCATATTGATCTCTTAGTTGTGCTTATTATGATTAAGATTTGAAGTTATTATTAGTAGGCAGTTGTTATCAGGTTGCTAATAGTATTTGACCATAGGTTAAGGTGATTGTGTGTACATATGTGCGATTACAGTTTGTCATCATATAATGTGAAGTGTTAGAAATGGTGATTATATGTTATTAGGGGCCATTGCATGTAATTGTCTCACTTTATTTGATTTTATCCTATATTATAAAGGTTTACCCATCTATTTCATTGGTGTAGCATAGTTTATAGACCATAAACCTTAGTTTTAAGAATTTTCATTGAATACCATTTTAACATTAATGATTTAGTTTTATGTTTAGTGACACATGATGAATACAGCATGTGCTGATAGTGCAATAAGATTTCCTCTAGGTTTACAATGATTGAGGTTGATTAATAATTATAAAGTTTGCATAAAGGTATTTTCATTCATCATCTCTTCATGTTAACTACTAACCATTTCATGTGGGGTATACTTAATCACCCTTTATTTCAGCACCATATTTATTACAGGAATTATGAAAACTGAAGAAATTTCTTCAAACAAGAAAGAAAACACTTCAGCAAAACCAAGACTAGTGTTTGATTTAAAAAGAATGAAACTAAAGATTATGTAAAGTTTGTATTTGTTAGAAAGATCTCAGACTTTGTATTTGTTACATGAACATTTCTTTGCAGTGGATGGCATTGTTGTTGGTAGGGTCTGAGGCACAGATCACAGTGCCAGGAAGGGATTTGTTCCCTTCTTGAGTGCTGTGACTGTAGTCGTAGTCGGTTGCTGGATGCAGTCCAAGATTGGGTAACCCTTTGGAGGGCTGTGTCTTGTGACTGGCTACGTTGTTAGGCTAGCTTCTTGTTCCTATCATATTGGTCCCCTTGTTCACTGCACTTTGTGTGCTGGTCTGGGCCAACTGGGATTAACTTTTTGGGTTCAAAAATCTGTACTTTTGTGCTGTAATTGGTTCTTGTTATACCATAAAAATGTATTCTTTTCATCATATGTTATGTTGTAACTTTTCTATGGTGTTTTATTAAATGCGTGTAATTACCAATTTGTTTTATGTATATATTTGAGACTTGTGTATCCATTTATGTACAATATTTGCCTTTTCATTTGCATTACCATTATTAATTTTAAAATTGTGTGCACAATAGAATAATATGCTAGACTATTGTTAGTTAACTCCTGGATAGTATGTTATTTGTGTTTTTATTTCAGCTACAGTTTATTAACCACATTCTCACAATTTCATCATTATGCATAATAAATTTTGATGGTTGATGTTAATTTACTATATATTTGTTACCACTTGTGTCCATTTGTTTTGCTTTGCATTTGTACTGCTTGCCAACTCTAACCATTGAACAATTCTTTTACAGCAACTAATTGAATGACTTGAAGTTTCAGTTTTCTGCAAATAGAAAGTGTTACCAATTGATAAATAACATGTCTGTATAATCACTTTTAATTTCAGGGAGTGGGAAGCTTGCATGCACGGAAACCTGTATGTCTTAAGTGGCCGCTCACTGATGGCAGAAAGGGTTCTCTCTTTGTACTTGCAATGCGCTTTGCTTAGAGAGGTGTGCGCTGCTCCCACTCTTAGCGACCAGCAGGGCAATTGAGTGTAGCTACATATATGGTGACCCCATTTTGAGAGGCCTGGATCTCATTATGCTGGAGCCGGCGCAATCACGCAAATCCTCACTCGCCAAAGGGGCTGTCTTCTCACGGTGGTGGGCAGTGGTCCCCGAGACGAATAAAGGTGCTTTCCATTGCACTGTGTGGTTCACTATGTGAATCCACAACGGAGAGCAGGTGTGCGCTCTTGCCCGAGTTGAGGGCCAGGGACGCCTGGCAAGAAAAAAGAAACCATCTCATCTGAGTGGTGAGGAGTAGAGGATGGCTCCTTGGCTTAGGTCCTGGAGTTATGTAGGTTGCAGCACATAATCTCGCGTTCCAACTCGAGCAGCCAGTCAGGACAAAGGGTACCTGTCTATAGTAGATGGGTAGTGCGCACTCCTCCTCATCCGTAGTGACCAACGGGGGTGTGGAATAGAAGGTTGGGAGTGGGGTCCCAGGTGCCACCACAATCTCCTTCACTAAGCACGCAATTCCTCACTCTCCAACGGGATGATCTGCTTGCGGTGGTGAGCAGGAATCTTTGAGGAGGGTAAAGGTACCTGTCTGTATAGGTGCCAGTGGGACCTATATCAGAGAGTAGTAGTGCAGTTCCTGCCCCCAGTCGAGGGAGAAGAGACATCAAGAAACTTAGCGACCAACGGTCAGAGGGTGCTCTGCTGGGGGCTGGAGGGCCAGTTGGTCTCCTTAATTTGCTACAGCATAGCAGCACAAATTCCCTCCCTCTCTGCTTCCCATCCCAGTGAAGGGCTCGTATGCCTTCATAATTTCCATGCTCATTTCCTACTGGAGAGCCAGCTGGTCTCCTTATCTCTCGGAGCGCCAGTTGGGCTCCGTATGTCTTGGAGGTGCCAGTTGGGCTTTGTATCCTTTGGGGCTGCCAGAGGGCGCCTGGGAGAGCCCGCTTGGTCTCCCTCTGTAACCTGTTCCTTATCCCTTTCCTGCGGGGAAGTAAGGGGCTCCCCTCTGGTAGCCAGTGCCCCTTGGACTGGTGGTCAAGGAGAGTAGTGCACGAGCCCCACACATTAATGAGGCTAGCACCTACGGGTGGCTGCATATCCCAGAACACTATAAGCTAGGTTTACTATTTCTCCTGTAGAATACTGTTATTGATGGTGAATTATGTTAAAAAATGATTAATTTTCTTCTTTATTTTCATTTTCAATAGCATTGGTCCCATGCTGCTGGGCGCGTCCACAGGTTGCGGATAGTGGAAAGGCCCATATGTTTGTATGGGTCAGCTGCGAAATAAGCAGGACATCCTGTCGAATAAGCAGTCGCGGACAAGGGACCTAATTTTCTAGATAATCTTACTGGGACTAAAACCCTTAGGTATGTGAGAAGAAATAGTCATGGATTTTAATATTATGAATTTGCAACTTTTATATAATATGATCGTGTTATAAGAATTTCATTGCCTATGGTATATATTTTATTTTTAAATAAATAGGAACCTATTTTCCAATTTTATATGAAGTGATAGTTTCGATTTACATGGTTTTGATTTACACTGCAAAAACATGGGCCGAAATAAATAATGGTTTTCAATTTCGCTTTGGGTTCAGAAAAATGTTTTGTTTGGGTTTTGTTTCACTCCACTCACTCACCTCTCCACCACCTAATTATCTGGATAACTTGATTAACTGGCATATATCCAAATCAGAAGTTTTCATAGTTTTGTGCTTGGAATTTGAAATGATTGCCATGGTGATTAGGTCATTCCAGTTGGTTTGTGATGGTTTAATAATTATCTGCTTTTTATCTGTTCAAATTTTACCAAACCAAGCAAAATGGCTTTGAATAAAACATCTATAAGTTTAGGACTAAAGATGAAAGAGAGTTGTGATTAACCAAAAAATCTGATGTGGCCACCGCATGACTTTCCATAACTGTACTACTTTCCATAACTGTACTATTTCTAATAATTCCAAATAGGTTAAATGATAATAAATATTTTAAGGAACTGCGAGAAAAATCTAAAGACTTTACAAAGAAGAGAATAAACTCAAACAGTAGCGTTCTGATATTGGATATAGCCACAGAGCTCTGACAATTAAGAAAATTAAAAAGAGCTTTGCTAAGATGTATAGCTTGCATGCTTTAAGGTGGCAGTCAGAGACAGAAGAGAGGGGAAGGGGAGGAGTAACTTTAAGAGCCTATGCACAGTAACACAATTTTGGTTTGCACGAGTCCAAGTTTGTGTATCAAATGCCCACAACTAAACACCACCTCCCCTATAGGCAATTACACCTCGAGGATGGACTCATCCTATGATAAATGTGCCTACTGCTGCTGCCAAGTTAAAGCATTATAGCTATTACTAAGCATCAAGTTTTTACAATAGGTGGAGTGTTGATGTCAGCTAAAAGATGAGTTTTTAAAATATTTCTTAAAAAATGCATTATATGAGAAATGTTTCAATCAAAGGTTTTATAAAATTAAATGTTCTACAACTATTATTTCAATACTTTTTTACATTCATCAACTATTAAAGCAAATATTTCAGAAAATGAATAAGAGACAAGTGTAAACACCCACTTTCTGTTGACAGATTTTTACCAAAAACTAATCTGTTCTTCACCTTCTAATACAGATGCTAAATATGAAATTGTATGCTGATTGGATTATTAGTTTTTGAGTTAGAATAGCCAGGAATTTCTGGTCGCAAACACCTTCATGGATATCATCAAGAAAATAGTAAAAATGTGATCAGGAAACATTAAAACATATATTTCCATTGAAATCTTGAATTCAATTTCATTCATGAAAACAATACTTTCTCTATACTTGGTATATGTAGAATGTCAAAATAGACATTATTAGGCATTTGGAAAAAGGCAAAAATCAGAAAGTGATGATGGATGAATTTAATATTGGTTCTTCATCTATTCCATCTAAAAGTGATATTGATGAAGAGAAGCAGTAAATGTACACTACCAAACCCAACTCAAGGGGGGAGCAGTGAACATTAGGAGTAACAGTTCGCCTAACTTACCCGACCAGGTGGGGCCAAGTACAATATTCCTTCATGTTCAAATTTCTCTTCCCTGGCCTAACCAAATTCCAATGGAGTACTCCACATAATTCCAAATCTCACCCCTAGAGAGGTGCTCTGCAATGTCCCATTAATACCAAAGTAACAACGGGTACTATTTCTAGGAAGGTCAGGACATAACTGAGGGCGAGGAGAAGTTTTCAAAACCTTATCTCTAAGCAGAAAGTTTTCCACATCAATTGAAAAGAACTCATAGTGGGACACACTGGTGCTTCTTCCGCCCATGGAGATAGCCTCTTTAAGATGCACCAGTTCACCCTCTGCACTGAACATGTTAATTGGAGAGTGATTATTTTGTATTTGAACAATGGCAGTCAGCTGCCTAATCACAGACCTGACTACAATGCATCCTCCACAACAGTCATCCAAGTCTTTTCATTACAAAGTCGTTAACTGCCTTGAATTTCCTGAACACTCCCTTTTGGATCATTGCCCCATTCCTTCTACATTTCCAGTTGAAATCCGACCTCAGAACCATAAAATACTTCATTACATCAATTCCTATTTTAATATTTAGTCAGGTGTCAACAACTCATAGCACTTATGCTGTCTTCTGAATCATCCTCACCATAACATAAGATAAAGTTTGTAATACAGGTGTCACAAGCCTTTAGGATTCCTTGACAATTTTAGTGTAAAAAATATAATGAAATGATGCTGAATTTTTTTATGAAACGTTTAATCATGTGGGAATGAGTGACTTATGATGTTATTACCAATGCATATATGGCTTGGGTGCTCAAACAGTGGACCAGATTCAGCCTGCTAAGCAATTTTATGCAGCCCACCACAGTGTTTCATACTTTTCAAAACATTTTGCTTTTGATTTACATACCAAATATAATTTTTTAATCTAGCAGAAGCTGTTGAAATATCTTGTGCTAAATTGGGATCTGTTAGTAAATATTTCAAAGATTGAATTCCAAAACCCAATTTTAACTTGATTTTCACTCATATGGTGTCTAAGATACTTTAGTTAACTTCCAATTTAACAAGTGCCAGCTTTAATTTCTGTAGTGCCTGACCTGCATATGGCAAAGTTCAAGGTGAAATAATATTGTCTGTAAACTCTGTAATATTTATATTAGAAATATTCCTTTTAGACTTTTACTTTAGCTAAAGTATTAACTTGTCCAATGATATAAGAAATAATTACATCATTTGCATTTAGGTATTTTTTAAAAAAAGAAGTAGAATTTTGGTTTATTTATTTGCATGATTCGTATGCCTGTAAACAAGGGTCTCTGGCATGGAGTAGTTCCCCTAAACCCGTCAGTATTTGTGTACTTCTATTTTAATTTTCTATAGTTATAAGGAGGTTTTTCCTTTTGATTTTTTATCAATTGTCTTTTAATATTTATATAAAGTTCTAAATTATCACCTTTTATTTTTTATGGTAATTTTTTTATAATCGAGCATTGGGTTATTCAAAGATCTAGTGCCATTCTATGAATCTGATATGTACAAAACATTGCTTTATATCTTTGCTGTCTTCACAACAAATTTCAGAACAATTACATGAATATTTTTTTATTTATTGTTATTGTTATAAAGGAGAAATTTGAAAAATATTGGCTTATTTTTCATAACCTCTGGTGGAACAACTTTCTCCTTGTCCTCCTGAGCATCATGCTTAGATAAAAATAGGTAAGCTCTTGTTTGTACTATTGCATTATGTACACAATCATGATTACACTATAGTGGTATTTTATTTTCCTAAATTATTTGATTGCTCACTTTATCCTATTGACACACTTTTCATCATCAATGACACTTATGTTCTCAGGTTTTAATTTATCAGGTCACTTTTGTCGGCCTTGGTAGACTTCTGCAAATGGATGATAAGGTCGCGGGTTCGAATCCCACCTAGGACATGGATGTTTGTGCCTGTAATATCAGGGTTATATGCAAGAATGGACATAATTGTCTAAATATCGCCCTCAATAAAGACGGATTATTATTATTATCTCTTCCATATTTTTCTAATTCTATACCTCCCTTACTCTCTATGTAGTACCTTTCTTTCTATATCCCTTCCTATTTCCCTCCCTACATCCCCCTCTCTCTTACTCTACATTTATATAGCTGTTTATATAAGCAAAAGAACCCAAACTAAATACCAGTCCCATTAGGATTATGTAATTTTGCGAAAAATTCTACGATAATTTAAGACAATCAATGCACTTGCATATATTACATGTACAAGGGTTGAGACAGCAATTGATTCTCAAAGTTTAGCAATGACGTGATTGGCAAGGCAACATCCCATTTAAAAGCCGATATTTTCTCAAATATGATTTAAATGTTTAATATGAGAGATTCTGAGCGGTAGGTAGAAAAAGATTTATAGAACAAGAAACTTCATTAATTTAACTGAAACAGTTTAAATTTGAGGATTGTACATAATTTTTTTCTAATTTTTCTCATTTTCTAATTTAATTTTCTGCACTTTGAAAAGTTGCTTTTTACATGTTATCTTATGGCAAATGGAATCTTGTAGTTGAATCCGGTCTTTTTTGTTTTTTTTTTAAATTTAATTTTCATATCTGAATCAAACATTCCTGCAAAATTTCAACTTTTTATCTAATCGGGAAGTTTGTTATAAATGTATTAAATATGCCATTGATGACATCAGCAACATAGGCTTTTATTATAGTAACTGGCATAATTTCCCATCAAATATGACGAGCATGTGCAGCTTATCTTTTGAAATTAAGGTACTTCCCATTCTTCCTCCCTTTCTCTCTGTCTTCCTCCCATTCTATTCCTTCCCTCTCCCCATATTCCCTCTCTCCCTCCTATTTTCCCTCTCTCATCCTTCATTCTATTCTCCATCCCTCTCTCACTCCTATTCTTCACCCTCACTTCCTCCCATTCTCCTTCTCATTCTTCCCTCAAAAATACAGCGTGATATACGTAGCTACAAATCTTACATACAAAAAGAATATTATTTGTTAAACATTCCGCTACACACCTTTAGCTGGCCAAAACTATTTTAACTCTCTGGAACATACTATTACGTGAATTATTTTGGAGAAATCTTGCCATTAAAATGGCAAGATTTCACCAAAATATGTGAAAAAAACGTTTAACATGAATAATTTCGAATTGAAGGCAAAAAACAATGAACAGAATAAGAAACCATATAATTTTTTCTTTAAAATGGTCTGGATCTATAGGTGAGTCTATTTTTTTCAATTTTTAACTCAAATAGAGGAAAAGACCGCCCGTCAAAAAGTCGATTTTTCATGTTATGTTATGGGGAATGCAAATCATCCCCTGTAGTCGAACCCTGGACATAAATTTTCTTTTGCCACAGCATTTTCATATCTGAGTAGACTATCTCTGCCATATTTAATGTTTATTTCTGCATATTTGATTGAGTTATTCACATTTTAAGAGCATGGCATGGCCCCACCAACTAACAGACTTACATAGCCCTTTCTTCAGCTGGTTCCCAAAGGAAACATGGCCTCATGAAATGGTCCTGTCTGTGTGTATGAGTGTGTCTCCTGCTAAAAACTTTTGCACCAATGCACCGATTTGCATGAAACTTGGTATGAGGTTTCTGCTGCCAGGGCCCACCTCCAGGCTATATTTTCATTGGCAAAGATTGAAGTCCTGGGTTCGATTCCAGGAACGCTTTTATCTTATTTGTTTTACATAGGAAAACTCAAATCCATCGTGCAGAGATGTTTTCTTTATTACATTAAAATATCTTAAAATTGTAATGTCGTAGTGAGGTTTGTAGTGTTATAAGGGGAAAAGAATATAGATTCTAATTCTTATCACTGAATTTTGATAATTGATCGTATTTTCACTAAAACAGAGTTTTTGCTTTTTAAATCACATTTTATCGGATTGTTGCCATGGAGACGATTATTACCAAACTCGGCTTGCTCATAGACGAATGAACAAATGGGTTATTTTCTTTTCCACTTGACTACTCTTCAGCAATGGTCAATTGATCCGGACATATTAGCGTGTGAACAGTAACATTTAATTAAATCATTTATTTAACCCTTAGTTAGTCGCGTGAAAAAAAGTTCCGTAATTAGTCGCGTGGGGTCAATATTACCCCAAAATAATTTCTAAAGATAAGCAATAATATATTAATTTATTTATATCTTACTGGACATAAAATCAATCTTACATTATAATACAATTATTTATTAATAATTTTTACAATAAACATTGATTAAAATAACTTAAAATATTTTTTTGTATTTTCTAATCACTTTCCCTCTCCCCACATTCAATGCACTTCATTATCATATGGTCTTTGCAAGTAAAAGCTCCACAATTTCCACATCTAGTGGACACTTTATTGTCCTTATTTCTTGGGCAATGTTCGCATCTTCCTGTTGATAGTCCCGATCCTGGTGATGGACCTTCCTGCGCAAGTCCCTGTTGAGTGCATATGCGCTTTCGGAGATGCCTAGATATAAACTGACTCTGAGACCTCAAAATCTGTAGATCCTTTATTAATTCCTTCGATAATGATTTCAAGAAATTTCGCCTTGTCATTTCCTTTTGAACGTTTTGTTTATAAACAATAAAGGCATTTATGGCAGAAACGTTCAGCTAATAAAAAACACAGCTAACGGCCATATTTTCGTTCTTCTGCCAACATTATAAGCAGTGCAGAGCTGATCGCACTTTTTGTTGCATGAAGATCGCGTTGAGGGCTTTATTAGTGATAGGACTATTTTTGCGGAGATCGCTCACACTTGTGGGTTAGACATCGGTCGCGGCACGGTCGCTTTCCGGCCCCACCTACAGCATGAAGTAGTTTATGGCTGCCCCCAACAAGCAGAAAGATTCAAGCTCACTTCTGCTGTCACCGAGGATTGCCCTCGATGGGGCTTTGGACAAAAGTTGCCTCCTCAAGCGACCCAAGGGGTTCGTGCCGAGGTCCAAGCGCGTCCTCCCCTATAAGTGTGAACATACTTGGGACTTCTCCATAGAAACCCCATTGAAAATAGGATATATTTTGGTCTAAAACGTCCCAACCGTGACCATCATGCGACCGGTAGGAGATCCAAAAACTTTGAAGATTGCCGATCTCATTCGTGTTCATGCTTATTCCGAAAAATAAGGGAGAAACTCGTGCTAAAAAGGGTGAGCGGTAATGAAAGGCAAACCGCTTTCTTTTATCCTTTTTGCACATGGGTACTAAGAGCTTCATCCTATGAGGGTGATAAAAAAGCTGCCAAAAGTCGCTAGAAAGGTGTTCCATTTTTGAGAGTATTTCACAATAATGACGAAAGCGTGTGATAAATAATTACTGTACAGAAAAGGGAATAATATGGATGTAGTTCAATTATAAAATCTAGAAAATAGTTTCAAAAATCATGCATCGGTCTTGATAGAATACGTGGAATTCTGCGTCAAAGAAGTCATCCTCGGGTCAATGCTTCGACAGCAATTTCTAGAGAGACCACGTGCGTTTGTTTGTGACTTTTATTGCGGGTAGAAAACGGTTGCATGTGTGCGGCCGAAGTAAGAAAACACCCGGAGAATTCCGAAAAGAGGGAAAAGGTACATTGGAGGGGGGAGAGGGGAGGGGGAGATGGGAGGAAGAAGGGTAACCAACCTATAGTGAAAATTAGTGAAGTAAAAATGTATCATAAGAGAACTAGTGTTAAAACAATGAAATACTGCTTATCAGGAAAATTATTTGTATTTCTGATGTGATAATAATAATCTGTATTGCGTTTAACCCTTCTAGACCAATAGAGAAAAAAGCAACAGGTAGAGAGATGTCAAAATAAAAGCAACTTTTTTAACCTCATATATACATAACAAATGGATACACACCAAAATAGCACATTAAAATAGTTTAATTTTCTCAATAATTACAATATTTATACTATATGTATAAATATAAAAATATCAAAAATAACAAATTTAAAAAAAAAACAAAGAAATGCTAATTTCTCTTCTAGAATGTCAGTTTCGAAGGTAGAACAAGTTTGGGTTAGATTGACAATACATTTCTGTAGATATTGACGAAAAAACATTGCTTGGGGTCATATTGACCCCACGCGACTAATTAAGGGTTAAAAAAGTACATGCAAAATGTAATGTCAGAAAGTGTAGTAGTAGTTTAATTGGTCCAGATATACATAGATATAGGACAAGTCAAACAGGAGGAGTCAGTGAAACAGAAATTAACAAACATACTAAAATTAGAATAATTAGTATATGCCAAACATTGACATCATTGTACAGCATCCATATAATCACCTATACTGTAATACATTTTGTGCTACAAGAATTCGTTTATTTTTAAAAGTTGAAATACTTTTTACAGTTTTCAATTCATTTAGTATTTGTAATCCCATTTGTCTAGGACCCAGAGCAGATGATCTTGTATGAACAAATGAGATATGGAGGTTATTGCTGCCTCTGGTACCATGACCACCCCTCTGACACTTCTATGTTTTTGCGAATACCTATAGAGGGTAGTAGCATCTCCGACCATAGCGGCCTCCGTATCTCGGGGTTTATTGTAAACTTCTCATAACTACCTCTAAAATGTCAACATTTCAACTTCAATAATTTAAATAATAATATAATGTAAATTTAATATTGTTATAATCTATATATTCATATTGTTTTTCATGTATTCCTTGGTTTCATGGGATTCCTTGTCATGGTGTTGACGTCATTGCATCATTCTGAATCTGAAGATGGCGGTTAAAGCTAAGCTTATCAGGAGCAACTATTGTGCTGCTGTTTGGTGTACCAATTTTAATGGTTTCTGAGTTGATAAACAAATTTTGCTCTTCCATTTTCCTAAACAGGTTACCAGGTATGTTCGTTATGTTATTTGCTATTATTAGGTTGACCCATTTGATTATTTAACTCGCTGCTTCAAAACTTGGAAATCGTGGTTAATATATAGGCTCTAGGAATTTTCTCCATTTGTTTTAAAATTTGCCAATAGGCTCTCTATATTATTTACCACTCGCCGGTTCATTCTTTATAAACTTAGAGTGGAAGAGAGGATGAAATTCTGCCTACGAGAGGAACTCATTGGTTGTGATGTGGACTCCTTGAAAAATTTAAGGTTGTGCAGTGAGCATTTCAGAGAAAGTCCAAATATCCTAGACCACTACTGAAACCTGATGCCTTACCAAGTGTTAGTATATGTAAGTTTGTGAAATTCTTGACTGAAAATATGCAAGGAAACTAATATTAGTAACTAGAATGCATTCAAGATCTTGAATTCCATCATACAATAGTTTCTAATAGTGTACAATTTTCATGTGCTATCCTCAGGTGAAAGGAGTCATGTTGTTGAGAGATTTCAACATAATGAACTCCCTTCATGTTCTGGTAAGGAAACTCAGGTGTTAAGGACTCCCCCAGGACGAGGCAAGTTTTAATATCACATATGTTGTTTATTCAAAAGTGTTAGGTTAATGAAATGCGTGTCATATTAGAGAAAATGCAAAGAAACTAATATTTGTAACTAGAATATATTCATAATCTTGAATTCCATCATACAATAAGTTTTTAATAATGTACAATTTTCAGGTGAAAGGTGTAATGTTGGTGGGAGTTTTCAATGGCATGAACTCCCTTCATGTTCTGGTAAGGTTTTACATTTTTCTTTCTCCATAACCCAATGTACTTGTGTCTATTAATCAATTAGTATGAGAATTTCTGAATATCAAATACATGAGTTGCATATCTCTTTAAAATAGGTGAACAGCAAATGGCAGAGAGACACCATGAAAAAGGAAGTCATGGCCTTCAGTTGCCACCAGGTCTAGCAGCTGTTACAGGAAGGAGCCAGTATACACCTAGAACACTTGAAAGAATTCAAAGGTATTGCAGCTGCATCACTGGTCTTCGAGCAAGACTGTTTCGCATGGGTACCTCAAAATCAATTAGACGCTCCCAAGAAATGCAGGATATCATTAAAATTTTAAGGAGGTATCTAACAGAGAGGAACCATAAGTTGTTTATTGCTCAATTGAAATTAGGGCAAGTTAATAAGTTTGGAAGAAGGTGGTCATCATCAATGAAAGACTTTGCTTTGCTTTGGTCCCCGATCTTATAGATATTTGCAAAAGAGCTTGTCTGCCTTCTGTAAGGTCGTTGTTTAGGTGGCAAAAAAGGTTACAGTAAAGCCTGGCATTGACAGCAATGTTTTGGCTCCTTTAAAGGTAAAAGCTGACAACCTAGATATAGCTGATTTAGCCATTGCATTAGTTGTGGATGAAATTTCCATTAAAGAGCATCTTCAATATGATTGCAGCGCTGACACAATATTAGGGTTTTGCAATTCTGGACAATTTCCCAAGCCTAAACAAGGAACTCGGTGCTTAGTAGCTATGGTGAAAGGTATTAACAGAAATTGGAAACAATGCCTTGGATACTGGGTCATCCATGAAAGTACATCTGTTGATACACTGCAAGAAATAGTTATGCAGTATATTGAAAGGATTTATTGCACTGGTTTCAGGGTCATTGCTTTGATATGTGACAAAGGGCCTCATAATCAAGGTCTTTGTAGGAAGCTTGGGATTTCTCCTGTGAAATCTTATTTCATGTTTCATGAATAGAAATTTTTTTTTTGTTTGATCTCCCACATTTGTTAAAATGCCTTAGAAACAATTTAGTGAAATATGACTGTGACTTTGTTGGCAATGTATCTAAATGGAGTCATTTGAAAGAGTTATATGAGCTTCAAGATCCATTAAAGTTAAAAACTATCCCGAAAATAACACATTTCACGTAGATACCCGAGCATTTAAAAAAATGAAAGTTAAACTAGCTTCACGAGTTTTTAGTAGAAGTATCAGCATTGGCCTTTCCGTTTATGCCATGATGTGAAAAATAAGTAGTAGTGCTATCCATACTGCTGAATTATTTGAATTTATTGATAAATTGTTTGATTCTTTTAATAGCATACAAAAAAAGGTAAATTCAGACAAGTATCAGTTTGCCATGTCAGATGTGAATCCTCATATGTCATTTTTGGAAGAAGCTTTTGATAAGTTGAGCAGAAGTAAGTTTCTGGGCTGCAAAAGGCAACCTCCTTGCTTAAATGGCTGGTTAATTAGCATTAGGAGCTTAATGAATATATATATATATTCATCTAAAATATAATTTCAGTATCAAAGAACTAACCACAGGAGTATTAAATCAGGATGCCTTAGAAAATATGTTTGCAAATGTTAGGCAACGGCATGGATGTAATGACAATCCAACTGTGTACCAATTCGGGAGGGGATTCAAACACACACTACTTACATACATTTCTAAATTGTCTGATGAGAGCAATTGCGAGGTACACATCAATGCCATTTTCATTAAAATTAACGATTTCGTTGACAGCAGTAACTCATTAAATCATGATCGTAATGTTGGCAGTGAGGTTCATGTTTCTGAAAATGAGGTAACAAATAGCGAGGCAAAATTAATTTTGAATTGGAAGAAAGGAATGTTATATACTACGCTTGTGGCTACCTTTGCACAAAATTCAATGAAACCCACAACTGTGATAAGTCCGAGAGGTTTCTTCTTAGTGCCGAGAATTTCTTTGCTGAAGATTACCAGATACTTAGTTACTTGAAAAGTTATGGTGAGCCGGGGAAGGAATGCGATAAAATTTTTCTTCCATGCAGGGAAATTTTTTCAATTTTAGAGGACTGGGAGGAAGTTTTCCTTCAAGTTTTTGGTAGGGTGATGGCAGAACAAAACCTTGCCAAGAAAATAGGGCTTTTACTTAGTGAGAGAGAAAATTTCAAAAATCTGACTCTCCCTGGTGCTAAAAGTAAGGACATTTTTCTCTCCTTGTATGTAAAAACAAGAATTTTTTGGGCTGTTAACTTCCTCAATAGGCAAAGGGCAGATGAGGGTTTTCTAAAATTAAACAGTCCTTCCCACTTAGAAAGGTCATTGTCATTTATGAATTTCAGATAATTATTGAGAAAGACAATTGAAGGCATGAAAATACAACTAGACCAAGGAAATTGAAATTTGTTAGGAATGCTTGATTCTTACAGTAGAAGCCATTTATGAAAAAAAATCCTCAAAAAAGACCCATCTTCAACTCCAGTAGATAATTTCTATTTCTCATAGGGTAACACGTAAAAATCAATTTTTCGACTTGAAGGCTTTTACTCTTTTGCAAGTCACAATTAGGAATAATTGGCCTACAATTTTCAGACCTGGACCATTTTGAAGAAAAATAACGTTTCTTATTCTTATTGTCATATTTTGCCTATGATTCTAATTTGCTCAAGTTCTGCTTTTAAATCATATTCATTGAAAAGATTTAAGCTTGTTAACGATGTTGCCTTGCTGACCATGTCATTGTTAAACCTCGAGATTGTATTGCCATCTCAAGAGAAGGAGAGAGATGTTGGAGAGGATAGATAGATGTCTTTATTCAGGCTAAATGTGGAACATAAGGTTCACTCTTATATTTAACCTTTACAGGGAGAAGGAACGAGAGGAGGATGACAAAGAAAAAGGGAGAGATAGATAGATAATGTTCTTTATTAGGGCGAGAATAAGACTAGGAAGTTTATTTTTTCAGAGGAGGAGAGGGAGGGAGCGAGAGATAAAGGAAGAGAGGGAGGGAGACAGAAGGAGAGAGAGTGGAAGAGATAGATGCTGTTCTTTATTATGGTGAGATTGAGAAGAGAATGGGAAGGAGGATGGTGAGAGAGAGAGATAAGGGAGAAGAATGGGAAGTGCCTTAAATTTAATATTTAATCCACACATACAGTCATATTAGACTGGCAATCACACTAGTTTACATTTTAAACTATAGATTTAACATCTCAAGCATGGTCGCACACATACTAGGAACCAGTCAGCCCATCACTATCAAATGCTTAACCCTGTTAACATAATGTATACAAATTAGACATAAAACATTATACATATGCAAACACCAACAGACTGTCTCTACCATTCCTCTCTCTACAGTCTACCCATCGACCTCCCATTCCCCCTTCACATTCATGCCGTTAAATACCTCGCATGAGATTCTTCCCCCTTCATTCACTATCATCTGCTGATGATGAGAGCTTCCTTTCCTCACTTAAATTTTTTTAGATCTGTGTGATTGAGTTTGTGTGTGTTTGGTTCCTGTCGTGGGTGGTCAATATCAATTTCGTACGCCATTGAGTTTTTCTGTCAATTGGTATTTACCTCAAATAAAGCTTTCGATTCGACGCTTGGGTGTCTTTGAACGTACAGAAATAAGTTTCCTCTCAATGGAAGTAGTAAAAAAAAGGTTAAACACAAAATGATATACTTAGTTATTACTGTAAACAATATTATTCTATCTTTTGTTTTTGCTCCACTATAAATGTTTAAGTTTGATGCAAAATTTATACCGCGGAGCGTCGAGGGTTGAATAATCCAATACAGCGAGATATCTTCTGGGGGTAGGTGATTATGATATACATTTCCAAACTTATGATGTAATGTTTAATTATGTCTGTAATTTTTGTTTTCCTCCTCTCTTTACGTTTATCATGATTGCTGCTTATACAAATTTGTGATCTTCAAGCATATTTCGTTGTGTTTTCCAAAAATCGTATTTTATAATATTTGTTTTTTGGTACGTCAATTTTGTTTGCATCTTAGAACGTATTAGTATGTTCTTTATCATATATAAAAAAAACCATTATGCCAATATGTTATTATAAATTTTGAATATTTTTTAAGTTTTACAGTGATGTATGAGCGACACGTCGAGAAGGTCAGATAACCTTTGATAATGAGAAATCTAAGCTGGGTAGGTAATAGTCTTACATATCATCATATGTAGATTATAATGCTTCACGTGAGCTGTTAGTGGCCTGGATTTCGTAGGTTTTTCATAATTGCAGATTGTGTGTTTTGCCGTTACTTGACACGTCGGTAGCGCATCAGAAATCTCCGTTGAGTTTTTTGTTGTTTCATCATAACTCATTGGCAACAATTTTATTAAATGTGAGATGTTATATTTAAGTATCTATAAAAACTTTATTTCGCTAATGTTGTTTATATTATCATAAAAAAATATATTCTTGTAAAGGTGCCTTGCGCGCGAGATTTTTGTAGTTATAGATAACTCGATGTTACGAAAAAACTGCGGGGGGTAGGTGTTTAATTTTTATATCATTATACGTTAATTATAAGATGTTATTACCGGAAAATAGGAGTATATGGAGAACCAGGTTTAACCATGAATAATCACGGACCTGTCTACGGACAGACTACCTATGATGATGATGATTACCTTTGAGAAAGAAAATTACCTACTCTGCGTAGTTCTCTTGTAATCCTTGGCTAAGCCCGTCCTAGAGCGTACATTTCAGCAGGTAGCGTATCCGAAATGTTTTTTAAATATGCTATGCTAAGCTTTAGGTCACAGAAAAGTATATTTAAACTATTGCCAAGTATTTTTATATCAATTTTATTAATCTTGATCTCTTGCCTATCGTAGTTTTTTCGTTTGCGATTATTAACTACGATGGGTGAACTTGATTTTGCGCAAGGCCGTAATTGACAACGAAACAATGGATATATGTAATTTGTAGGTTATAAAATTATATATCAGAATACGTACAATTCTATGCTTAATAACACCTATGATTTCTGGCTTTCTATTCTCTTCCATTTCTTCACAAACAATAACTAAAGTTTATTGCGTAATTTGATAGTTTGTGCTAGCTCTTCGGATATGTTATAATTAAAAAAAATTGACACCTGGAAGGCTTTAGTGACGCACACAAATTTATTTATGAATATCTGCTGTGTATTACCTGTTATTGCTGATATCCAACACTGCTTGTGTTTCTCATATTCAGTTCCTTTCTCTGCAGTTGATTGATGACTGTTTCGCATGGGTACCTCAAAATCAATTAGACGCTCCCAAGAAATGCAGGATATCATTAAAATTTTAAGGAGGTATCTAACAGAGAGGAACCATAAGTTGTTTATTGCTCAATTGAAATTAGGGCAAGTTAATAAGTTTGGAAGAAGGTGGTCATCATCAATGAAAGACTTTGCTTTGCTTTGGTCCCCGATCTTATAGATATTTGCAAAAAAGCTTGTCTGCCTTCTGTAAGGTCGTTGTTTAGGTGGCAAAAAAGGTTACAGTAAAGCCTGGCATTGACAGCAATGTGAATGACCATGGACGTGAAAAGTATCATTTATCCCTTCTTCATACCATTATTTGTCATTTAAATTGCTGATTACGATAAAATAAGACGTTTTTCAAATTACCTAAATGTTTTTAAACATCTTAATGGCGTATGTACTCCATAATTTGCAATAAATAAACTTTCGACACGTCTCAACTTCTTTGTTGATCATTCCGAATATCGATATATCGTATATGGCATATCGTTTATAACTTCACGCACATCAATTCTTGTGTGTGTGAAGTTATATACGATATATATCGCTCAAATACGATATCGAGATAAAAAAGAAGCATCTAATGTTTTTTTCCAACCTTACCGTTATTAACAGAAAAACGTACAACTACCCGAATGTAGTTGTATGGAAAAGGCGCTGTGGCATACAGAACAGAAATGTATAGCGAGATAGCGATTGAAGGATTTCCATCGAAATGATGCTGAATTGAAAGGAAAGTTACTAAGCAATTCAGTAGCAGTAACATTTGGTTTATTAACACTGGAAAGAATGCTGTCAACAGAGCTAACAAAGTAATTGTTATGTTTATGAGGATTCACAGGAATATCAGCCAGGTTGTGTCATAGCCGATTCACTTTTAATAATGGATAGGGTGACCAGATTAAAAATTTGGTTTTGGGGAAATCGCACTATCAAATATAAAAAACGAACAATTATTATAAGAATATTTTTTATATTTGTAGACTTTCACAATATACAAGTGCATGGCACACAGATTTAGTCAAATTTTGGCACAATTAGACAAATTTATTGCAAGTCTTTAAGCCAAATTTAAATATTTTATTTTATGACAGTTATGAACACTAACAAACTTTTACAAATATTATCATGATATGTTTTGCATCCCTCCCTAAGGACTGCATAACCTTACAGAGGTGGGAGGGCTTGTGTACTCTTATAAACCAAAGAGATATGCCGGGTGGGAGATAATTCTCCTGGTTGGATCATCCAAGCCGGAAAGGTCTGAGGGAAAGAGTCAGACTAAGAAGCGGTCTTGGGGGTTTTACATCCCCCTGTGCAAGGGCAGCAGCTTGCACAGTACCTCTGTAGGTGGTGATCATGTGGATCTGAACAGCTACAGACGGGTAATCACTCTGTGAAACTGCGATGAGGAAAGCAAGGGGAAACTACCTCATTATATTTCCCATGATAGGCTGAAAAGCTGCAAATACCTCTATGGATCTCTCTGGAGTAAAATATTCCGGAGGTAAAATAGTCCCCCAATCAATCTCCATAGGGGATGCACAGAGGAAATGTAACATTAATAAGAATGCAAGTAGTGAGAAATTAAGAATAGGCACATGGAATGTTAGGACTATGAATTCAGGGGGTAAACTAGAGAACTTAAAAAGGGAAATGAGAAGGAATAATGTAGGTATAGCAGGTCTTAGTGAAGTTCAGTGGGAAGGAGAAGGCGAGATAAATTCAGACGAATTTAAGATTATTTACTCAGGAGGAGAGAAAAAGGAAAAGGGAGTGGAGATCATAATGAGAAAAGAGATAGCTGAAAGAATTAGCAAGGTAGTGACAGTTAATGATAGATTAATAGCCGTAAAACTTCAAATGGAGCCAGTGGAAATGCTTATAATTCAAGTGTATATGCCAACAACTAATGCTGGTGACAACGAAGTAGATGAAATGTATGAACAGATTATGGAGATATTGGAGGAGGAGGGAAAAGGAAGGATCACCACCATAGTAATGGGAGACTGGAACAGTGTAGTCGGAGGGGGACAGGAAGATAACATAGTAGGAAAATATGGACTAGGGAAGAGAAATAAAAGAGGGGAGAAACTTGTGGAATTCTGCCATGGAAATAGATTGATTGTAACTAATACATGGTTTAAGCATCACCAGCGGAGACTTTACACATGGAGAAGCCCAGGGGACCAGAGATGATACCAGATAGATTACATACTAGTCAATGAAAGATTTAGAAATAGCATTAAAAATGTGAAAACACTACCAGGGGCAGATATCGATTCCGATCACAACCTTTTGGTGGCAAATACACAATGTAGACTGAAGAGCGTTAAGTGAAACATAAAAGTTAACAAGAAATGGAACTTAGAGGAACTCCTTAAATACAAGGAGGCTATCATGACTGAGCTGGAAGAAAGATTGGGGGAGAGAGCTGAAGAAAATAGGAAGAATGTAGACGAGGAGTGGAGATACATCCATAGCAACATTAAAGATGTAATGGAAAAGAAGGTAGGAAAGATAACGGGTGAAAGAAACAAAAAACCCTGGATCACAGCAGCCATTCTGCAAAAAATGGAAGAGCGGAGAAAGTGGAAGAACATAAACACTGAAGAAGGCCAAAGAAAATACAAGGAGTTAAATAATGCTTTAAGAAGGGAAACAGATAAAGCCAGAGAACAGTGGATAAATGAGAAATGCGAGGAGATTGTCGAGTGTGAAAGAATTTGTAGAACAGACCTCATGTATAGCAAAGCAAGGGAACTATTCAAGAAAAAGGCAAGAAAGATAGGATGTAAAGGAATCATGAACAAAAGTGGTAAAATAGTATCGAAGCCAGACAATGTAAAGAATGTCTGGAAAGAATGCATTGAGGTGCTGTATGACAAAGAAGGAAAGCCAAGAAATATTGAATTAAATGAAAATGAGGATGTGGAAAAAGATCAGCTAGGACCAAGTATTCTCGAGTCTGAAGTTAAAAGAGCAATTGATGACATGAAAAGAAGAAAGGCTGTTGGGAGTAATGATTTACCAGTGGAAGTTCTTAAGGTTTTGGGGTCGAAAGCAGTTAAGCAACTAACAAAATTTTTTAACCAAGTATATGATACTGGCATATGGTCTGAAGATTTTTTAGATGTTGTTATGATACCACTGGAGAAAAAGAACAATGCAAAATGTTGTAAGGATTACAGAACTATTAGTTTAATTTCTCATACAGCTAAAGTTCTAACTAGAATAATAACCAAAAGAATTGAATGTAAAATAGAAAAGGAGCTGCAAGATAATCAGTTTGGTTTCAAAAGAGGAAGAGGGACTAGAGATGCTATAGGATGTATGAGGATGATGATAGAAAGAGCGCTAGAAGTCAATAAAGATTTTTGTTTTGTAGATTGGGAGAAAGCTTTTGACTGAGTGAAATGGGATAAAATGCTGGGTATTTTAAACAAAATAGGAATAGATTGGAAAGATAAAAGACTGCTTAAAAACTTATACTTGGAAGAAAAGATTAGAGTCAGGGTTGAAGGAGAAGAAACAGAAAGTACTTCAATAGGGAGGGGAGTGAGGCAGGGTTGTCCTATTTCACCAGCGATATTTAATATTTATGCAGAAACAATAACAGAAGAAGCGTTGATGGAAGAGAAAGGATTTAAGATAGGAGGTGAAAGTATTACCACCATTAAATACGCAGATGATCAGAGCTTAATAGCAGAAGGCAAGAAAGAGCTTCAGAGGATGACAGACAGACTAGTGGAGGTTGGCCAACAATATGGAATGAAGATCAATGCAGAAAAAACGAAAGTCATGGTGGTTTCAAAGGAACATAAAGAATTAAATATAATGGTAAATGGCCAAAAATTGGAACAAGTAAGTAGTTTCAAATATCTCGGCAGTATTTTAGCGCAGGATGGAAGTAGTACACAGGACATCAGAAGTAGGATTTCAATGGCAAAAGCAGCATTTAACGAGAAGAAGGAGCTTCTTAAAAGCAAGAAAATAAATTTAGAAACAAGGAAGAAATTAGCAAAATGCTACATATGGAGCATAGCTCTTTATGGTGCAGAGACGTGGACGGTAAGGAGAAAGGAGGAAAAATATTTAGAAAGTTTTGAGATGTGGGTATGGAGGAGAATGATGAAAGTGAAATAGACAGAGAGGAAGAGAAATGAAGTATTAGAAATGGTGGGAGAAGAAAGGATGCTAATAAAAACAATCATGAAAAGAAAAGCAAATTGGATAGGGCACATATTGAGAAGACAGTGTTTACAAAGGAAAGGAAGGAAGGAAAAATTAGTGGAAGAAGAGTAAGAGGGAGAAAAAGAATAGGAATATTAGAGAATATAAAGCAGGGATATAATACTTATAGAGGTATAAAAGAGGCTTCTAGGGAGAGAGATATGGAGGCAGCGATTCAGTTAAAGCCTGTCTTCGGACAGAAGCATGATGATGATGATGATTTACCAGCAGCAGCACCTTTTCCTATCGAGCGCAACGCATAGAGGAACCTAACGTTTAACTCATGGTTTTTCGATGGCAACTTCTTTGAGTTGCTGAAAAATGTATTGTGTCCACAACTATCACAATGAAAATAAAATGAACTAGCCAAACCTTTGCGAGTGTCTTCTTCAAACAAGATCAGTGACCCTTGAAAACAATGCTTGCAGACAGCTGATGCACATACAGCCTCAGCCAGAAGTTTGATGTCCATTAAAACATTTCCACAAACATTCTGCGACCCAACATCAAAATCGTTTGGTTTCTCTTCCTTAGAATATAATAGGACTTTACCAGATTTATGACTAGAACGTGAAGAATGTATGCTTTGTGTGTTCGAAGTTGAGGAAGAAAACTCAGTTGTGCTTGTTTTCTTGTTCCCGAAGAACTTCCTCTTGCCAAATCCCTTTATTCTTGGCACTGCAACTACAAATCAAAATATACAATATTTCACTGTATATAATTAACTCTTCAAGTAATAACTAAGAAAATGCCTCACGAAAAACTCACAGCGAATGCCGCAAATATAAACCGAACTCCGCAAATCAACCTCCCAGAAAACAAACTCCAAACACAGCAAACAATTGCATCTAAATGCTGCATGGCAGAGGAACTTCACCATCAAATTGAAATAAAATGTAAACACAAAGTAAATTCCTGCAACATTGTACAAAAAGAAACTCTCCCTCCAAGTTGAAACTAATCCCAATGTGGGACCATGAAAAATTAATGTTTTTAACTCAAAGAGAGTAGATAAATGCATAAAACCATATATATTCTTGTTTAGGAAAAAATGGAGATTTCCTTAAGCTAATAAAAAATTTCGAATTTTTTTCGAAATCCTGGGTACCTTACCCGATCATATAAGAGCTAGGGAGATAAAATTTTGATACTTCATTGTTGCTTGATGGATGTAAAAGTTTATTAAAGTAATTATGTAAAGTGGAAGTTCTAATTGACGGATTCAGTTGAAAATCACAATTGGGCTATAAATTTTAATAAAGATCACTCATACCTATTTCAATTAAAATCCGTCCAGCGGTTTAGTAGATGAAAGTTTTGACGGACGGGCGGGCCAGGCATGCCCATAAGGCGTTCCGCTATTACAGATTTGCTGGTAAAGACCACCTAAAAATTAAAAACCAATAAAAAGATGGTTTTTCTTAAAATAAAGACAAAAATACAACAATTCCTGCGTATTCGTTTCGTATAGTCAAATGAACTAGGATAAAAAATCAAGCGAAAGACGTTTCTCTTCTGTGTTTGCTATAAATTTGAGGAGATGCGTGTTGTTTTTTTGAATGCATTTCACTTTTGTTTGCGGTTTTAATATTTAACCAACCGTTTTCATATATGTATAGTGCGATGAGTGGAATTATGAACAATGTATAAACGCTCTTGTTCTGTTGAATCGACAATTCAAATCAAATGTTAGATCCATTGAATCAATGGAGGATAAAATTTGAACGATAGCACTAATTGTTGATAAATTTGAATTTTTCTATATCAAATACCTAGTAAAAATCCGACAATTCATATCATTGATGTTCGGAGAAAAAATATAATCTTCAGACAAATCATGAAGAAGATTCCACGAGAAAATTTTCCTCTAGATTTGTGACTATAAACGAAGAAATTTCTCCAATCTATACTATAATTCAAAGTGTTTGTCTGTTTGTTTGTCCAGCTATACAAATCCACACGCTTGATCCTAGAGCCACCAAACATGGCAGGCTACCTAATATGATCAAGAGGAAGAGCGTAGTCGGGTTTTGGAAAGGAAATTTCAACCCCCCAAGTTTACCTGTCTGTATTTATGTAATGCTCTTTGAACAACTATAACTCCTCAATTTTAACTTCATATCAAACCGAATTTTGGATTTAGACTTAAAATGATACACTAAATTGAAAAACCGTAGCACATTGAAAAAATATTTGTATTTTCTGTGGTCAGCACATGAGTTTCCGATAGCGGAAATTGAGAGCGAACTGAAGTATGTACCTACCGAGGTATATGACGGCTCATCTGAAAGCCAGTCGCTCTTACATCGGGTAACATATACGTTTTGTATTTTCATGTACCCAGCGCACGACTTTTTGATACCTAAAAGTGAGAGCGAACGAACGAACCTACAGAGGTGTGTTACCACTTATTTGAAAGCTTATGGTCAATTATCTCGAATGAAAACGTTAGCGAGTGGTATGAGCATGAAATATTGGATACTGTGAATCTGGGGCAAAGCCTGGATAATTAGATATTGTAACATATAGTAAATCGAATGCATCCACACATTTAGGTTTCATGTTAACACTATAAATATCTGAAGCATTTACAGGATAACGGTTATCAGGAGGAACATGCTATACTCTCCTGATCGAAATAAAAATATGAGAAGATGGTGCCTTCTGGAATGTGTCTTTTCTCTTGATATTACGAAATATTGATTGTACATTTGGATGAGGCTGTTTCAAGCTGAGATAGAAGTTATCTCCTATCTCTTATTCGCACAAATTTATATTTTCTTTAGATAACGTTCACGGCTCTTATAAGAGACTAAATTCGTTGAGTCTGCTTCTCTATTGGAACGTTTTTCCACTGATCGATATTTAGTAATTTTTTGGGGTATATGGCGTAGTTATTACTATTTGTGACATCAGGCTGTACGATTGGATGGATTTTAATCAAAATCCTTATAGCCATTTTGAGTACATAAATCGAATTTTGTTTAAAAATATTCAAGAATGAAATATCGTTCATCTCTTCAGAATGTCTTTTATGAATGATATTATCCACAAATATGAGATATTATAGTTATATATATATCATCATCATAGGTAGTCTGTCCGTAGACAGGTCCGTGATTATTCTTGGTTAAACCTGGTTCTCCATATATTCCTATTTTCCACTGTCCTCTTCATATCTTGATACCTCTCTTTCCCTTTCAAATCGTCTATCAGCTGAAACCTTTTCCTACCTCTTTCCCTTTTCACATCTAGTTTTCCTTCTAACACATCTTTAATCATACTCTCTCTCCTCAGGTAATGTCCAACCCAGTTAGCCTTCCTCTTTCTGATAGCCTGTATAAGTCTGCCGGCCTTGGTAGACGAGTGGTTTGAGTATCTGACAACGGAGACCAAGGTCGCGGGTTCGAATCCCGCTGAGGGCATGGTCGTCTGTGTTCGTAGTATGTACACGGTTATATGTAAGAATGGACCAGATGGTCTAAATATCGCCCTTAAATAAAGTCGATTTATTATTATTATTATCATTCACTTCTCTCCTATTCTTCATAGCACTTCATCGTTTTTCATCCTATCTGTCCATTTTATCTTTAACATTCTCCTCCAAGTCCACATTTCAAAGCTTTCCAAGTATTTTATGTCATTTTTCCTTAGCATCCATGTTTCTGCCTCATACAATGCTATATACTCCATACATAGCATTTTATCAACTTCTTGTGGATATCTTCCCTTATATTCCCTGTAAGTAGTTGTTTCTTTCTCCAGAAAGCCACTTTTGCTTTTCCTATTCTAGTTCTGATCTCATCCGTACATTTTGCTTCTTGTGTTATGATGCTTCCAAGGTATTTATATTCTGAAACTTGTTCTAAAGGCTTTCCCCCAATACTTATGTTCAGATTCTCTTCTTTACCCGATATTCAAATGACCTTGGATTTTTCTGTATTTATTTCCATACAGTATTTTCTACCTGTTATCACTAGTCTATTTATCATTTTTTGTAGCTCCTATTCCTTTCTTGCTAAAAGTACTTGATCATCTGCGTATTTTACTGTTCTTATAATCCTTCCTCCAATTTTGAAATCTCCTGTGCCTTCTAAAGCTTCTTGCATTAGACTTTCTCCATATATATTGAATAGGGTTGGCGATAGGCAGCAGCCTTGTTTTACTCCTCTACTGATATTTATTCCGCAGGTGTCCACATTCTCAAACCTGACCTTTACAATTTCATTCACATATAGATTCCTAATCAGTCTCCTGTCTTTCCAGTCTATACCTATATCCTTTAATATCTTAATCAACTTGAAACAATTTACTCTATCAAAGGCCTTCTGCCAGTCTACGAAACATGTGCAGATATCTTGACTGTATTCTATTGCCCTTTCTGATATGATTCTAACTACTCCTATAGCATCTCTAGTCCCTCGTCCTTTTCTGAAACTGAATTGATCTTCCCCTAGTATTTCTTCTGCCTTTTTCTCCAGCCTTTTATTAAGAATCCTCGTGATGATCTTCGATATGTGTGACAGAAGGCTTATCGTTCTGTAATCTTTACACTGCATTGCCTTTGGCTTCTTCTTTAGAGGGATCATTGTTACTTCTAGGAAATCCCAAGGCCACTCTCCCATGTCGTAAATCTTATTAATTAATTTCATGATCGCTTTTAGTCCTTCTGATCCTATGACTTTAAGTATCTCAGCCGGTATTCCATCGCTGCCCGTGGCTTTCCCCTTCTTTAGTTGCACTATCGCTTTTCTACTTTGCTCTCCATAATACTTGGTCCTAAGTTGTCTTCTTCAATGTTTTCCTCATTTTCCAGTTCTATTTTTGCCGCTCCTGCCTGTTTGCTGTATAATTCCTTAATGTATTCTTCCCATACCTGTGCTACATCCTTTGTTTCTGAGACTATCTTCCCATCCGTATTCATAATTCCTTTACCACAAATTCCATTAGACTTCTTATCTTCTAATTCCAGTGCCCTAGCGTACATCATATCGTACCGTCCTAACTTCTCCATTTGTTCTATTTCATCACATTTTCCTTTTATCCAATTTTCTCTAGCTTTATCTGTTACCCTTCTCAACTCATTGTTTATACGCCTATAGTTGGCTCTACCTTCTTCACTGTTAACGTTTTTCCATTTTCGTCTCTCATTCATTTTCTCCAGCATTTCCTTCGTGATCCATGGTTTTCTGATTTTCTTCTCTTGTTTTCCATCTCTTTATCCAAGGTATCCTTGATACTGGATTTAATTTCATCCCATGCTATATCAACGGTCTTCGGTTTGTTTTCCAACTTTCTTAGGTTATCTTCCAACTTCATGCTGACTACATCCTGCCTTTCTTTCAGTTTTTCTAGGTCCCAGGTCTGTCTTTCTCTTCTCGTTTTTCTTATTTGTTTGAGCTTTGTACTCACGTCAAGTATTAGAAGGCTGTGATCTGAATCAATGTCCGCTCCTTGAAATGCCTCGGCGTTCTTTATGCTGTTCCTGAATCTTTGTTTTACAAGGATATAATCTATTTGGCATCTCATTCTATCTCCTGGGCTTTTCCATGTGTATAACCTTCGTTCATGGTTTTTGAACCATGTATTGGTCACGACAAGGTCATTATTGATGCAGAATTCTACGAGTTTCTCCCCTCCTCGATTTCTCTTCCCAAGTCCGTATTGCCCGACAACATTTTCTTCCTGTCCTTCTCCGACTATGCTGTTCCAATCTCCCATTATTATGCATTTTACCTTTCCTCTTCCGTCTTCTTCATAAATTTCATTAATTTGCTCATAAATCTCATCGATTTCTTCATCTTCATGAGCTGACGTTGGAATATATACCTGGATTATCAGCATGTCCACTGGGACTGCTTTTAGCTTTATTGCCATCGGTCTATCGTTCGTTGCTATTATCTTTGTCACGCTTTTCATCATATCTTTCCTAAGTACCAGAGCTACTCCCCTTTCCCCACTATTTCCTCCAGAATAAATTACCGTGAATTCTTCCGAGTCGAACTGTCCTTCTCCCTCCCATCTAGTTTCCCTTAGTCCTATAATGTCAACTCTATTTCTTCTCATTTCTTCTTTCAAGTTCTCTAGCTTTCCTGCTTTTCTCATAGTTCTTACGTTCCAAGTCCCTATTCGTAAATTACTTTCGACAAATGTTTTCCTCAAGGCAGTCCCCGCCTGGAGATCCGATTGGGGGACTATTTTACCTCCGGATTGTTTTACCTCGAGAGAACTCATTTTGTCCAACCATATAATCATTACTAGGGATTGTAATGTGGTAGTTTCCCTCTTGCTTTCCGCATTGCAGTACTGTAGCCGTTCAAATCGTCCTGATCACACCTACAGCTGTATTGGATATAGACCCAACCAACATCATTTGTTTTCGGCTCTATACCATACTGACAGTACTGCTGCCTACTGCCTATCTATCTATCTATATATATATATATATATATATATATATATATATATATATATATATATATATATATATATATATATATATTTACCTGGATATAAGAATTGGAAGTTAATTAAATAACAAGTCCTAGTGACATATTTCTTGAAATCCTTAATATTTTGTGGTTTTTCCCTTTTGTCATGCATTTACTTTGACAATATTTCAGTTTAATATTTTAGAATTACTTTGAGTTTGAATGTCACATGAGAACAAGTAAACATTTGTGATGCTGGATCGCTAAGGTTATCATTATAAAACATTAACTCCAAGCAAGGAGATTGTTTTCTATGATATATAAAACATTTCAGCTAATACTTGCCATTATAAACAAGTAAATTGCTAGTAGAACTAGTCATATTCTTTTAGGTTTATGCAAATTGTAAGGCAATTTATAAAATACTATGGAATGGGAAAAAATCTTATTATCCAGGTAAATACCATGTAAAGTCATGCATTATTTCATGGAACTTAATTTTGGCTAAAAAGGAGTTGTTTTTAGGAATTCATTAAGTGAAGTTGCATTTAACATCTCGTATTAGCATTTCAATGCTTTTGCTGAGGAAACTTAGTAATTTCATGAAGAATTTAATGTTTTTTTACATTAACCATAGTAATTGCTTATTGATTCAATACTGCTGGCATTATTTTTCCTTCTGTTCATGCAGTACATTGCTCTTATGTACAATTCAGTTGTTTCAATTATCGCAATCCCTTGACCAACAGGGGGCAAATATTTTGAGGGGGCCACTGTTATTTTGGTGAATTGTGCAGCAGAATAAATTGTGTAGTGAAGACTAGTCAGTGAAGTGAAGAAAGTGATCAACTAGAAGCAGTAGTAAAAGACTGCAGCTGTAGTCAAGTGACTACACTGAAGGGATTGCAGCTGAAGTGACTGAGCAGAGAGGGAAGGGGAGGAGGATTTTGCCAAAATTGCCTATATAAAAATCCCCAAAGTCCAACGTGCTCAAAAGGGTGTCTGGGAGAAGCTTCTGGACTTGCTCTCACGAAATTGAAAAACAATAGTTCGTTGTATTCTCTTTATTGTATTGCTGTGAAAATTGTACATTGTGATGGTACAAATTGTACTTGCAACAAAAATTACAATAAATGACAAGGTTCAATATTTTTTACAAGAACAGTAATTATTTCCATTTGTTGTTTCTGCTTCCTTCAAAAAAGGGGTGAGGGAAAAAACCCTCACCCCTTCATCCCCTCCAATCATGGGTGTGAGAGCAAAGCGGAGTCTATGTGCAGGGCTAGATTAAATAAGATGGGATGAAAGAGAAATATTATACCCAGATGATGAAAAACTGGTCTTTTAACAAAAGAAAAAAATGGCAGTAAATGGAATGGGAAAAACTTGGATTAAAAAGAATAAAAAATTCATGATTGCTCTGAAAAAATTTTACATTCGGAAAAAGAAACGGAAAATGTCTGGCATATTTGAAAAAACAGTTAGAATAATTTGAAATTTTATTGCTCGCAGTCTTTTGAAGTCATCTAGCAAAGAACAGTTGTTTTAAAAAGAACAGTTAAATAGGAAAGTTAATAACACTTAGAGAAAGAAATGGGAAATATTTCCAAAAGACGTCCAACAATTTTTCAAGAGAATATTTTTAAAAGAAGTTGAAAAGCTTAGAAAATAATTTGGAATTTTATGGGTTAACGGGACTTTACTTTGGAAATTGACTAGATGCATTCAATATATGAATTGAAAATAATTACAAGGAAATTACCAATTTAATTATGCCAATAATTATGATTTGAATTCTGAATTTTACTGTTAAGTTGGAAATAATTTTGACATTGCACTTAGAAAAAGAAATGGAAAATATTTTGCAAAGAAAAACCTCAAGCAAATTTTAAAGAACAGTTACTTTTAAAAGAACAGTTCAAAAACTTAAATATTGGATGGATAGAATTTTCTAGGAACTTATAAAATTGAAATTGACTAGCTCCTCTCAAGACAAGTTGAGAATTGGAAATTTTAACAAAAATTCAGAATTGAAATTTTATTCTTGATATGAATTCAGAATTTGACTACAATTAAAATTTTTCATTTTATAACTTGATTCAATTTAGTCTCTAGAGGGAAATTAAAGCATATTGCATTTTTATTTTCTTGCTTCTTTAATGTAATTAATTTATAAATATTAATAAAAAGCCTGGCACTAAATAAAATAGTTCTATGTCTAAAGCATCGTCCAGGTACAAAGTCTATATTTCCATTTCTTTGATAAGTGCAATGAATTAAGAGCAATCATAAATTATGAGAAGTCATTTAATCCAGATTAATGAATATTCATTCCCATTCCACTCGCCACCATTATCTGCTTTTGAGAACAGACCAGAATTTGCAAGGTCTAGGCATAAAACCCTCTCTCATCCCATATCCTCCAGCCAAGACTCCACTCAACTCTCACACCCAGATGTCTCTATATTCCAGGTGCATCTCAGCAGTACTCTCTTCACTCTTCCCAACACCATGCACGTCCACTTCCTCTGGTCCATTTTGGCTCAGCAGACACCTTAAATAAAGAGGAAAATTCAAAATGTTATACAAGTCAATTAGGAATTTCTGCACAATAATTAATTAACTAAATATTCACGATTTTGTAGAATAATATTATCACTTGTTAACAATCTTTCAATAACACTGGTATTTCTAGTCTTAATTGTCCTTCAAACGCACAATCTATCAAAATGAGTGAAATTTATGGAGCATAATTATGCTCTGCGATTTAATTAGCTTTAAATGGTCACTATCGATGGATGAGCCGTAATGTTTAAGAATTTCAGGTTTTACAATTAAAATAAATGAAAAATATAGATAAATTTATGCTTGCACATTGGCTTTAAGCATACCTGATTTCAATTCATTTTCTTTTAAGACTTAAAAAATAATTATTATTTTTTAATTAAAACTGAAAATTGGTGCTCTTTGGCTGTTAATTTTTAAAATGAAAACAATCAGACTTCGCAAATAAACATTTTTTACTACCGGGAAGAATAAACAGTAGTGAATCGATATAAATTAATTTCAAGTCATCCAGAACCCCTGGTTATTAATTTAACCATTTAATTTTTTACCCTTATAAAAATATTTCATAAAAATCTAAGAAATTGATCAAGTAATTTTCTCGCACAATTCCACATTTGAAGCAAGTGATGTGAATACCAGCATTTGTATGACAACTTAAACACATGGAGCCCACATTAACTTCCATATTGGATGAAAGTAATTAATTTTATAGATATATTGAGACATTTTGCCTTGCTCAACAATCAAAGGCGATCTCCTTAGAACGTTAAGTAAAATAACAGTAAGAAAGGATTTTCCATTTGCTGGAACTAAAGCCTTCAGTATGACAAGACCCTGATATCTCACTTAATGCGGTAAAAACTAACACTATCGCTTCTGATTCGATCTCACTTCTCTATCTGCTGCCCTTTCTTACAGTAATACCTCGATATACGAAGTAGAGGGGTTCCTAAAAATTCGTTCGTCATCGTATATCGAATAACATGACTACCAAGGGGGGGGGGGGGGTAGCGTTCCCAATCATAATAACTTCGCATCTTATAACCTAAAACTCATTAATTATCACATTTTGAAAAGATGGTAAATTAAATAATCCGCATCCCGGGGAGTGGCGCGAGAGAGGAAGCCCGGAGTGATCGCGGAGTGCGTCACCCCGGAAATACCTCCAAGAAACCCGAAAAAATTCCAGGTCGTAGCTAATGGTCCGTTTTTCGGAGTAAAAAACGCCAGGACCCGCGTAAGAAATCGAGGATTGTGGAAAAAATCCGCGTCCAGGGGAGGGAGATCGCTCGGAGCGCGTCGATTCGGAAAAAAAATCAGGCAACCTCGGGGATATCTCGAGGCGGTTCGGATAAAATTCCATGTCATCGACGACGGTCTGGAGTCGCGAGGAAAAAATGTCTGGAGCCGCGTAATAAATCAAGGGTCGTGAGAAAAAAATCCGCATCCCAGGGAGGGAGGCCGCAGCGAGACCGCTCGGAGCGCGTCGCTTCGGAAAAAATCCGGGAACCTCGCAAATATTTCTCCAAGAAGCCTGAATAAATTTCGTGTCGTAGCGAATATTCCGTAGTTCGGAGAAAATAATGCCTGGACCCGCATATGAAATTGAGGATCCCAGAAAAAATCCGCATCCCGGTAAAGGAGGTCGCTGGCAGTGCAACGCCGCGAAAAAAATCGCGGAACCACGGAAAAAATCGAAAAGGCCAGGAAAAAATTTCGGGTGGTCGGGGACGGTACGGAGTCGCGAGAGAAAAATGCCGGGACCCGCGAGAAATTAATTAAATATTCCTCACATTAGGTAGTAAAAATGTTACTATGTTATTAATGCTAATGTTAGTTATATTGCTAATGGCAAATGAAAAATAGATGTCCAAATAAAAAGTTAGTTATAACGATATCGAGGTATTACTGTACTTGATAAATGCATAGGGCGACCAGATGCCAATAAGATAAACCAGGAGAAAGAATTGCACAAATGTCCCAATTGGTTCTTTATAATATTTTAAAAAACCATTTTAATGCATTGTTTCAACTTTAAATTAACATTCCTTTGTCGAGATGGACCCATGCAACTTAAAAAAAAAACAGATTTAATAATGTTATTTTAAGTTTTGTTTTTAAATTTAACAATGCCAATTCATATTATGGAATTTTACAAAATCTCTGCCTCGTCTATTAATTTCAATATAAATAAAACTACTTCTGCACTCGGGAACCTAGCTGTAATTTTCATTTCAACTAACATATCCAACAACGTTGAAGCTTAAATCCATAGCTCATGACAAATAACATTTTACTGTTTACATTCCCTCCATAAATAAAAGCCGATATAAATACTGAATAATTGGTTCTGGAAAACTGATGCTAAATGCAAATTTGCGAAGTGCAAGTCCAATTTTCCCATGAGACGCAATGTTATTATGGTAGTACAGTTCCCAGTCAATCTAAGACATTCATTTTATCATAAATATGCAGTTTTACAGAAAATAAATGAAAATGTTACAGCAACGTAACAACAAATGAAAACCTAGCAACATAAAGTGAAAAAAATTCTTTTAATTATCTTCAAAACGCGTAATAACATTACAAAGTGATTACACTTCTTTTGGCACTTGTGCAGTTCCCATCCAGTGCATTTTTGGATGCAATTTTTGATCTTGCTTAGTTCATTCCAATGATATTCTTTAATTTAAATTGATGAACTTCTGAAATGGAATGTAAGAGTATGTGATGCACAGATGTATTCTTGGGTTCTGCAACAAAGAGTTCCAAGTCGCAAAAAAAAACACTGGCATTAAAAAGTGGTAACATTTCTATGATTAATTACGTTTGAAACTTGTAACGGAAAATCAAAACCTAGCGTAAGAAAGTAATATTTTTCATTTTTTTCAAAATACCTCACAATAAATAAAAACAAAGCATTAAAGTTGTAATATTTCTTTTAGTAATCTCATTCAATATACGCAGCAGAAAATCTTACGTTACAAGACGATAGCAATTCTTAGATTTACATTAAAAATTTATAATAAAAAATGAAAACCCAGCAAAACAAAATAACATTTTCCTAAATTACATTAAAAATACAAAAATAATAGTAAATGAGAACCTTACATTCCAAAACGATGGCATTTCTTTAAATTTAAACTCAAGTTTTGCATCGAAAATAGTGGCATTTGTGATGACGTTCAATCAGAGCTACAATATAATTAAGTTGCAAGTTATCATGTTTTTCTACTTCAAAAACTGCTAATTATGAGCACTATAACTATAATATAATAATAAGTCCTTTTCTATGGCGCCAAAGTTTAAACTGAACTTTGAAACAAAAAAGTAGAGGGAGTCCCGCTTGTTGGCATCGCAAATGCATAATGCAAAATACAAATAATTTATGCAAAACAAGTAATGGACAGAATAAAATATTTTGTTGCAAAGTGCAAATTTTTTAACCGAAAGCACGCAAAGTTCAAAAAGGTGGTGTATGAGATTCTTAAAGAAATAAATTTATAGAGACTTGAAGAAAAATAATTAATAAATACCATTTATAATTTTTTATCTCGATATCGTATTTGAGCGATATATATCGTATATAACTTCACACACTATGTTCACACACATAAGAGTAACTTTTCATAAAAATTTCCAATCGATTATTGCCCTTGATGTGTTTGTTTCATTGTAAGCTTACAGAGAGAGGTTATGCCGTTACGCCCTGCCCCTCCGGGATTCGGACGAAATTTGGAGAGTAGAAAGTATACATAATATAAGAGGCCCCATAAAAATTCTTCCCATTGGCCCTTAGCTTCCGAATAATTACCGTTCCAAATACTCAAACGAGATGAAATCCATTTGGACTATTAATAGTCAAACTTGATTGGTGGGCATGTCGGTTAACACGGTAACCTTTCTTTATATTCTTGATATTTATTTATATAATATTTGGGTTCTCGTGTTCGAGCCCTAATGGAAGAATACTTTTAATATTTATTAAATACATATTATTATAATAAAAATATATCATTATACCAACATATAATGTTAATAGTAATATTTATTTAATAATAATAATTATAATAATATTTATAAAATATTACTATACCAAAATTATTGGTTACAATCTGTACTTCTTTATGTATGAAGCACAGTATGAATTAATAAAATGATCTCTAATCCTTAATAATAGTTATTTTTATGAATAGCAAATGTATGTGGAAACCAATACTATAACAGCAATAATTCTGGTATAATAATATTTTATAAATATTATTATAAAAATTATTTTTAAATAAATATTATTATTAACATTATATTTCGGTATAATGATTTTTTATAATAATAATACATATTTAATAATAATATATATGAGTATTTTTCCATTAAAATTCGAACACGAGAACCCAAAAATTACACAAAGAAATGTACCGCAGCCACCGCTCATGCTGTAATGTTAATATTCCAAATGGACTTTTATCACGTTTGCATATTTCTGAAACATTTGGAACGGTAATTACAATCAGAAACTAAGGGCCAATGTAAAGTATTTTTATACAAGGGACCTCTTATTTCATATATACCTCCTACTCTCCATATTTGGTCCAAATCTCAGAGGGGCAGAGCGTAACCTTTTCCATTTTACAATCTATATTTTCCGACCATGTTTCTGGATTCAGAACCTCAAAATCTTTTATCATCTCTTTGCATTTTTTTTACTTCAATGCCAGAATCTCCTGACTTTCGATGCGATGCAGTTGTAGCAAACAACATGATTCCAGGTTAACTTCAATGCTTGTTATAAACTGCAATGGATATGTACTGATGATTCGTTTGTTTTGTGTTAAGCCGATTCCTTGGTAACTCATATTTTCGGATGCAGCTGTACTTTTTCTTTCCTCATGGGCGTCTGCAGAAATTTCTCCAGGCGGAAGGGGAAGAATCTTTGAAAGAGCTCCATTGCTATTTTTTTTAGATAATGGGCGTGGATTCATAGAATGTCTTTAATCATATCTAGTGATGTTTTTATTAACTGTATTTGTTACAAAAATATAGCAATTTTAGGCTTATAACAAAAAAAAGCACTGGTGGTGTAGTGGTTAGCGTGTCGGCTTCCCATTACAAAATTCCAGGGTTCAAACCCCGCGAATGGAGGTTTTATAAAAAAAACTATCATCAGTGCCTGGCAGTAAGCAGCAGTACTGTCAGAATGGGATAGAGCCGAAAACAAATAATGTTGGTTGGGTCTATATCCAATACAGCTGTAGGCGGGATCAGAACGATTTGAACGGCTACAGTACTGCGATGTGGAAAGCAAGAGGGAAACTACCACATTACAATCCCTAGTAATGATTATATGGTTGAACAAAATGAGTTCTCTCGAGGTAAAACAATCCAGAGGTAAAATAGTCCCCCAATCGGATCTCCGGGCGGGGACTGCCTTGAGGAAAACATTTGTCGAAAGCAAGGCCGTAGATACAGTTTAGTAAAGGGGGGGTTTAATGAAAAATAATTTCTAAGTTTTAATATTTTAATACATTATTGTAAGTATCATAAAAATACATTTTATTTAAATAAAAAAAATTTAAAATTTAAATTATTCTCTAAATTACAAATTCTTTTTTTCTATTTTTTAAAGCAAATTTAGATATAATATCATCTACATTTAAAGGCACACTGTGATGCACACTCATCAATGCCAAATCCATTAGACGTTCATCTCCCATTGAATTCCTAAACCAGATTTTAAGGCGTCTTAAAGAAGAAAAACATCTTTCGAGGGTTGCTGTAGAGCAGGGCAAGGTAGCAAGAATCTTTAATAGTCTTTTTATACTAGGAAAAAGCAAATCATCGCAAACTTGGAACGTCTCTAACGTGGTTTTTGGCAAATCATCTTCTGACAGTAAATTCCATTTACACTGCCATATTTCAAATTCTACTTTAAGTTGTCCAAAGTCTTCACCATAAATTTTACAAGCCTGTTGGAAAATTTCTGGCTTTTCATTTTTACATTTAGTAGGAAGCAGTAGCTGCAGTTTTTGCTATTAGTTTATTATGTGTTGAGAAGCAATTCTTTAATTCAGCTAAAAAGTGATCAAGAAAAGGTATAAATAAATTATGCCGGTAATATTCATTTGCATCATTTGATGGGGCATTTTGATGCTTTGATTGTCTTCCAATTACTCTGGGTTTGATCATTTCGCTCCCAATGTTGTGCAACATGCTTTCTGCTGACAGATAAATTTCATTGATTGAGTCTTCACTTTTTATACACATTGATTGTATCACATTTATGATTAAATCAACGTGCACACAACATTCTACCAAATTCACATTTACTTTCTGAAGACTTTTACATAAATTTACACTATAAGAAAATATCTTGTTTAATGTCAATAATGCAACTACAAATTCTGCACTAGTTATAGATAATAATAATTGATAAGCCTGATCAGAGGTTTCTTTTGTTCCGGATTCTTGAAGTTGCTGCCGAGCTTCTACTATTGTAGAATACAATTCCACAAAACGGGATACAGAGTTATGTTTCTCAGACCAACTCGTTTCGCATAAACCTAGAAATGTTTTATGAGTTAGGCTTTTATTTTCTTTTGCTATTTTCTCTAGAATATTGTTTCTCTGAGAAGACAGACAAAAGTAATTCACAGCTGTTTTAATAACGCCAATAAAATTTCTGACTGACAAATCGCAAGAATATGCAATAACTAAATTTAAAGCATGGGCACTGCAACACACAAATTGTGCTTTTGGGTATTTTTCTGATATTAATGTATGCACACCTCTGTACTTGCCACTCATGACAGCAGCCCCATCATAGCCTTGACCAATCATGTTGTTCAGATTTACTCCAAGCTGCATCAGTGTGGACAGGAGGATAGTAGCCAAACCCGAGGCAGTCACATCAGTTACAGGAATGAAACACAAAAAATCTTCTCGAATTAAGATTTCTTTACTATCAATATATCCAACATAAATTGCTAGCTGTTCTTTCCTGGATATGTCTTGTGTCTCATCTGCCAATAATGAAAAACTTTTAGCATAGTTTATTCGAGAAACAATTGCATTTTGTATTATTTCTCCACAAATTTCAACAATTTCATTCTGAATGGTTGGACTAGTATACATACTTTGGGAGCCAGAGGATGTAGAAAGATGATTTAAAAGTGCGATATCTCCCAATTTAGCATGGTATCGTAAAAGAGCCCTAAAGTTACCGCCGTTATAGTCTGGTTCATGGAGAGAAATGGGACCTGAATCTTTCATACGCCTCAGAGCAAGTTCTTGGCGACCACATAAAATTATGGTTTCTACTACAGAATGTAACTTTTCTCTGTTTTCCTCTACCTGACGCTTTCTTTCAGAATCTAGCATACACACTATCAACTTGCATTCCCCTTATAGCATTTAGAAAATTATCTGCATGCATACTAGCCTCAATATGATATTTTGTTTTCTCATGTTTTCCAAAATATTCTTTCGCATTCTTCCAGTTTAGATAGGCTGTTGTTACAAATGCTCCTAATGCTTGATCTCCTCTGTCTCCAACTTGACGAGCAAACAATACACATATTTTACAAAATGCTCCACCTGCTCTTATGTCTCCCGCATAAACGAATGATAAACATTCTGATATAAAAGAATGTGCTCTTCAGTTCAATTTATTTTAGCTTTCCTGTGGCTCCAAAAACGTAAATCCCATGTAATAAATTATAAAAGTATTCCTACTATTCAACAAATTGATGGAAATGTGCGACTTGGGGTGATTTGAAAGCGCTCCAATTGTGATTTTGCAGAGCTATCATCTGGCAACCCAACTACACTGATGAAGTATATTTTGAGCAGTTTATTTCACTTCCTTCACCCTATGAGTCGGCCTTAAATGTTCCTCTCTCCAATGGTCAAACATAGTGACCTTTCTAGGCCACTAAGTAGCACCTCATGTGCCTAAGCATAAATCCGCCCATATGAATTGCAGTTAAAAACTTAAAATTTTGTGTTTTCCTCAGTCATTATTTCTTTAGGTTCTTAAGAAAGGAGAATCCATAAGGGGGGGGGGGGGGGGTTTGAACCCCTCAAGAAGAGATGAGAAGAAATATAGTTGACATTATAGGACTAAGCGAAACTAGATGGGAGGGAGAAGGACAGTTCGACTCGGAAGAATTCACGGTAGTTTATTCTGAAGGAAATAGTGGGGAAAGGGGAGTAGCTCAGGTACTTAGGAAAGATATGATGAAAAGCGTGACAAAGATAATAGCAACGAACGATAGACCGATGGCAATAAAGCTAAAAGCAGTCCCAGTGGACGTGCTGATAATCCAGGTATATATTCCAACGTCAGCTCATGAAGATGAAGAAATCGAGGAGATTTGAGCAAATTAATGACATTTACAAAGAAGACGGAAGAAGAAAGGCAAACTGCATAATAATGGTAGATTAGAACAGCATAGTCGGAGAGGGACAAGAAGAAAATGTTGTCAAGCAATACGGACTTGGGAAGATAAACCGAGGAGGGGAAAAACTGGTAGAATTCAGCATCGTACATGGTTCAAAAACCATAAACGAAGGTTATACACATGTAAAAGTCCAGGAGATAGAATGAGATGCCAAATAGATTACATCCTAGAAAAAAAAAGATTCAGGAACAGCATAAAGACCGCCAATACATTACCAGGAGCAGACATTGATTCAGATCACAACCTTCTAATAGTTGACGTGAGTACAAATCTCAAACAAATAGGAAAAACGAGAAGAGAAAGAAAGACTTGGGACCTAGAAAAGGCAGGATGCAGTCAGCATGAAGTCGGAAGATCGCCTAAGAAATTTGGAAAACAATCCAAAGACCGTGGATATAGAATGGGAAGAAATGAAAACCAGTTTCAAGGATACCTTGGATAAAAAGATTGAAAAACCAGAGTAGAAAATCAGAAAACTCTGGATCACTAAGGATATGCCGGAGAAAATGGATGAGAGATGAAAATGGAAAAACGTTAACAGTGAACAAGGTAGAGCCAACTATAGACGTATAAACAATAGGTTGAGAAGGGTAACAGATAAAGCTAGAGAAAATTGGATAAAAGAAAAATGCGATGAAATACTACAAATGGAGAAGTTAGGACGGTACGATATGATGTACGCTATGGCACTGGAATTAGAAGATAAGAAGTCTAATGGAATTCGTGGTAAAGGAATTATGAATACGGATGGGAAGATAGTCTCAGAAGCAAAGGGTGTAGCACAGGTATCGGAAGAATACATTAAGGAACTATACAGCAAGCAGGCAGGATCAGCAAAAATAGAACTGGAAAATGAGGAAAACATTGAAGAAGACAACCTAGGACCAAGTATTATGGAGAGCGAAGTAGAAAAAGCTATATTGGAACTATAGAAAGGGAAATACACAGGTAGCGATGGAATACCGGCTGAGATACTTAAAGTTATGGGAGCAGGACTAAAAGCGATCATGAAATTCTATAAATAAAAGAGAATGTTTGTCTGTCTGTCTGTGGCAGCCATAACTCTTCAGAAAGTAAACGTAGGAGCTTCAAAATTTGGCAGCAGATTCAGGTTGATCCTGAGAGTTGCAGTGCCAAAAATAATTCAAATCGGCCCACGGGGGTCAGAGGGTCCCCATGGAAGGGTCGGTCCAAATTTCGGCAATGTCCGTCTGCCCGTACGTATATATCAGGGAAGATCTGGCTGAACCTATTTCAACCAAATTAGGTAGGTGCATAGAATCTTCATATAAATACATGACCAAAATGACATATTTGAACCGGACAGACCAAGGACAGGTGCCACAATTGAAAAATAAAATTTTCTGTAGTATGGCTTTTGGAAGGAAATGGCCTAACCGAATTCAACCAAATTTGGTACATAGAATTTTCACAGAAATTCATGACTAAAATGCTGTACTTCGACCAGATTAACTACACAATTGCAAAGTTAAACGTTTTGGTAATTATGAATTTAGAAGGAATTGGCAGAACTGATTTCAACGAAATTTTGTATGAAGGAGTTGTGCAATATAAAAAAACAAGAAAGATTTTTAGGATAGATATACAAAGCAGAGCTGCCAAAATAAAAGTAATAAAAATTTTCTTTTTATACGTGTTTGTGTTGAACTGCCCGCATCGATTTTAACCATATTATAATATTTATTATGTACACATATATATGCATATAAAGCCATAATAGCATATTTGGACCGGATCAACTAAACAGGGGTGCCACAATAACAAATTAAACTCTTTCAGTAACTATGGAATTGGCTCAACGGATGTCAACTAAATTTTATATACATGGTTTTTACAAAATACCATAATGAAATCAAGCAGAGCTTAAGAGCAGAGCTACCACAATTAATAAATAATAAAAATCATTTGCCACATAAATGAAAACTCTTTCTCGAGCGTAGCCGGGCATTTCTGCTAGTTAATAAGATTTACGACACGGGAGAGTGGCCTCGGGGTTTCCTAGAAGTAACAATAATCCCTCTAAAGAATAAGCCAAAGGCAATGCAGTGTAAAGACTACAGAATGATAAGCCATTTGTCACACACTTCGAAGATCATCACGAGGATTCTTAATAAAAGGCTGGAGAAAAAGGTAGAAGAAATACTAGAGGAAGATCAATTCGGTTTCAGAAAAGGATGTAGAACTGGTGATACTATAGGGGTAGTTAGAATCATATCAGAAAGGGCAATAGAGTACAGTCAAGATATATGCGTATTTCCTAAACTGGCAGAAGGCCTTTGATAGAGTAAATTGGGTAATGTTGATGAAGATATTAAAGGATATAGGTGTAGACTGGAAAGACAGGAGACTGATCAGGAATCGATATGTGAATCAATTTGTAAAGGTCAGATTGGAGAATGTGGACACCTGCAGAGTAAATATCGGTAGAAGAGTAAGATGGCTGCTGCCTATCGCCAACCCTATTCAATATACAGTGATACCTCTCTTAACTACCACTCCTATTAAGCAACCACCTCTCTTAATGACCAAATTTTCGTGGAACCGATCTCAATTTCCATAAGATCAATGTATTTTTTACTCCTATTCAAACACCACCCCTCAAAGACGACGAGCATGAAAGTTTTTCCAACAATCATCATATCACATCGAAAAATTTAAAACTACTCAAAACATTCTTCATTCCAAGCAAACTAGGCTGCAGGCTAGATTTAAACTACTGGAAAAATTTGTCGGAGGGACTAGCGAATGAGGTAGTAGGACTTATCAGAAGCCCGATGTATCTCGGAAGGCAGGACAGTGAGGATAAGATTCGGGAGATCGACTGTAGAACGGAGCGATATAGAGGATCGCTTTTCCCTAGGACGATAAGAGAACATAATAGGAAAAGATAACGTAGGAAAACTATGGACCCTTGGTGCACTGCACCCCCCCGCCATCCACCAAAAAGGTGACTTGCAAGGTATCATGTAGATGTAGAACTAGATACCTATGAAAGCATTTATAGCAGAATAACAACATGAATCACGACTCAGGCCCCACCTCCACTCTCCTTTATTTCAGTTAACCTACTACATACACACCTTTCACTTACCTCCCCCTCCCACTATTCTAGCTGTCAACACAAAAACAACGAATCATGACTCTGACCCCATCCCCAATACACACCTTTCACTTCCCTCCCACTTTTCCAACTGTCAGCACTGGTATAAATACGCCCCTCCACCCTCAATACATTTGTCAGTGCTGAAGATGACAGCTTAGTTGACGAAACGTACGAAATGAATTGATCTGTGTCTTCTGTGCCATCTGCGTAAGTACCGCCTTTATGGTGTTTTTGGAGTTTATTCTTTTGTTTTATTAATTGTTCCCACCATGAATCTCTGTCATTATTATTTATTTATGGGATTCTAATTCCACAGGGAATACCTACTGACCAGAGCAGGTTAAACAAGTGCCAAAATTTCGGAAACTAAGGACCCCTTTATCGCTTTGAATCAAAGACCTACATCGTTCTCCAAGTGTCATTACATTTTGAAACAGTTTGAGCAGTGAAGAGTTGAAGATTTATGATTTAGAGCACCCACAAAAATCTGTAACATACACACACACAGACATCATTGAGAAAATGGTCAAAACGTGTTCAGGGGACCTCAAAACGTGTATTTCCATTGAAATCTCAAAATCGATTTTTTCACGAAAACTACTTTCCCCTATACTACGTATGGAGAAAGTAAAAAGAAATTTACCAGACAAAATGATGTATATTAATTAAATCATTCGAAAATATATATATATGTACTTTCTGATTTGAAGAGACTTGGAAACTAAAGCTGAAAAATTTTCTTTCATCACTTGGAAAAAAAATATTTACACTAAATATTGATGCCACTTCTTGAGCAAAGAAAAGAATAAATAAATTACACCCAGGGAAAGCCAACCTGCTATGACCTCCTCAGTCCTGAGGTATCGTATTTGATACCTCTGGTCTTACATTTTTTCTATGCTCCATAGCCACTCATCTCCTGAGCGCTGGTGGTATCATATACTATACATTCCCTCCTACAAGTGAGTCGCTTTTTTCATACGTCGCTCTCGACAGTAGGTGGCAGAACTATCTTCAAATCAGCTTTATGTTTGCTCTTCACGATGGCAAGCAGAAGTGCATGTAATTATGTCCAATGTACAATTTAATAATGTTTAAACATGTTTTTATCTACTTTAGATTTATTGATCTATCAAAGCCTATAAGTTAACATATTATAAATACGATTGTATATGAATAGCATTGTGTTTTGTATCAGGTATCACTGGTGATACCTTGGGACACACTACTTTTCATATATGAAGCCTTCGGCCCACTGGGACTTTGCCCGGTGTCTCAGTGGCCCAATCTACCCCTGGTATTAGGACTTCCTCTTGAATACGCCGATGGTTTCAGGGAGTCCGGAAAAATAACATAATCCATAATGGTCAAGATTCCAGCTACCCTATATATTCAGTGCAATAGAGAAATATCATAAAACTTTGTCAGTTCTGCCACATTATCTATTTAAGATGGCATTTCAGCCATAAGTTCTTCGTCCACCATCACAACCACAATTTCACCTTACATTGCAAATCATTTATTGATCCCATCGACCCCTAGATCTTTATCAACCCCCCTGCACAGTTCCATCGCCCCCTGGGGATCCATATCGACCAATTTGGGAACCCCTGGTCTAAATGATCAGCCATTTTAAAATTGAGGATGACATATTTAAAAAGAATATGACAAAATCGCAATTGGAGAATTTATGACTTAAAACTGTTGGATTGGGGGAATACTGATGAATTATCCCATCATTTGTTTCTACATCTGCTAAATGCTACAAGCCAATAGAGAAGGTAAGTCTAGTTCACTTTTGGAAATCATTTACGAAATAATTGTTCATTTAACATTATCTTCTGAAAAGAAAATTCAATAGTTCTCTTGTTCATTAAAGAACATCATTTGTATGTATTTGGTGAATATTTCAAACACATGCATTCAGTATAGGTATACTAGTTTGTTCATTCATTGAAATGGTTTGTTACAAATTTTTATTTTAGAAAAAAAAAATTTTTTAAATGTTTTTAAAAAAATTAATACTGTATTAATTGAAATCTGGATTATAAATGAAAATTTTCAGTAGATACAATTATTTTATCGTTTCATTTGATTAAAAAAATTAAATGCATAACCATACTTTGTACTCGCATTTAAGATGACCCTTGATTTTTGCAAACTGAAATTTGGAAAAAACCTCGTCTTGGATTCGGGTAAATACAATAAACGGACATAAGTTTAAAATTAAATTGAGGCTTCAAAAAACAAATATTGCCAAATATTCTTTTCTTAATAAGTGAATCTGGGATTGGATCATGTTACCTGAAGAGCTATTCAAACCCTTACCGAAAAATGTTAAAAGATTTAAGCATCAAGTTAGTTTGATTAGAGAGAATATTGTTAACTGTAACAGATGACAATGGAGTTGGAGGAAGTAAAGGAATGCTTGATGGGGTGAAATATAGTGGGGACCTCATGAGCCTCTTAACCACTACAGTAGCCTATCTTGTACCTAGAACACTCGGTAATTCCATAAAAATAAGTAATAATTTAATTGAATAAGTTCTAAATTATATATTATTGTTTGTTTATTGATAAATTAATTATTATTGTATGCACTGTATAAATGTGTAGATCTTGAATTTTAATTAATGTATAAGTAAAATATATTTGTGGGTCAATATTGTAGCAGTTGTCACCATCTGCCTTTAGCCTGCTTGCGACATTGAAGGTTAAATAAATAATAAAAAGTTATGAGATTTTCTATAATACGACTGCATTTTATATGGCAGTCAGTTAAATAGTAAGGTGAGGGAGAAATTTAAATACATTTACATACCATTTCATCAAAATTGTATCTGTGGAACAGCGTAAATAACAAAATCTGATGTTCACAATATCACATTTATTAAGTTTTCCTGGATTCTACCTAATCCAATATATGACAATAAATAAGATTACTAAAATTACTAGATCACATCAACTTATAATAAGATATTATAAACATAATTTTCATTAAAAAAGGTTGGCATTTAAAAAATATTAGGTCGTTCATCACATAAATTATTCCAAATTCACTCATTGTGCATTTCATGTTAGTGCAAATTTACATTTCCTTTAATACTGATTTCAGATGTATCAAAATATGATAACTTTTTGGTTCTTTTACTTTCCTTGGATGGGCAACTATTGCCTAGCACTGTTTTGCTACAACAAGCTCACCAGAGCATTGGTGCCATGCTCTCACTCTGTGCAATTGTTTCTACATGTTGCCTAAGGCCATGCCTAACAGACATTCAGGGTATTCAGAAAAAAACAAAGGCATACAAAAATTAAAACTTGACACAGCTACATATTTATATTAGAAATTTCATTTTTCACTCAAAAGAGGCCTCTCATCCAAATACATTACCATTCCCACATTGTAAATAGGCAGTCAAATCAAGTGAATACCATGTTGCCTATGATAATGAATGGCACTTGCTTGTACTTTTTTACGAGGCTAAGAAAATAAAGATAAATCAATGACAATTTGAACCACGTTTCACCACTAACACCAGTTGCTCACCTTCACCAACATTTAGGACCAGGATTTGCAACCTTCGACTCCTTTTTTTAATTGTTTTAATGATTCTTAGTTTACATATTTCATCATGTGTATGCACAGGTAATCCCACCATGCCAGGATTCATACTAACACAGTTGAATTATATGGGACCAAAATGCCTCTTGGGTGACAAACATACACAAAACCACCCAAACATTGTCAATAACTTAATATTTACTTTTATTATTAGATTAATTTTACAATTTCCCATTACACTGTAACTATTGTCAGGGTTTTTATAAGAATTTGGAACTTTTTATTATATAATTTTTTGAATTGACTATTTTCTAATTTCATTCATTTGATTTTTTTGTAAAATTATTTTTTCAATTGCTTTGGCATCAGTAATTATCTGGTGCCGCCAAGCAAAGGAGTCATGGTTCCACCATAGGAAACTTTAACTATCTAGCATTGTAACCAATCAACACCACGTGGCCCCCTCAAACTGTTTCTTAAAAAATCTCTCACCCCATCACTGGGCTTGAAGCTTGGCTAGCGAGAACATTGCTGTGTATACTGTGAGCAAAAATTATTTTTTATGCAACAATAACCCAAGAATAATGCCCCTAGATTTGCATTAACGTGAGAAAGTGATTCAGAAAAGAAAAAATCAAGTTTTATCTATGCATGAGAAAATTATTTTGGAGAAGATAAGAGGTTAGAAAACATGTCACTAACTAAGGAATATGGATGCAATGAATTATTGATTTGTATGATTAAAAAGTGTAATGATACTATGGCTTTCCATGGGAACATCTATAAAAGCACGAAAAAGGGCAAACCCAAATTACAGATTTCATCAACTTCAGCTTCTGCCCAAACCCCCTCTGCCAAAAGCTCTATTAATTAAAACCCATCACCTAAGTTACATTTTCAGTAATTTTTTAGTGTTCTTGTCATCTTAAATCTTTTGTGTTGGTTTTATTTTACATGCCCAGTGCTTTTATCATTTATTTTGGTTAGGAATTAATTTGGTGTTGTATGTTATTATGATTATTATTATTAATTTTTTTTGTTTCTTCATATGATCTCACTGACATTAAATTTTATATTGCAAGGGTTACTAATTAAAGTTTTTTTGGGTTTAACATAAAAGGCCAACTTCATTTCTACCATTACATCAGTAGTCTGCAAAGTGTATGGCATTTGGCCAGAAAGTAACCCTCTGCACATATAAACTAATCACTTAAATATTGTGTTCCAAAAAAGTAAATTTATAGCACTAAAAGGGACTGCAATAATGAATGAAAACCATTTACATCAATTCTTATGGAGAAAAAGGTTCAGTTTAGCACAGGTTTGTTTAATGAGCAGTTTTTCTGGAAAAAATTAAGAGTTATGTGAGAATTACCTGTATTTTCAATAGGATTTACCTAAATGTTGAGAGTTAATAAAACCACACCATAGTAAATCATTAGAAGTGCTCTCCATTTTTTCCGAGTCTTTCCAATCACATCATAACACTTTCTATTAAATAATAAATATTTTGCCCTTCAGAATTAAAGTAAATGTTGCAGCTATTTTGGTTAAACAAACTTGAGGTAAATTACAGGCAAAACATCATTCCATTCCTAAAGACTAGTTAAACTAAGCATCAAATGAAACAATCAATCTTCTGAGTAACTCTTATTTGATTCTGCCTCCTCAGGAAAACATTCCTGAAAAAATAAAAGAACATTTAAAAATAAAAGTATCAGAACTTAATTATTTAAAAGTAACTGAATTTCATAGCTAAAAACATGAAAAAATGATCCAAAATTACATACACCACCTTTCTGAATTTCGCGAATAATTGGTTCGAGAAAACTGATGCGAAATGCAAATTCGTGAAGTGCAAGTCCTATTTTCCCATAAGATGCCATGTTATTACGAGAGAGAGAGGTACCCAGCCAACATAAAAAATTCACCTTTTAATCATATATAATGCAGTTTAACAGAAAATAAAAGAAAAGGTAACTGAAAATGAAAAACCTAGCATTATAAAGTAAAAAAAATACTCCTTCAAAACCCGTATTAGCAAATGAAAACCCAGCGTAACAAAGCAAACCTAGCAAAACAACAGTTCCTTAAATTACATTAAAATTCAAAGATAATAGCATTAAATATTTCCGTCAAAAACCAGCAACCTCATATGCAAAGAACGAATATTTTCAATGTCATACTCGTAAAAGTTGTGAAAAACTAAACACGCAGGACGATTTAACATTACCCAATAATTTATAATTTGGCCGCTAGATGCCATCAACTTCGACTATTATCAAAAATAGCGTCGTTGGCAGCGAGGTTTACACTGAGCTACAAAAGAATTAAGTCGATGGTTATCATGTTTGTTTACTTTGAAAACTGCTAATAATGAGCATTATAAATATAATATAATAATAATGTCATTTTCTAACCTGATAAAGTTTAAAATGAACTTAGAAACAAAAAAGTAGAGAGAGTTCACGCTTGTTGGCAACGTAAACGCATGACGCGAAATGCAAGTAATATGCGCGAAACACAAGTAATGGTCATAAAAAACGTTGTCGAGAAGTGCAAATTCGCGAAACGCTCAAGCACGCGAAGTTCAAAAAGGTGGTGTATTCTTATGGCCTATTTAAGGTATGGTAGTCCTAGCAAAAAATGCATTATTGACGAGTTTCTCTTTGCCAAATATCTAAACCTGACTCAAAGTGATACTTATTTTCTTGTGTTTGGAGAAGTATTTAAAAATTCCTCTTAGTAATTACAGCAGTTGCTTCTGATGGTGCACTGGAAATGATTGGCATGTATCAAGGATTTTCAGCTTTCCTAAAGCAAAAAGTTCCTAATATATGCATTGTACATTGTATTTGTCGCTAAGTCCAAATTTGCAAACCGCAAGCATGCAAAGTTGAAAAAGTGGTGTATGACATATTCACCCCAAAGGATTACAAGGTTAATCTTTTTCCAAAACTCAGGTTTCAAAAATTAAGAGTTCATTCTAGCTTAGATTGTTGGATTGTTTTATAATGGTTAAGAAAGTAGAGGTGATACTAAAAGACATAAAACCACATTACATATGCAGGTAGAAGAGAGCATTGGGTAGGGACACACAGCAATAAATGGTTGTAAGGAACCTATTTCAAATTATACTATATCATCATCATCATCATGCTTCTGTCCGAAGACAGGTTTTAACTGAATCGCTGCCTCCATTTCTCTCTCTCCCTAGAAGCCTCTTTTATACCTCTATAAGTATTATATCCCTGCTTTATATTCTCTAATATTCCTATTCTTTTTCTCCCTCTTCCTCTTCTTCCACTAATTTTTCCTTCTTTCCTTTCCTTTGTAAACACTGTCTTCTCAATATGTGCCCTATCCAATTTGCTTTTCTTTTCATGATTGTTTTTATTAGCATCCTTTCTTCTCCCACCATTTCTAATACTTCTTCGTTTCTCTTCCTCTCTGTCCATTTCACTTTCATCATTCTCCTCCATACCCACATCTCAAAACTTTCTAAATATTTTTCCTCCTTTATCCTTACCGTCCACGTCTCTGCACCATAAAGAGCTATGCTCCATATGTAGCATTTTGCTAATTTCTTCCTTGTTTCTAAATTTATTTTCTTGCTTGTGAGAAGCTCCTTCTTCTCGTTAAATGCTGCTTTTGCCATTGCAATCCTACTTCTGATTCTTTTAGCTATCTCTTTTCTCATTATAATCCCCATTCCCCTTTCCTTTTTCTCTCCTCCCGAGTAAATAATCTTAAATTCGTCCGAATTTATCTCGCCTTCTCCTTCCCACCGAACTTCACTAAGACCTACTATACCTGCATTATTCCTTCTCATTTCCCTTTTTAAGTTCTCTAGTTTACCCCCTGAATTCATAGTCCTAACATTCCATGTGCCTATTCTTATTTTCGCACTACATGCTTTCTTATTAATGTTACATTTCCTCTGTGCATCCCCTAGGATAGTCCCCACCCAGAGATCTGATTGGGGGACTATTTTACCTCCGCAATATTTTACCCCAGAGAGATCCATAGAGGTATTTGCAGCTTTTCAGCCTATCATGGGAAATATAATGAGGTATTTTCCCCTTGCTTTCCTCATCGCAGTTTCACAGAGTGATTACCCATCTGTAGCTGTTCAGATCCACATGATCACCACCTACAGAGGTACTGTGCAAGCTGCTGCCTTTGCACAGGGGGATGTAAAACCCCCAAGACTGCTTCTTAGTCTGACTCTTCCCCTCAGATCTTTCCGGCTTGGATGGTCCTACCAGGAGAATTATCTCCCGCCGGCATAGCTCTTTGGTTCATAAGAGTACACAAATATATACTATATATAAAAATAATTTAGTGTTTGAGGCAGTGTCCCATCAAGTATAAGTATGTATCTATAACTCAAAACCTACATAATGTAGAGACAACTGGAATGTCATTTAACCGCAATAAAGAGTATAGGGTGGTAGGTTGGTTTTTAAATTGATAATCTGACCAGTTTATTTATTTAAAAAAATATTTTTTTTTCATTTTCCCCATTTGAAAACATGGAGATGACTGTAGACTGCTTTTCAGTTGCACATTAAAATTGCTAAAAATCATCGTACAAATTCAGGACTTGAACTTGAGGATGAAGAAAATAAAGAAGTTTCAATTTCCTATGGTGAAATTTCATATACAGATCAAATTTTTTCTAAAATTGAGCTTTAAACTGTAAAAATCTCGAGTTTTTGAATGAAAAAGTCCATGGCGACCGATATTGTTGCCAAACTCAATATCATAAGCCTATGACAGATAGTACAACAATCAGATAGTAGAAAACATTCTGCGAAAACATAAACACCGTCTCCACGTAAAAAATCACACAACTCTCTCAAACACCAACTCAAAAAAGTCAAAATACATTAAAATACCCCCGGTGTCACCAAAAAACTTGGTAATATATTTTCAGAACACAACATTAAGACCGTACAAGTTAACAATAAAAAACTCGCCAACCTTCTTAACAACCCAAAAGACCCAACAGCGCCATTACATAAATCCGGAATATACAAAATTTCATGCGGGACTTGTGACAAAATATATATAGGACAAACAAAACGCAATATAGAAACACGCTTCAAGGAGCATCTAGCTCATTTTAGAAATAATAGGATCAACCTCTCGAGTGTAGCCTCCCACATACAGGAAACCAACCACCCCATCACCATACAGAACTTAACACTTTTAAAATCAATACGAGAAGAATACAAATTGGACGCATATGAGAGCCTGTTTATCAACAAATTCAAAACAAACGTAATGAATATCGATCGGGGCCCCCTACCTTACTCCCCCCTCTACAGTTTAACAGTTTTCCCCCTTCCCCTCCTCCCCCTTCCACTCCCGTCAGGCCAACTTGCACTTTCCCGTCAACGGTCAACCATTCAAATCCCCGCACCCAGGCGGACCGTACACTACATAACCGAGCTACTGAGGAAATACGTATTTAGCAATAGTTCTTCTGGCTATTTACTTATACGGTCGGAATACAAATTCTACGAATAGAATAACGCCGTAGTCTCCACTTCTACCATCAAGGTTGTAGAAAATGAAATTTCCTACAACTTTTATTCCAAAACATTTTTACATTTATCAAATATTAAAGTAAATATTTCAAAATAACAGATAAGTGACAAGAGTTAACACCCACTTCCGGTCGACCGATTTTTACCAAAAACATAATCAGATCTTCTAACTTTTATAATAATGTTAAATATAAAATTTTGCGTTGACCTGATTAATAGTTTTTGAGTTAGAGCGCCCACAAAAATCTATCACATACAGACAGACATCACCAAGAAAATAGTCAAAACGTGTTCAGGGGACCTTAAAACATGTATTTCTGTTGAAATCTGGAATTCAATTTTTTCATGAAAACAATACTTTCTCTATACTTCGTATGTGGAGAGAGTAAAAAAATGGATAAGTGAAAAGAGTAAATATCCACTTCCGGTTGATTGATTTTTACAAAAAACTAATCAATTCTTGTTATTTTAACAAAAATGTCAAATAAAATTTTCCGTTGATCTGATTAATAGTTTTTGAGTTGCACTCACAAAATTCCTATCACATACACACACACAGAGGCATCATCGAGAAAATGGACAAAATGTGTTCAGGGGACCTCAAAATGTGTATTTCCATTGAAATCTCGACATAGATTTTTTTTTATGAAAACATTACTTTCCCCTATGGAGAAAGTAAAAAGATCAGCAGTCCATAAATAAGTACTCTAGTCCCTCTCCAACCATGGAGGATATGTTCCTAGCTGGACCAAGGCTTACGGAAAATAGGGGGTAGGATTGATCCTTTAAAGCAGCATTTCCCAAACTGTGTTCCGAGCGATGTAAATAAATGTTCCGTAGAAAAATTTCGATGTTAGCGATATTTTCCTTCTAAAATACTATATTCATTTTTCATTCTTTATAAAATAAAAGATATGAAAACTAACTCATTTAAACCAACTTTTGAGCATTACGTGCGACTATTTTTCGGTATGATACCCCTCCTCCCCTCGGACCACTATATGTGTGTTCCGTCAATAAATTCCTAGCCCGAAAGTGTTCCGTGGTCAAATTAGTTTGGGAAACACTGCTTTAGAGACATACCTTAAATCTTATAATGCATACAAAACATGCTTAAAAATTCTATCTATCGCATTTGTTATCATTATAATTTTAATATATGATAAAATTCTTCTATTATATATTTATTATCCTTAAAAATCCTCAATTCACAGATAGGCTTTTTCAATGTTAGTGTCATGGAGCATACACGTCACTTTGGTACCCATTGGTGCGCTTGCTGCCACACTAGCCCTAATGGCAGATTCACTCTTTTAGAAGAAGCGGTGGTAGCGCTTGTATTGGTAAGACACAACACAATGTTTCATTTTACTCATGGATCAAAACATTTGCCTTTCCCCCCCTCCTTTACCTATCTTGTTTCAGTGTGTCGAGTGTCTAATATACATACGTATATTTCATGAGTGAACCTTCACTTCCTCGTAGTAAGCATCAATTTCTCATTTAGTGTAGATAGATTGTTTTTTAAAATAATTCCATTATGGGACAAACACATTATTTTGCAAACTTTAAGAGGAAAATGATAGCGTACATATGCAGAATAAACATCTAATCTTGCAGCACAGCAGTGCTATGGGATTGACGAGTATATGATTTACGAGATTCGGAGCTATTTTTGTTCACAGATTAAATTCCCGGGAATAATGCGGTCAAATTATTTTTTTCTTAGAAATTGTTATGAATAAGTGAATAAAGTGTATTTTATGTTGCTGTAATATCAGTTAATACCCTTTAGTTAATTATGAACTAAAAATCAGAGGCATTCATACTTGTGAATTTTGAGATTTGCTGTCTTTGCACTTAAACACTGTGTGTGCCGGTGCCCTTTAAATTTTTCCAGCCCTTGGGGCCGGCCATTTTCTGTGCCACCGCATGAATGGTATAAGCATTCAATAAAACACACACAACTCCTGAACTACTGGATATATTTTAATGAAATTTTAAATGCATAGAGATTATATACCAGAGTAATCAATTAGAGTGTGGTATTGTTCAAAACATGTCCCTCTATGGAGTGGAACACAACAAAATCCACAAATAAAGCGGGTTTCACTTCTCTTTTTCTTGGCTGCACATACTCTACATGGTCTCCGAGGAATTTTCTTGCTCCCAGCACTAACTATTTTCTCTACTTAATGCTTTTTCATGTCCATTGAAAGTCTTCCTGGTGGGTCCATCTTAGGTGCACGCCTTGTAGGAGAAATGTGAATCTTTTTCTCTCGTGTGTCTGAGATGGGCTCTTCTGGGCTCGTGTCTGGCAATGAGATGGGCTCGTGTGTCTGAGATGGGATCACCCAGTTTCTGGCTACTTCATGCAGGAATTTTTTATACATAATTTGTTTTCCATTGAGCTCTACATACACCCTAAAAGAATTGAATAGGGCACAGTTCAACAAATACAGTACTGTCTTCTTTGACCACTTCGTGGTCTTTCTCATTATTGTGCAATATGACAGATATTGGTCCGCACGGTCTACTCCCTTCATATACTTGTTGTATTCCAAGATGGACTCCGGCTTCCTTATTCTCTCTCCAGTTTTTCTGTCCCTCTTTTCAGATTCTAGGAGCCATGAAGAATGAATGGTAGAGATCATGCGAACCTCCCGCTTGTCTTTCCAAATTTGCACGAGAACATCTTTTTTTCTTCGGAATGCTGACTGGCCTTTCTGTAGTTTCACGAATTTCAGACATTCAGGAAGACCTCTATTTACTCTGACTGTGCCACAGATTCTTGTTCTGTTTTGGAGAAGTTTTTTGGCAATACTTACACTATTATAATAGTTATCCATGTAAACATGGTGCCACAAACCTGTATTTGGCCCTAAAACTGACAGAATTGTATCTTCCAACTTATTACCCTCACCGGTATAAATTTGCAAATTGCAAATATATCCAGTGATAGCTTCACATACCATACGCACTAATATTCCATATTTTGTCAGCTTGGCAGGGTTGTATGTACGAAAAGATAGTCGCCCTCGCCATGGTATCACGCCCTCGTCAAGTGACAGTTCCTGCCTAGGTTTGTAGACACTTGCAAATTTCTTTAGAAGGTTGTTCAAAACTAGTAAAACCTTGAATATCCTCCCTGAATTTTCTGGGACATCTTCATTATTTGAAAAATGCCATGCCTGCCATATTTGGCGAAACCTGTTTCTACTCATTACCTTTGAAAATATAGGAGTTTCTGTTAGAGGGTCCAGTGTCCAGTAATCACTTATTCTGTCTTTGTGCACCTGCCCCATAAGGATAACCAAACCTAAAATTTTTTCATTTCTCCAATGGTTATATCATGCCACTTCAAACTTTTAGGTGATTCTTTGTATTTATGGGCATTTTGCTCATGATAACGATTTGATTCCTCCACCATCATCGAAAAGAGGTCATCCCCAATAAACAAACTAACTACGTCACTCACATTTTTTGGATCATGTGGAGTAATTTTCACACCTGGTGTGCCAGCAAATGTTTCTAAAGCAGGAATAATGTCGTTGTCCGACCAAAATAAAACATCGCCACTCGTCGTGTTAGTCACACCATTACTGTCATCAACTTCAGAATCGCTGGAATACTGCAAAGGTAGAGCACGAACAGTTTTCTTGGTAATTATTATATCTTCATCACTGCCACTTGGCATTTCATTATCGTTTTCCTCAGAACTTCCATCAGTTCCTTCACAACTTGGGACATCAGACAAATTATCGGCAAAAACTTCGTTTAAAATTTCATTTTTGCACATTCCCCTTCTGTTCTCAGCAGCCATGATTGCGTATTGGTAACAATAAATGTCACAGGTTAAAAAAACTGTAATATCTCTCATAAAACACCTTACACTTTCACCAAAACAACGTGTAAAGCTTCTAGACTGAGTACGATCAAAGAAATAGCTCCTATTAGTTCCAAATAAATCCACCGTGGCGTGAAAAACCGGAGACTAGATGAACACGCATTAATACGTGAGCGGCCACCTGATACTGGTGACAAAAACACGTACTAATACTTGAGCGGACCACAAAGTGTTACAATAATTTCTTTCCTTGCATGGCCTTGTGAAAAGTGGGGTTGGCTTACAATTGATTAAATACAGTATACACAACAAATAATGTTATAAAAGCTGTGGTGATCGGGGGCCATTATAGGAATTTTTTCCAAAATACAAAATTGACAAAAACAAACTATTACCAGAAAATACAAACAAAATAAAGAATAGCTGTGATGAGGAGAGGAGATAGTAACCGAGGTATGTAACCAAAATGACATGAGAATTAAATACTAAAGCAAAAATTACACAGAGGAAATAACTGCAAAGAGTAAACAGAGAAATATAAATATATAATAGTGCAATCAGACCACCATTCTATGCGTGAACTAATTACATCTAGTTGATAGAGCTTTCAGCCTCTTCAATAACATAAATAACGACGATATTTGTTCATAACTGAAGGCCCTGTGGGTAATTAAGACTGTAGGCCACATATGAGAAAATGTAAATTTAACATAAATTAAAAGGTCCGTGGATTTTCTCCGTTATTACAAGTGTTCAGTTTGATCAAAATTATAGGTTTAACATAAAAGAGGTCCAACATTAAAAAATAATTTAAACCATAAAATGTTAGCAACAACACTTTTCTAATTGTATAGAATAATTTATCCCCTTATCTATTAAACTGTTATCAAAATTCACACTGCGCACTTGTAGGCAATCAGACCGAAGAATTTGGATAAGTTTTGAATACATTTAGGGGCAAGGCGGAAAACTGTGGTTGGAGAAGAGCTACTTTATAAACATTTTTATAATGTAAAGGTAAAAATTAAACCCTGTTGTTTTGATGCAAAAATCATTTAGAATGTTAGTTACCATGTTTTTCCGCAACAAATGTTGTAGATTTTTCTTATGAAAATCATCTTCATTGAGGTTACATTTAAGTACTGTAAAGAAATCAAATCTCCCGAGGTCAGGATCACTGCCAGGAGGCTCTGGATTTGTTTCATGGAGAATCTCACGCATCCAATGCCTTACGTCTTCAGATCTTTCTTCAGTGAATTTTCTCAAACCTTTTTTGACATTTCCCACTTCTTCCTCAATATCGTGCTTCTCCTTCTGCAAAATATGTATAAAACACTAAAGTAATAAAAATATCAAAATATTCTGTAACACTAATAACTAATTTAAATTTCCAAGAATAGTTTAAAACAACAATCTATACTTTAATGCTACTAATAATGAATGAATGGAATCCATACAGGTGTTTTTGTGGAATTTTAAAGAAGAAAACTGCCATCACTAAATGAAGAATTAAATTTGACTTAAAAACCTACTTGAGAATTCAAGATACCATGTGTAGAAGAAAAAATGCATTAATCACAAATATTAATCCTGGGCACATCAAAATTAATACTTTTGATCCTCCTAAATTTATTGTACAGGAATATCTCGGTTAACAAAGCCTCTGAGAGATGAATTGACGCACAATGAGTTTGCCATGCGATGTATTAACACGCGATGAACTAACTGCGACGAAATGACCGCAACGAGTTGTCATAAAACCTTATGAAGTATGGTTATGCATTTTATTGGTTTTTTAACAAATGAAATAAGATAAAATAATTGTATTTTTCATCACAAACTTACGATCCGGAATTCAATTAATAAGGCAATTTTTAAAATACATTTACAACCTTTTTTTTCAGAAAAAATTGTAACAAACCATTTCAATTAATGAATGAACTAGTATACCTATACTGAATACGTGTGCTCGAAATGTACACTAAATGCATTCAGTGAGAAATTAGGTCATAAAATCTGTTTTCTGTATTGACAGTCTGCTAAAAGGAGAAGCCCTGCCACTTGATGTTTCTGACAGACCATGCACAGCATTTGGGTTGGCATTGGTAAAATGAATCCCAACTAGGCCTACGTCACCACATATCTGCACAGATTTGTGGGAATGTTCTATTTGCAATAAATATTCTCAAGCTTTTTTCTATCTCAGTATTTGTCATACTTAAATGCTTTTTAGTGCTTTTCTCAAAAGTGGCTTGAGCAATTTCAATTCAAATCTATCTCTATATACAGCTTGATATCATGAACAATATGACAAACTATATATTTTTTAAAATAGCTGTATAGTGTACAGTGGCATTATGATAATGAATTTCATGCCCAGCTACCGCAGAACTCTCCCGATTCTTGACAGTCACCCAATTTTCCCAATTTTTTTTCACACGGGATTGTGGACAAATAGAAAGTGTACATACAATTGCATAAAACTAGGTATATCAGAAAGTTTTTGTAAGTTATGTATCTCAGTTTTTTCTTATAGTTTTCGTTATTTTTTGATGATCGTATTTTAGGGCTTCTTGTAAAAAATATGAATATTTATATTGAAAAAGTGCAGCAAAATTTTGAAAGAGACTGAGATGCACAAGATGTGTCAAAAGAAGAAATACGTGATTTATGTCAAGTGTGTTGAAGTCTGCTCATCTCAACTTAATGATTTGTGGGCAAATGATGGCACAGGAATCGAAATGTTTCCCTTGACAATGACGTCAAAAAGATTTCTTTCTTATGAGATGCAGGTTTGACGACGTTACAACCCATGAAGTGCATAAAGTAACATAATCTTTCTTCAATAAGGGACCTTATTCAAATATTACCATAAAACTTTGAAAAGACAATATGTAACAATTGATGAGCAACTGATTCCTTTCAAAGTCGGTGCCGTATATTCTAGTATATTCCGAAAAACTGAAAAAGTATGGAATAAAGGTTTTTGCATTAGTGAATGCGAAAAATTTTATTTACAGAAATTTTAAATATATGTGGGTGTTCAAACAGGAGGACCATACACAACCAGTAATAAACCTGATCAGGTGGTGAAACGTTTAGTTATGCCAATAAAAGGAATGAATAGAAATGTTACCACTGATAATTGGTACAAGTGTCCCTTTAGCTAAGTCACTTCTGTCGGAGTTCGAGTTGATGCTTGTTGGCACTCTGATAAAAATAAAAAAGAAACCCCACCTGAGTTTCTTCCAAAAAGAGACAGGAGTGTTAGAAGCTTCATTTTCAGTTTCACAATAGACTCCAATATTTCAATGAAAAACAGACCTGTGATACTCATATCAACCATGCATCATGATGATAAAATTCACGATGGCACCCAAGATCTCCGAAAACCTGAAATAATAACGATGTACAATGCAACAAAAGGGGGAGTTGAAGGGGGAGTTGAAGGGGGAGCTGATACATGTGACCAGCTTTGTGCCACTTATAACGTTGGCAGAAGAACGAATGGGTGGGCACTAGCTGTTTTTTTCATTTTTTGAACGTTGCCACCATCAGTGCTTTCAAACCATATAAACAAAATGTTAAAAATGAAATGACAAGGCAAAACTTCATAAAAGTACTACCTACAGAATTAGTGAAAGCCAGAAATTTCGAGATCCCAGAGTCAGTTTTTACCAAGAGATCTCTGAAAGCGCATTCACACTCAATGGGAGGGGACTTGCGGAAGAAGGCCCATATTTTGTAGCAGGACCTTCCAGAGGAAGATGCAAATTTTTCCCTAGAACTAAGGACAATAAAGTGCCATTTAGATGTGAAAATTGTGGGACTTTTTGTAAAGAGCATATGCTAATGAAATGCTATGATTGTGGGGACAGGGGAAGTGATTAATAAAGAGAATTTTTCTTGTTATGAATGTTATTTTAATCAATATTTGATGAAAAATTGTTATTAATAAATGGATTATAGTCTAAAAGTGATTTATTTCCAGTATGATAAAGATAACACAGTATTTTCTTCCTAAAATTTGCAAATCATTTTGGAGTCATATTGACCCCACGCGACTAATTATGGAACTTTTTTTCACGTGGCTATGGGCTAAAAGCATCCTTTCATCCATACGGATTGAAATAACAATAGGATTTCAAGGTTTAACAATGTAATGGGTTAGCAAGGCAACATCCTGTTAAAATGGCAAGATTGCCCCAAAATATGTGAATTAAACATTTAACATAAGGAATTATGAACTGTAAAAAGATAAACAGAATAAGAAACTCCATAATATTTTCTTTGAAATGGTTCAGATCCAAAGATCATAGGTTAATTCTTTCTAATTTAGATATCAAAAAGAATAAAAGCCTGCACATTGAAAAGTCGATGTTTGTGTGTTATTTATGGGAAATGGTAATGTCTTCCTTGGAGTTGAACCAAGAACTTTTTTGAGATTCTTTTTCATCAGCACCTTAAAATATGTGAATCAAGCATTCCTGCCAAATTTCAAAAATTTATCTCGATTCTTCATCGGGTTATTTGCCTTTACATAGTGTGACAGAGGGAGCCACCAAGGGACTGAAGAAGGCTTTTATAGATTTTAGATTATACTAGGGGCTCTGCCCCTACGGGCATCAACCCTGTGGCTCGCTCCACGAGGTGAATTCGTCTGCTGCCTGTGTGCGACCCTGAACCTCCTCCTTTAGCCCTTAAGTGGGCACATCAAAAAATTTCACATAACTGGGAACACGGTGCACTGCGTGCACCGCTGCATCATGTGGAAAATGCTGCTGTAAATTGTAATAATAATGATAAATTCATTCTATTTTTTTGTTTATTCAGTATTTGAATGTATTTAATGATTTATAATTCTCATTGCTAAAATTATTGTTTGTATTTTCTATATAGGAGCTAAATTTTCATGATATATGTATTTAGGAAAATATGACATTATAGTATTAAAAATTTATTACTCTGAAATATTAAAATAAGTGCCATTTTAAGATAAATATTGTAACAATAGAAGAAATGTTGTTGAAATATTTAAACTTTTACAGACAAATCATGATGCGTATATAGCACAGTAGAAGCGATCCACACAGCTTTGCATCTGTTTTACTCTTCAAGAACAATAGCTAAAAAGTTGCAAACAACTTGTTCGACTACTTAGGCAATACTGATAGGTTACATAAAATAACAATGCATATGAACGAATATTTACTAATTGCTAGTATAGTAGTCTTGATTAGGAAAATAAATTTGCATTTTTTTGCATGTACTATGGTTCAAGTTTCTAATTTATATGACAATTATAAGTAACAAGCAGTTTCCTGTCGATAAATTGACTGGTTGGTTAGATTAAATATTGTCTTGGTAGTTAGCCTTCTGCCATATTACCATGGAGGTCAGAGACTGCATGGTTTATTTCCTTCTACTAATCTCCACTAGGAGTGCTACGATATTTCCTACAGTGTATAATGTCCGCTAGCAGCGCCACCTTAACATCAACCACTACAACTACATCAAGCAGAGCTTAGCCGGTCACAAAAAATGTCAATATCTCACCAATGGTTTGACTGATTTCAATTTTATCATTTTCCTGCAAATCTGCAGCTCAAGATGTTTAATTTGATGCATCATACATTAAGGTGGCTGTTACCTTTGCTTTAAAACCTCATTTTTAATGCTATTAATATATATATATATATATATATATATATATATATATATATATATATATATATATATATATATATATATCACAATTTTTCCTGTTTTTCAGTCATGAATAATCAGTCCGAAAATTTTCAGCATTTTAGCTCATACGGAAGTAAGAAATAGTTTACGCGGTTATAATATAGAGAGAAATAGCTGCTTCTTACATATATAGAATATATGATATAAAACCTAAGGCACTTCTAGAAGTGCTACAGAGCTTAAATTTGGCATGCATACAGGTCATTCGATACAACCTCAGGGAAAAATCCAAAACTCCAGAAAAAGTTATATTGAAAGGGTGCTTTTGACCTCAATGTCCAATTTTAACATTTCCCACTCGTATGTCGAGGGTGGCTTGACATGGCACCAACTCGTATGTTGAGCCACACTCGACACATTTCATCGTGAGGGAAGGGGAGTTTTCGTCAACTTTTTCTCCAATAACTTTTCTTGTAAGCATCAGCGACTAAATGTGGGTAAACAACAACATAATTATGCAACATAGATTCAATTATAGATGAATAATATCCCTCGAAAAGCTACAAGTAAATAACGTCTCCAGCCGATGTGGCTCAATGCCGCTGCAAGTGTTCGTCTTATCTATTTTCTGAGGTGTAAGTGCTTTTTGACTAGCATTAGTTGCTATTCATTACTTTGAAGTCATTTGTTTATTTCAGATAGTAAATTTACAAATGGGGAGTTTGCTCATCAGCCATCTCATATTATCTTCCATTTTCCACCTCTTTTTGTCAGTTCACTTTCTTCTTTGTTTATGTTCATCTGACCCACTGAAGGCTCTGCTCCTTCTCTTTTGCAAAGGACAAAGATGGTGTAAAGGTACCAGCTCACTCAACCTCTTGGGTAGAGTAGGCTGGTCCCTTTACACAATGAGTCATATATTCCTCCGAGCTTACACATGAGCTTTGCTGAGCTGCGCACTTCTTTTTTTGATGATATACTTGTAAACCATCATCATGTTGAACACCCCTGGGGATTTGATTATTCATACATTTCTAGAAGCATCTCGGATGTTTTGATGGAACAGGATTCTCTTACAAGGAGCGCTTTCCCTGCAGTTGACTCAGTGCTATATTCGCAAGTAGTCGTTCCTTCAGAAAGAATTGTCACGCCTTAGGATGGAAAGGTTTTCCCAAGATTTAGAAACAGTGACGATGACTTTTGCTTCGACTGTGAAAAACTATTCAAAACTGTAATAGTGACGAAAGCAAGTGCTCTGATCAAGCAGATGAGCATACTGAACCAATTGCTGGTCCTAGCGGAATTACGAAAAGGAAAATTTCCCTTGTTTCACCCAAAGATACGGGTGAATATTCTGACAGTGATATTGAATTCGTAAAGACAAAACAATGATCCAGCAGTGACAGCAGTTTCCAAGTAATAGTGATGGAGGTGAAGATGATGTTAGCATTGAAAATCCTGTCATAAAATCCCGTGAAAGTGATATTTATGTTGGAAAATAAGCAAAAGAAAAATGGAAAGCTGCATCTGTGAATGACCAGACACCTAAAAGGATCCATTTCTCCACTGGACAATTGTGTTTTGGACCACAAGTTCCTTCCTTTATTAGGAAACTTGTACGTGAACTAGTTGGAGATTTCAGGGGAGGGGGGTACACTAACTCCTAGGGGTAGAGCATCATCCACAGATCAAGAACAGTGTTTAGATGGAAAGCTCCACATAATCATACCTCACCCTAGTAAAAAACATACAGACTGTGCTGTTTGTTCTAATAGAAAAGTCCCGGGTGGAAGAAGAGAGACAGTTTACATCTGTGAGACATGTAAATGTAAACCAGGTCTTCATGTGGGTGAATGTTTCAAAAAGTATCATACGATGAATAAATATAGAGACTAAAATTAATGTCCAAGTTGAAACATTATTTTTAATGAAAAAAATGCAAATAAATAAGTTTATATGCAAATAAAATACAGCTTTTCATTCGAGTACCACCATTTTTAAAATAAGGGGCTATTTAAAAATTAGATCCCGAGTAGACTAATGGAATAAAGAAAAAAAATCCGAGTGCAAAGGGTTAAACATTCATAAGCATTGACAATGGCACAGGGCTTTATAAAATTGCTTTTTTAAATTAGTTACAATTAAGATACAAAGTCAGGACATGCACCGTTCTCTGGATGTAAGATTGAAGCTTATTTTTCTTGAAGACAAAATTCAAATCCATGCTGAATTTGCATAAAAATTTGATTTTAATCGTAAAATTATGAAAATTTTTTTGGTTTTCAACAATGAAAAATATTAAATACCATAGCAATGACTCCAATGTCTTTCAATGGGAATTTATTTTTCATACTTCAAAATCATTGATTTAATGTTTAGACTGCATTATAATTCATTTGATTTCAGCCAATGACGTATACATATGATGACGTGATAATTTTAAATTAATTTTTTAACCGGATACGTACTAAAAGACATGGATTATGACGCCATAATCCTAACACAAAATATCCGAGTTTTACATATTTTTGTGTTTCATATACTCATCTTAATGACGATTATAGTTATGTATTGCTGAAATAGGGCGAAGTGAAACTTGAAATTCAAAAACTTGGACGCGAGCTGATTGCCAGGGAATTTAGAAATTCCAGATTGATGCATTAATTTCGTGGAAAATGAAAACTTTTGTCTTATTTATATGGACTCTTCATAATTCAAATGCTGTTGCGAGGGTTTTTTATGAGTTTAGATCTTGGTGTATGGTGAGTTTTTGAGCACCGAAAACTCGTATATATAAGTACAACGAAGTACTAGAACTTATCTCGATTCACTCTATTATATCATACTGCACCAGGTTTTAAGGCCTCAAAAGATCGCTTAACTCTATTACCGTATTGTCCCGAATGTAACGTGGTTTTAAAAAAATGAAATTTTACAAGTAATCCCCGTGTTATTATTGAGTAATAGTGATTACCTCAAAGCCAAAGGGGGCCTCATATTTTAATGTGAGAAAAAATATATATGATTAGATAAAATAGAAATTTAAAATAATTGTAATTTGCACTGTAAAAAATTAATAAATTGAAAATTTCTAAATTTTATTTAAATGTAGTATCAGACTGCCTAATTGATGTCTGTCTTCCAATAACCTCCCCGAATGTTTGACTACTCAGAGGATTTACTGGTTTTTTGTGAATAAAATCTGATTAACCCCTTACCTGTTTCATTTCTGACTACTTTCCCTACACTCCGTAGCAATTGTGGTGGCTATTTAAACTTCTGAAGGCAAGTTACGGAAAACAAGAAATAACTACATTACTTTTAAAAATACCTGAAATTTACTGGACTGTTCCCTAATGTTGTGATTGCATTGAGGATTTTCATCACAATTCCGATCTCTGTTGTTGAGGCTGAATGCTCACTTAGCCTGTTGAAACAAATCAAAAACTATCAAAGGTCTAAAATGGGTCAAGATCGACTCAATGGACTTGCAATGCTAAATATAAACTGTGATCTTGCAAGAAAACTTGACTTTAAAAGCATTATTGATGCATTTTCAAATGCAAAAGCAAGAAGAAAATAATCCTAATAAGATTCTGGTGTGCAATAATTCTCTTCAAGAGTATTCTATAAACAAAGTGGTGTTCCATATATAGCATCATTTTTCTATTTTTGTAGATGATGGTGAAACAAATGTGATTTCATGGTTAGGTCAACAACAAAGTATAACTTAAATAGAGCCAATTTCACTTCCAATGTCAATTTGTAATATCATTTGTTATGTTAATTTGTTTAATAAAAAACTCATTAAAATTTTTTGAGGGGGACCTCACATTTTGATTTTGGCCCGGGCCTCAGAATTCCTGAGTTAGGCCCTGCATACGTTACATTGTACTTGAAAAGCATTCGAGGCAAGAATAGATTGAGTTCACTCAGTGGTTGAACCCCTCGATAGTCATTGAATTGAAGCTATAAGTGCATCGGCATATTCTTTCTAACTACCTTAGCGAGTTTTTAGCTATACTATAATTAACGAGAGTTGGGATCTGGCCGTTTTACCCTCTGGGTGGAGGGGATGTGCCAACAGCGAATGAGGTAGTCTCCCTCAGGCGGGTCCTATGTTGCCAAACCTCATGGAGCCTCCGAGCCTCTGCCTGGAGCTCAGTGTGCTGTTAGCCTTTGCCTCTTACATTACAGTGTACCTTGTCGCCTTTTGAGTTTTCACGTCTTTCGAGTTTTCTGGAGTTTTGAGTTTTCTCGCCCTTTGAGTTTTCACATCTTTCGAGTTTTCTGGTATGTATTTTAAGTTTTCTCGCCTTTTGAGTTTTCTCGACTTTCGAGTTTTCTTGTATTTTGAATGTCGTTTTTTGCGTTTTAGTTCCAGGGTTTTTTCACGTAGTGGACATGTCTCGTCCATCACGCTCGAGAGGAAGACCAAGGAGCCGATCTGATGATATAAGCAGATCTGGAAGATCACCATTTGGGCATAGAGTAACCATCAGAAGTCAAGCTCGGGAGATGGTTTGGTCTGCGAGGGACTTTTTTGAGAGAGAAAATGCTCATATCACCGACACCGGTTCTCCTATTATCCCCTTCAATAAGGTTATGAAAAGGACATCAGCTGCACTTAATGTTAGCTCAAATACCGTATGGAGAGTGTCGAAAGAAAAGAAAATGCCATCCAACGAACCAGGGCCATCTAATCTATCAACCCCGGGCAAGAAAAGGCCCCGAGATTCAAAGATCACCAACTTGGACTCGTTCAAGGAAGATGTGTTTCGAAGACACATCTATGGATACTACCGGAGGAAAGAGCATCCAACATTGCTCAAAGTATATAGATCGCTTAGGGAAGAAAATTTGTACGAAGGAAGTATAAGCTCGTTGAGGACAATATTTTTTAACTTGGGTTTTGAATACAAAATGATTAATGGCCGAAGCTTACTTCTGGAGAGAGGAGATGTTATTACAAAAAGAAGTTTATTCCTACACCAATTAGTGGGAAAAAACTTCGACGATAACGTTTGGCTGGATGAGACATGGGTGAATGCGGGACACACCGTTAAGAAGGGATGGACCGACCATACCAAAGAAGGAATGTCGGAGGGATCATCTGGTAAGGGAGGGAGGCTCATCCTCTGCCATGCTGGGTCCTCAAATGGCTTTGTTCCCAACGCCAACCTTGTATTTCGCTCCAAGAAAACCGGCGACTACCACGAGGAAATGGATCATAAAAAATTTTATAAATGGTTCAAAACAGCGCTACTGCCAAATATTAAAGAGCACAGTGTGATAATAATGGACAATGCACCATATCATTCTGTGCAAATCAATAAGCCTCCCACAGTTGCTAGCAGGAAGGCCATGATAATGGAGTGGTTGGCGGAAAACAGCATCCCTTTTGATGAGGGAATGACGAAGGGAATATTACTTAATTTAGTGCATAAAAACAGACCCCAGTTCCCTTCATATGTAATAGACGAACTGGCCAAAAGTGAAGGACATGAAGTGGTTCGTCTTCCCCCCAATCACTGTCACTTCAACCCCATCAAATTGATATGGGCACAGGTTAAAGGTCATGTAGCCAGAGAAAATAAATCATTCACTCAAAAAGAAGTGGAAACACTGCTCAACGAAGGTCTTCATAAAGTGACTCCGGTAGACTGGAAAAAGGCTGTCGACCACGTGAAGAAAGAAGTAGAAGACGCTTGGGAAAAAGAAGGTACTTTGGACGCAGCTGTTGACGAACTTATCATTCGATTGGAAGAAGAAAGTTCTACTGCAAGTGAAGAAAGTGAAGTGACTTCTGATGAACATAGTGATCGTGAAGAGTTTATGGAAGGTGTTGAACTTTTGAAATAGCGTAGAACAATGTGTAAAAAGTTATTTGTGTAAATTTTACTACTTATAATTAATCGCAACAATAAAAATGTGTTATTAATATCTATTCAGTGCTTGTATACGAAACAAAAAATCATACCAAAATCCTGTCTGAAAGTTCCTAAAATATTCTATTCAATAATTTCAATGTTTTTAAAAGCATTATTACTGGAATAATTCACTCAGCAGCTGCCGAGTTTTATCCCTCCAGTAATCCGCATGGGGGGCTGTGGACACCTCAGGCATATGTTTTATGACAGGGTTCCTTTCCTTTGGCGTTTTATGACCCCGACCCTTCAGTAGCTGGAATGACGTGTTTGGAACCTATTCTGCTAAACATTTTCAGTTTTCTGTGATATTCCTTTTGGACGTTTTTTCTAACAATAAGAGAGTGTTGCACTGGAAATAAGCGCTTTTTTCTTTGTGTGGATGCTGTTCATATTATATTCTAAAATTATTGTTATTATCTATAGAACTTTTTTATTTCACATAATTTGAGATTGTCTCTGAATAGTTTCTTCACTGATTGACATCATAAAATGTGTTATTTCCCGTAATTGGAGATCGCATCTCAACAATTTCTTCACTGACTCTGATCCTACAAGGTTTGTAGATTTTTATTATTTCAGTGTTCGGTTTTTGATTTGAAACTCCCAGTCAACTGTTTTCAATTAACATTTGACTGTTATAAATATTATAGTGAATTACACTAATATTCAAATTAAAAAGTAAAGCCAATACAGTTTTCAAGGTCATGATGCGAAAAACATGGTTTCCTCTCGTGTACAATTACTATTTCTGTTCTATTGTGGTATTTCACATTTATTGAATTGAACTGAAGATATTATAAGTATATTCCTAAAAACTGTCAACTGACTCATAGATTGACCTCCGAAAATATTCATAAAGGGGACCTTAATACTTTTTCTTTTCGAAATAGATTAATAATTACAAAATCATTTGAAACTTCTCAAAATTATTAACTTACAAATGACTATGAATAGAACAAAATAAAGAATCAACTGAATAATAGCGACATTGCTTATATAACAATAATAATTTGAGAATAGAATACGAGCCGTTCGGTCTGTCCGAGTACGCCTGCGCGGTGGGCGAATACAGTGGAGGGGATGGAGTGGAAATGCGGTAGAGGGGGAACCGGCAGAAGTCTAGGCAGCTCCGCATTCTAAGCTCCGCCTCCACAAATCCCAATTCTCGTTAATTGAAGTATAGACATTATTTTAACAATGGGTGACAAAAAGGTGTTGATCATGTTGAGAAAAAAGGTTCTTCCAAATCTCAGGTAAACAGAGGAATCCGATGAAGTTACCACATGAATTTTAAAATAATCGTAGCTAAATCGGACTTGTTAAAATCCACCGGAAATGAGAAATCAAGGATAACTGTTCTGCTTGCAGTCATGGCCGACGGGCGAAAACTCCCTACGTAATTTTAAATCTTAAAAGGATGCCAAAGGAAAAGTTACCGTCAGGTGTAATCTTTCAATGCACGAGAAGGGGTGGATGAACGAGGAACTTGTGTTTGATTAGCTGAAGGTTGTTTGGGGTCGCATTATATTCGAGGTTTAGTTGTTTCTTGAAAAACTTTTCAAAAATTTTAGGGTCGCATTATATTCGGGGTAATACAGTATTATGTGGAAAAGCTTTGGGAGATTTTTACATGTAAACCAATGGTAATTTACTGATCAGAAAATACCCATCCATTAAAAGGGAAGATAAAATCAGATCTACCTGTCTTCTGGAGGTCTAATATGAAAGCATGGGTTACATGTACTTTTCGAGGATTGGTTTGCCAACTGCTTCATCCAGCAAGTGAATATCAACCTGAATCAGAAGAAAATGCCATTTTAAGTCCTCGTCTTAGACAACATTCTGGGACACCCAGCTTCTCTTACAGAAGCTCATTCTGACATTGAGGTTGTATTCCTGCCACCAAACACAACTCCACTTTCACAGTGCCTGGATCCTTTGAAACACCTCAATCTTCAGCATCATATGCTACCTGTTACATCATTCGCAGTTAATAAATTTTTTTCTTAGATTTCTCAATTTTCACTCTCGTTGGCTTGCTTGTTAAGCTATTTGCTTCTGTCATACGACCATGAGCGACCTGAGATAGTTTGGTACCCTGGGCAGAAACACATTTCAGTGACCCCTTCAGATAATTTAGGAAGGCACTTAAACGTATGTTTATTTATTTGCCTCTCCTTAAAAATTAAATCAATGGCTACAAAAACTGAATAAATGCTATTCATATTGCCTTTTTTAGCATTACATATTGCTAGCATGCATTTATTTTCTGACAATCAAGATATAAGTTATTAGTCCCTTTGAAAATAGCACCCCGGGCAACCATACTGCTCGTCAGTATCTCGTGTCACCCCTGCATACGGTCATCAATAAGGAAAACAAATCACACTTGGGTCCATTCTTGCAGATGTGGGAATTGAACCCCAATTCTCTATTACTTAATGCACTTGCCAATCGCGGTTTGTGGACCTCCAGGAATGTACAGCGAGGGATACCTGTATTTTGAAAAATTGTAAGCTTTCATATGCAACTAATTTGTTTTCATTTTGAATGTGCTTACATAGTTTTCATTCATTTGTAGTGGTAGTGTGGCATGTCATTTACTATGCTAGATAAATCATTCATCAAGTAACAAAAGTTACTTCTTGGGTTAATGTAAATAAATCTGGTGGGAGGTTATCTTAAAATCATATGTATTACTTTCAGAAAATTAAGATAATTTTATCTGTTCTGTTTTTGCTACCTGATGTGGATATAAATGAATAAAAAATATATATACAAGACTAAAAGAAAGGAAATTTTAATATTATTGAAATTTTAGATTAGTTACTTTTAGTTCCTAAGCGAATAATTCCATGTCAACCACACTAGCAGGAATACCAAAAATTAAACGTGCCAATTAAATAAAAAATTTCTAAAAATACTGATTGATACGTCATTTGCTTTTATATGGCAAATGAGATGATAATTCTGTATAAATCGAATACCTCTTCCAATAATTTAGGTGAATCCAATTGTTTCTCAAATGCTTCTTCCTCTTCCAAGATTAAAGGAGAATAAATGCGATTAGATAACCTTCTGCAAATAGTTTCCGATTCCACGTCAAATTCTGTAGTTTCAGCAGACTTATATTCATCAACTTCACCAACTTGACTTTCAAAATTAGGATTTTCGGCTACAGATGTCAAAGAATTACCAGTTCCAACATCGTTAATCGACTTATAAAGAAGCATATGGTCTTCGCTGGTCTCTTGGTAACTTTGGACTCTGATGAAATAAAGTAAAGACGAGTTAAATACAGAAATAAAACGAGTGAGCATATTTACTGGTTCATCTAACATTACAAAATTACACAATACCTGTACGGAAAAGCAAATGCCTCGTTATCTTCACTTAAATGCATAAAACTAGTTCCAATCATTTCAACTTTCCCAAACATATTTATTTGTCTTAGCAACTCCTTGGTATCAAACGAGAATTGTATTCCCAGACCCTTACTATTCGAACTGTTAAGGATAAAAAATGTTATTGAATTAATTTATAATTCAAATATCTTTTACTTAAGAGCTTATCTTCAGAAGTAAACGAACCTGCCACTGGAAGAATTGCAATTATCCGTCAATTCTAAATCATTATCTTCATTATCACAGCAATTTAAATTTCTCGCAAAAAAAGACTTTCGAGACTGTAAACATAATATCACATGATCGTGCATTACGTCTACTTGACGCAACAATCGTTTCTCTCTGGCAATCAGGAAGTCGAACAACTCCTTAAAAGAACTGCTTATATTTGACTGCGCCTGCAAATAATTAATAATAAAATAAATGTTTTACATGTGAACACGCATCACATTTTATTAAGTTCCAACCTGTAATTTCTGAGCTTGAAGCTGCTTAATCTTTTGATCGACGTTTTCCATGGAAGTAGACGAAAACGATTCATGTAATGCACGGATCTGTATGGATGGGCTAACATCTTCTCTTTTATCGATCATTTTATATTAAGTACAGTAGTTTTGCTCACAAATATGGCTCAAATCGACATCACAGCCTATCACGCAATTTTATCTTCAACTAATTTGTGCCTACCGCGGAATTAACGTCGTAATTGATATTACTAACAAAAGAGGTCATCAATGCACTGGGGCACTGGTGGAGAACTATCGATAGTCACAACCGTCATAACCATCGATAGTTAGTCCTGCGACTATCGATGATTTTGAATATAAGATTTTTATTAAATTGGAAACGTCAGAATAAACGTAACTAGCAAGAGAAAATTAACATTACAATTTTGTCACATATACCTACATATTGCAGCGCAAAAATTGAGTAGACGGGTGACTCGTCAATAAGCATTTTCATAAAATTAGTAATACAATTCTAAAATATTATACAGGCGAACCTCTACTTACGAACTTAATGCCTACCTGGAAATGCATTCGTAAGCTGAATTGACCTTTTCTATAATAAACAATGTTAAATTCATTATTCCGTTCCTGAATATTTAGAAAGTATCAATCTTTTTCCTTATAAAGGGAATAAAAAGTGAACAGGATAAATTAATTTATGTTCAATAAAAACTTTAATTTTCTTGTACAAAGTTAGTCGTGTAGACAACATTTAGTGGTTTCCAAGACATCTATTCACGGGAGGGAATCATGATTATTATTCTGAAGAATTAGGGGAGGAATTATTTGGTTCAGCAGGGCCATTTGTAGGATGTGAATATGCAGGATATTTTTCTGATGCCTGAGAAGTTAATGCTGGAGATGTGCTGTTTTCTACTTTTTTGAATAATCTGCTCAACAAAAGTTATTGAAGACGTTCTGTTCTTCTCCTCATAAAGGAGTTTATAGCTCTCTGTGAACATCTTTATAAACGGTAGAACTTCTTTCTACATTTTAATACCTTCAAAGCCTCATCGATTTCTTTAACGAATCGCTAAGGACTTTTGCAGACAAATCTTTAGAGGAAGGACAAGAAGTGTTGTCATCATTGCTGTCATCTTCCTGTTCTTTAACTTCTTTCCTTGTACTTTCTTCTAATGCTCTTTTTCTGTCTCTTCTCCACTGGAATCCCTTCTTCAGAGTTTTTTGTTTCCAATGAGATGAATCCAAATCTTATAAGTCCTTTGTTACTCATTTTGATTCTCCGGGTAAAAAATGCAATTATAAAGCAATAAGTGAAAATGAAATTGGATTTAAAGAATGAATTGAAATTATTACTACCATTACACTAAAAATTTAGTCATATATCATCCAAAGAAAATATTCTTAGCTACTATAAATCGTTAAATAATTATATAAAAATAATAAATAAAATATGAAAATACAAACAGGACAAAACATTATCTCATTACCCATGGTCTAAGAAAAGTCAGTGATTGTTTAGCAACAGTAAGGATAAGAAATGGCTCTAGATATTGTTGTAACAGCGATGTACTAAATGTGTATTGATATTTTAATATAATTACAATGCAGTCTCAATTAGAAGAGATTATTAGAAGATTAGAGAGGTTCCGTTTAACTCCAGGCGCATGAGAAAAAATTTGGTAAAGAATTGATTTGAAAATTGTAAATGAAAAGAGTAATGTTCGATATAATCGCATCCAAGTTGACTCGTATGTATGGCATGTTTCCCGGATATATGTTTACCATACATGCCAGAAAAACATGTGGAGTTCTTTAATGATATTTTACATGAAAATCTGAAGGTATTTTCTGATTTGAGACGTTTCTTATCATCTGATTTTGATTGTCGGAAATCGGTGCAGTCCCTTCAGCTTCGATTAATCAAGACTCTGGGGTAATATAACATTTCATGTTCGTGGACAAATAAACTGTTCAATGACTTTTATCTGGGGGAATTGTCCAACATTACAAAAAGCAATATATGCAATAAGTCAGTTACAAAACTAAAGTAGAATGGCGTTTCTATCTGTGTGAATAAGTAGTAATGATTTAATTAAACTTATTACATTAATATACAAATAACTCACCTTTCTGGAACAAAATGATTTCCCAGGTTGATGTTTCGCTGGCTTAGTGGCAGAAATGGTGAAAAGTATAGCTTCTCTTCCTCCTTGAAATCACACAATACGAACGTACTTCTTCCACTCCAGGCAAAACGACACTAAGATCATTCACATTACTAAATGCGAATGCAGCAGAGGGCTAGGAGGAAAAGACCACAATACACAAAAGATATTTCTCGTGATGCTTAAGCATTTTCATCTTTCCCCAGAAAAAGAAATAGGAAGGTAGTAAAAAAGATAAAGCACCAAGCAATGCATTTTTCATTGTTCCTTTGGGTAGGATGACGGTGAGCGGGGTAATTAGGGAGGTTTAGGCTACCGAATTTCCTGCAGTACAGTGTACATGCCTGTTCGAGTCTGGAGGTTTCGTGAGCCAGCGGAAGACATCCGCAAAAGAACCGAAAATGAAATCTCTGGAATAGGTTTAATGATCGGATTTACCTCATATAATCGGTCCCTGTCATTTGTTTTCAAATTGCTTCTCTGAAACAATTTCTTCGATCCTTTTTAGAGATAATAATATACTCCCAGGTTACCCACAGCCGACTGGGCTACCAAAATATCTTCAAATCGCTCGAGTCCCACCTAGAAGGCTTTCAAGTCCCACCAGTGGAACCCATCCCACCGGTTGAGAAACATTGGTCTAGAGGATGACACTTCAAATATACGATATGTATTCATTTTTAAAAATTTATCTACATGTCATCTTAGGTCTGGAATATATAACAATTAGTAACAGACCCAAAACAGATCCTTGTGGTAGGTAGCAACCAATGAAGACTTGCTGAATAACCTACTTATTTCCTCTGATCCTCTTTTATCAGGTTTAAGCTCCATCCTTGGTCTCTCCACTCCGGCACAGTCGACTTTGGTCACTGTCGAAGGAACATCGCCCTTGAAAATGCCCACTTAGTGGGCGAAATGCATCGGGCTAATACCACTTGTTTTTGGCTGGAGTTTTAACTTTCCTTCAGTTTACGCCAAAAGATTTTTGAGCCATCTTTGAGGTTTAAGAAAGCTTCAAGAGAAACTATCATCATGGAGTTTATCTAAAGATGCCTTAGCACTTCTACAGACTCCTGAGCTATCTCAACCTCCACTAAGCACAGAAAATGGCTCAGATATTAGTAATAGTAGCGATGATATTCAGGATAGTAGTGATAGTGATAATTTTTTAAAATTAGATAACAACATGTATTTAAGTTTAGGTAATTCCTGTATATTTAGCTTTATAATAGAAATTACATGTTATATTGTTTTTGTATGTTATACTTCATATTATTTACAAGTAATTAATGATGAAAACATAAAAATAAAATTTTAATACAAAATAGAAGTAAATTATTAAAAACAAATTGTTGCATTATGGGGGCTAACGATACTACTGTGGGGTGGTCTGACCCTGATAGGACAGTGTCCTTGGCAAGAATGGGTCTGGAGGATATAGCATGTTCTACACCTTCAGTTCCAATTGTGTCAGCTGCTCAACAATCAACCCCAGAATCTGCACCTAGTATCTCAAAGAATTTTTTTTTTAACAGTAAAACATGTAGAATGTTCAGAATTATTACATTTATCTTTTAAAAACTATATTTAGAAAAATTTAAGTTAATGGATGAGACCGAGACTTCATGGAATTCCCTAATCAAATAACATGAACAATACTAGATAGTATTTTTTATTTGTTAAACTTTTGCTAATTAATTGCCCTAAATTGACCCCTTAAAAGTGATTCTCACAGACCATCTATACACATACTTAGGCTAAAACTATCTCGTGTTACAGACCTACATTCGCTATTATTTAATGAGATACTATATAAGATCAGTTATGGATATTATTGATGCTGTGTTAGCAGTCAAAAATGAGGTAACAATGTTTGAGGTAGTGCAGTTATTTGTGGGAAGAATTATATTTTATCAAGTTCAGTTGTTGTTTGATTTTTAAATAATCAAGTTTAGCTTGACCAATTTTAAAATTTAAAAAAATGTTTTATTCAGAGCCTGCAACTTTTGCTTCAATTTTGTATTACTCTTCACTCGGCTTTACTTGCCTCTCACTAGCTGTTACATTAAAACTGATACCATTTTCATGCTTCTTACATTTATTGTTATGTATTTATTTCCTCTCAAAATATCTTGAAATATCAATTCAAAATTTCTACTACTATAGTTCAGATAATATATTTGACTTAGGATGTAAACCATCATTGTACTCAACTGTCTCAGAGACGGCTTCAGTAAAAGTGTCCAACCAGGGACGTACTGATAGACCCTGCAATGCAGGAGGGCTCTGAGATTTAAGAGGTTCCCAATCATTTAAACCATACTGATGAATGCATCTGACACCCATTTTAAAAACCGGAAAATGGAATTGCAACTTTTACAATACGGCTTTATGATGCCGAGGAGGCAATTCTCAGTAAGAAAACCAGTGCAAGATATAGGTTACGATCATATCCCTTCTGACGTCTCTTGCTCTTAGGCCAATGTATTTTCTTACATGTCAACACTTTTTGAGTGTTACATATAGCTTGGGAAGAAAACTGCTTATTTGTGTATATTGTGTGCATTTACTTTTAAGTGAAGCATGAGTTTTGTGTACACTTCAACACTATAAAGGATGACGACATGACTTCAATTACCGGTCGATCCAATAGTCACTCCAATGTCATCATTTCAGCAAGTTTTTGTTTTCATATATAGGCAGTTAGGTAGACTTTGGTTGAGGTGCAACCCCCTTTATTTTCAACACCACGAGCCGCCTCTGATGGCACATAAGATTTTACAGATTGTATTTATTCACTAGTGGGCTGTTCAAGTATTATGACAGCAAATGTTTAGCTATTTTTAACTCTCCGTCCCCTCATGTGTCAGCATTTGTGTGAGCCCCCTCGTCTTACGTAAGATTTCATTGTACCTCCCTCTTTTTCAATAAAAATTAGGAAATGCATACTTAAGCATGGCAATACTTTCTAATGCCTCCTTATAGCGTCACAATGCATTTTAATGCTCATAAAGCACAATGAGGAAAAATTTATCAGAGCAAACAAGGTAAAGTTATGTTTACTGAACAATCAGTTAAATACTGCCAAAAGAATCCTAATGTTGGGCAAAATGCGGGTAACAAGCAGGTGGAAGCTTGCTGTGGACAAGCTGATGCGACACAAATCACACGTAAAAAGTAAAAACCTTTTTAAATAAAAAAACCTTATGTAAGCATTGGTTGTACCCCTCCCCCATGCCAGCAAACGTCAGCTTTTCCTAGATTCCCCTTTCCCCCTAAGAGGGGTTAGTCACAGATGCCATGGTCTTAGCTCCCACACCTGGAAATTTTGCACCTATCCAATGTCCCATGTGAAAAAGGGCCCTTGAAGAGCACTGACATACAATCCACAGAATCGATGGCTCTACTTCCTCTCCAAAGGAATACTTGTCATATTTTTAGCCATGAATATCATCGACCTTCACCAGGAATTGAACCCACAATACTTGAAATCACTAGTATTTCAACTACTGCTCCACCTGCGTCGACTGATATCTGTAAGTTAATAAGCATACTCAATGTCAAAGAGTAATGAATGGCTTATTTATCTTTTGTCTCTATGTCATTATAAGGATTGTTGGGCATAATATATTTTGAACCCATTCCTCCAAATGGATTAAAGTGAATAAAAGAAACATTATTATAATTATTATTATAATTTTATATTTTCAAAATATCAGTAGCATTTGTGTGAGGGAGGGAGGGGAGAATTCTTCTTTTAATATACTCAGCTTGGAAGTGACGAGCTAGGCCCAACAATAACCAAAGAAGAGTTTTATAAAGCTATTAATAATCTTAATTCAGGCAAGGCAACAGGTGTTGATGGTATACCTGCAGAACTTTTGAAGAACTTAGGGGAGGAAGCAAAAGAACATTTCTTTAAAATTATAAAAGATTGTTACGAAAAAGGAAAATTACCTGATGACTTTATAAAAAGTAAAACTATAAGTTTACCAAAGAAGGGGAATGCAGTGGAGTGTAGTAACTACAGAACAATTTCACTACTTTCGCACGCCTCAAAAGTTTTAATTTATATCGTGAAAAACAGAATAAAAAGGAAAATAGAACATTATATTAGTGAAGATCAATTTGGATTTAGAAGTGGGAGAGGAACAAGAGAAGCTATATTAGCCCTCAGGGTGATAATGGAAAGATGTTTAGAAATGAACAGGACATTATATTTAACGTTTATTGATTTGGAGAAGGCCTTTGATACAGTTAATTGGGAACTGTTGTTTAAGACTATGGAAAAAATAGGCATTGATTGGAGGGACAGAAGATTAATTTTTAAGCTTTATCAAAATCAAACTACAAGAATAAATATAAATGGATTAGAGAGTGAAGCAAAGATAAGGAAAGGAGTAAGACAAGGATGTCCGCTATCTCCATATTTGTTTAATATGTTCATTGAAGAAAGTATAGAAGTTATGAAGGAAAAGACAAAAGGCATAAAAATAAATGGAGTTAGAATACACTGCATTAGATTTGCAGATGACATTGTAATATTCAGCGATTCAAAAAGAGAAATGAATAAAATGCTGAAAGTATTATCGGACACGTTAAAACAGTGGGAATTAAAGATAAATATGAAGAAAACCAAATTGATGGTTATAGGCAAAAGTAATGCAGGGACAATATCAAAGATCAAAATAGACAATCAGGAAATTGAGCAGGTGAAGCAGTTTTGCTACCTAGGTAGTACAATTACTGAAGATAATAGATGCGTACAGGAAGTGAAAAGAAGAATAGCACTTGCAAAGCAAGCTTTTCAATGCAAAAGGAACCTACTGACAAGCAGTCACATGAATTTGGAAGTAAGGAAATCCTTTGCAAAAGCTTTTGTCTGTAGTACCTTACTTTATGGTAGTGAAAGTTGGACGTTAGGAAAGAGGGAGAGGTCCCGTCTGGAAGCGACAGAAATGTGGATATGGAGAAGATTGTTAAAGACAAGTTGGACAGAGAGAAAGACAAACCTTGAAGTTTTGGAAGAAGTAAAAGAAGAAAGGAAACTGATCAGAGGAAGGGAAGAAAGGAAGGCAAAATTTTTAGGCCATGTGATTAGACATAATTGATTAATTGTGAACATCTTGGAGGGAAAACTTTTAGGGAAGAAAGGAAGAGGCAGACCAAGAAAGAAATACCTAGATGACGTGGAGTCAGTGATGGGAGTTGAGAAATACGAGATGTTGAAGAGAATGACAGAGGACAGGAGTTCATGGTTGCAGCGACAAGGCTTAGCCTTTAGATGAAGAAGGAAGATATCCATCGAGGGCCCCATATTTTTTGCTGCTTCTAACCATCTACAAGTTTGTAAAGATGCCATTATCAATGGAATGGTTTGTTAATGAATGGTGAAGTCATTAAATGGTCTGACTATCCTTTTTATTGATTCTTTTAATAAACAGGAATTTGAATTTGTAGTCTTGGCCAAACTGTTGCTTCGTAAAAAATGGTACAGACAGGTTAAGGGTTCTGTTCTTGACTTTTGGTTAAGCCTTGATGTTTCTCTTTTTCTTGGGAGTTATGAGTTTCAACTTACATATAAGCTTCACATTTTAATCAGGAAAATAATCAGGCATATTTAAATTTATATCTTGGTATTTTGAGCTGTGCTAAATTTTTGGAAACTTGATTAATCTTATAATGCATTTCAAGGTAAGAGCTGAATTATGAGTTTACCAATGACACCAGCTGCCCAAGCATCAGTTGTCGAGGGTCAACCTGTAACTCCTCCACAGAACAACGTATGATATATTATATTTTCTGAAATATTCATTTCTTGTCTGCTCATCTTTTGCGTAATTTCTTCATTGAACAATATTTTGCACACGAAAAAATTGTTTATTGGTTGTCTCAATATTTTTCCATTTCTGACAATATAAAAGACTATTTCTTGGGAAATTGCAAATTATGTTGATCAAATAACTGACTAATGATGAGTCTTTTTAGGTGATAAATTAAATTATATATAACCAATCTATCATTTTTTCAGCTATAAGCTTGAAAATAAATGATCATAGCTATACCATAAAATAATTCTTTTATGTAATTTAGGTTGGCACATAAGTTAGATGAGAAAAGCCACATTTTGTAATTTTGGCATACATACAAAAAAGGTTTGCAATCCCAGCACTCGAGGCTCTGCCCCTGACCTGCATTGGATGCCGACTTTGCCATGTGGGCTCAGACCACCTCCCTCTGATATTTATTCGATGAAATCAATCACAACAACGACCACTGTATAGTCATTGGTATGAGTGACCATTCCTTCTAATTGATGCATTGTTCACCCTTCTAATCCCCCCCTCTCCTTCTACCATGATCCTCAAAACATCGATGCAAACATGTAGGACGTCAACCAGAGACTAACTCCGCTCTACATAAACCGAAATGCTCGTGCATTGGCACCAGAATTTCCGTTTTTCCCAAAGGTCATCGTACATATTAGTCTCTGGTTGACATCCTGTGTGTTTGCATCGGTTTCGAGTGTTCCTTATTTTTTGTGATTTTCTATTGAATTTTTTTAAAACCCGACGTGTTTTAGTGCCCAAGAGGTCCCTCATGTGGTGTTCAGCTCTCCTCTTGCACCATTTCAAAATTTTGGATAAACAACAATCAACTAAGTACTTATTCATTACATTTATTGGGAAATTTTACGGAAAAATACATTCAATTAACAGTGGTTTTTGTAGAAGTGGTTTTATAGAAAAATATCATTTATTTCAGATTGATGGATAAAATAATGAAAAATTTAAATCTAATAGATAAGATTAATGTAATTAAAATAGTCAGTGAGGAAAAAAAAGAGATTTAAGAAGGTCTGCTCATTTAAAATGTGGAAAGACGCAAATTTACATTATCATCAAACAAAAGGATAAAATAATGGAAAAATATTAATCGAGTAACAAAAATGATTTAGTCAAAAAGAAAGCAAGGTATGCAAATTATACTGAACTAAATAACAATTTGTTTGAGTGGTTTTCAGCAGCCAGGACAAAAAACTTTCCTATTTCTGACCCAATTCTGCAACAAAAAGCAAAAGAAACTGCAGCAATACTAAAACTAGATTCCTTTTCTGCATCAGATGCTTGCTAAGCTTTCGGAAAAGACATAATATTACATTTAATGTTTCCTGTGGGGAAGCAAATGATGTTGACAAAAATGCAATTGAAAGTTGGTACGATAAATTAAAAGAAATAATGTCATTACAGCCTGAAAGACATTGCAAATGCTGACGAAACAGCTTTATTTTTAAGAGTTCTGCCTAATAAAACCTTGCAAATGTAAGGTTGCCATTCAAAAGAATGTTTAACTGTACTTCTGGTAGCTTTTGCTGACAGGAAATTAGAAAAACCGCTAGTGAAAGGTAAAAGCGAAAATCCGATGTTTAAAAAATTTGAAGAATCATCTTCCTGTAGAATGGAAAGCAAGTAAGAAAACATGGATGACAAGCGCTATATTCGAGGAATTTTTGTACAAACTGAATAAAAAAATGGAAAATGAAAAGGATTCTTCTTTTTCTAGATAACGCAACTTGCCACCCAAAAAATCAACTGGAATATTCCATTAGTTTTTCTCCCACCTTGCACAACATCAGTTCTGCAGCCATTGGACAATGGCATTATACAAAACGTAAAAATTAATTAGAGGAAACTGATGCTGCAGCATCTTATCTTTAACATGGACAAATGTAAGAAAGCATCGGACTTGACATTAAAAATTCATGTATTAGATCCAGTCACCTTTCTCAGTCGCGCAGTGAGGTTGGTACAAGAGGCATGCATAAAGAAGTGTTTTAAAAACTGTGGCTTCATTTTTTATGATGACATTGATTGTGGAGAAGTTGTTAGTGGTAATGATTATCTGGATGTTCAAAATTTGATTGAGGAGATGTATCAAGACAGTGGTAGTGATGTGAATGCAAAAATTTTTGTAAATAGTTTCACTGTAAAAATATTTTTATAGTCCAACAATCTTCTTAAAACCAATAACTGTTGAGTATAATTTTTGTTTTCTCCTTTTCCCGCTTCAACCTCAAGTTTAAGATCTCTCTGATGAAATATGTATTAACCTGTAAAATTAATCACTTCTTTCATCCGATTAGTAACAAAATATAATAATGATGAAATAAAAAATGCTTTCTAAGCATAAATAATTAAATCTAAACCAGTGATCTTCCTCGTATTGTAGGAAATAGACTTTTTTAAACTCTTCGATCCATCTGGCTTAATTTTTCAATTCAAGGTTTTGTATGCTTTGTTATGCATAAGAATTAAGAAAAATGAGTTAAAAACGCCTTTCATGTCCTTTTATTCTAACAAAATAATTAAATATATTTTTAAACAAGACTCGAACTTGACTCGAGTTGAAAATTTGGTATTCGCACATCCCTAGTTTTGGAATTTCTGTTGTTAACTAAAATGAACGAGTTAAAATTGATTACTGAAAATGCAGTTTTTACAATATTTTCAAAACCAACCTTTTTATCTGATGATTTCTGATAGATGAGGACTATCATAAGAAACACAGCTGTTGCAATTGCACTTAACCAAAATAACTAATTTGAAGTATTTTTAAAACAAGAGATTGTCCAACTAACGCATCACTACACTACACACGGCAATCTGAAAAATCTTACAGAATCTCATTATCTCTTAAGACTTCGATAACGTTCAACTGTATGTGCATCTAGTCAGTCAAGTACAAGTAAAACTTTTTCTCTGACCACTTTGTGGAGACATGTAACCATGAAGTGGTCAGACAAAAAGCATTAAATTTATAGCAAATGAGCAACACATCTTCATTGCGCAAACAAATATCACGCTCAAGTTATTTAGCGAGGAATATTGGTTCTAGTTCTGTGGCTCAAAAATCCAGGAAAACCAGAATGTCTGGACACCCTGGTCCTTCCACATCTCAGGTGTCCGGATAAGGGATCACACACTATGCAGTTGCTGATTTTTTTTATCAGTATGCATATTAAAAGGCACTGATATTGACGCAGTAATCCTAACAAAAAAAATATCCTAATTTTTCCATCAACGTTAGTGTAACACCTAGGTTGTCTTACTGATGATTATTGTTAATACCGTATTGACCCGAATATAGTGCGATGTTTTTTTCCTCAATATGTACCTTTGAAAGTCGCATTCGCACTATATTCGAGTACTTGTTGCATTCGTACTATATTCGAATACTTGTATCTTTAAAAAATAACTGCGTATCAGCGCGTTTCATGGCGCGTGTTTCAGCGCATATTTTTATAATTGCTGCATTGTAAGTGAATTGGACGTTCATGTTACGATGCTACATTATACAAATTTATTCGGTAGTGGTCTGAGGAGACTTGAAAATAAATCCAGGTCAAATTGCAGCAACCACAGCACCGGCACAACTTCACGCAGGGTCGCGACACTCAACGTTAGAAAACGAAGACCGTCTAAACGTGGCATCACATTATCACCCTTGAGTACATAATTCATGAGTTTACAGGTAATTTAAATCTGCAAAACAGAGAAAATTATACGTTTTTCGTCTTTTTCTAAAATTCCTTTCAAATTACTTGGGGTCGCACTATATTCGGGGTCGCATTATATTCGGGCTAATACGGTACATACATAATAAATGTAACGCGAGCCAATTGTCAGAGAATTTGGAAATTTAAGGAGTTGCCTTAATTTTACAGAAAATGAAAAATATTCTGAGAACTCAAGGAATTTGTTATCTAATACATACAGCCTCCAGGTGGCTCAAAAGCTGCTGCCTTGGAGATCGCGATGGTTTATTCAAGAGTTTAGATCTTGATGTATGATGCTTTTTTAAAAGTACTTGCAGTATGCAAGCATCGACAATTCGTATCTAAAATGATGCAAAAGATTTTAACCAAAAGGCATTTATTCGGGAAACTGTGACAATGAAAAAGCCATTACTCAATGTATTAATCAAAAAGGCCAAATCCCATGTCATCATCTGATTCGTCACTTTCTTCCTTCTCCTCTTTCTTGGCTTCTGCAGCAGGCGCAGCAGCAACAGCGGCTGATGCAGCAGGAGCTGCCACAACAGCAGCAGCAAACTTGGATGGATCCTGCAAAGGAATTATTTAAATAAACACAAACTGCAAAAATCAACCATATTGTATTTTGACAGCAATGAGGGTGAAGAATAGAATAGATTTCATAATGAATACATTCTACTACTGAATCTGCCAGAATATAAGCCGAGGTTTTTTTGCCAAAATCTATCAAGAAAAAAATCACCCCTCAGCTTAAATGTGAGTTCGAGAAAATTTGGGGTTAAGTCTCGTAATCACCTATAGATGGCAGCATGTCTCTCATTACCATCACGTTAAAATAATTGTGCTATATTTTTAGTAAAGTAAATATTTGACCTACGATGAATATTAATGAATAAATAATAAAGCTAGATTATTTAATTTAGTAGTACCCGTGTTTTGTTACCTGTTCTTTCGTTTCTAAATGGTATTGGATATTTTTTTCGTTTCGCAGGGCTATGCATGTGTATCATTAAGAATAGTTAGCAATTTGTATTATTTTCCATTATCCATTAAAAGAAGTTCCTATTAGTTTTACTTGGCTGCTGTAGTTATTGCTATAGCCATTGTAATGTTTATATGCATGTTAAAAACCCATCAATTGTTACCAATAGTCATTGGTAGGTGGCGTGGTGGTGGTAGCTAAATAATTTATTAAGATATCTCTTAAACAATGCATTATATGGGAAAAAGTTTCGAACAAAGGTTGTAGAAAATTAAATTTCCTTAACTTTTATTCCAGTATGATTTTAAATATCAACATTAAAGCAAATATCCCAAAATAACAGGTTGCGAGAGTAAACATCCACTTGTTTGACCAAAAACTAATCAGTTCTTGCGACTGTCATATAAATGTTAAATATAAAATTTTGCATTGACTTGATTAATAGTTTTTGAGTTCGATCACTCACAAAAAAGCTATCTCACACACACATATCATCGAGAAAATGGTCAAAACGTGTTCAGGGGACCTCAAAACGTGTATTTCTGTTTAAATCTCTAAGTCGATTTTTTTCATGAATACAATACTTTCCCTATATTACGTATATAGAGAAAGTAAAAATGTATCGGATTAAAAGTTGTAGGAACTTTAATTTTTTACAACCTTTGTTTTAAATATTTTTCCATATAATGCATTGTTTAAGAGATCTTCCCTCCCTAAGGACTGCATAACCTTACAGAGGTGGGAGGGTTTGTGTACTCTTACGAACCAAAGAGCTATGCCGGCGGGAGATAATTCTCCTGGTAGGACCATCCAAGCCGGAAAGGTCTGAGGGGAAGATTCCGACTAAGAAGCAGTCTTGGGGGTTTTACACCCCCCTGTGCAAGGGCAGCAGCTTGCACAGTACCTCTGTAGGTGGTGATCATGTGGATCTGAACAGCTACAGATGGGTAATCACTCTGTGAAACTGCGATGAGGAAAGCAAGGGGAAACTACCTCATTATATTTCCCATGATAGGCTGAAAAGCTGAAATACCTCTATGGATCTTTCTGGGGTAAAATATTCCGGAGGTAAAATAGTCCCCCAATCGGATCTCCGGGTGGGGAATACCCTAGGGGATGCACAAAGGAAATTTAACATTAATAGGAAAGCAAGTGGTGAGAAATTAAGAATAGGCACATGGAATGTTAGGACTATGAATTCAGGGGGTAAACTAGAGAACATAAAAAGGGAAATGAGAAGGAATAATGTAGGTATAGTAGGTCTTAGTGAAGTTCGGTGGGAAGGAGAAGGCGAGATAAATTCAGACGAATTTAAGATTATTTACTCAGGAGGGGAGAAAAAGGAAAGGGGAGTGGGGATTATAATGAGAAAAGAGATAGCTGAAAGAATTAGCAATGTAGTGACAGTTAATGATAGATTAATAGCCGTAAAACTTCAGATGGAGCCAGTGGAAATGCTTATAATTCAAGTGTATATGCCAACGACTAATGCTGGCGACGACGAAGTAGATGAAATGTATGAACAGATTATGGAGATATTGGAGGAGGAGGGAAAAGGAAGGATCACCACCATAGTAATGGGAGATTGGAACAGTGTAGGCAGAGAGGGACAGGAAGATAACATAGTGGGAAAATATGGGCTAGGGAAGAGAAATGAAAGAGGGGATAAACTTGTGAAATTCTGCCATAGAAATAGATTAATTGTAACTAATACATGGTTTAAGCATCACCAGCGGAGACTTTACACATGGAGAAGCCCAGGAGACCAGAGACGATACCAGATAGATTACATACTAGTCAATGAAAGATTTAGAAACAGCATTAAAAATGTGAAAACACTACCAGGGGCAGATATCGATTCCGATCACAACCTTTTGGTGGCAAATACACAATGTAGACTGAAGAGCGTTAAGTGAAACATAAAAGTTAACAAGAAATGGAACTTAGAGGAACTCCTTAAATACAAGGAGGCTATCATGACTGAGCTGGAAGAAAGATTGGGGGAGAAAGCTGAAGAAAATAGGAAGAATGTAGATGAGGAGTGGAGATACATCCATAGCAACATTAAAGATGTAATGGAAAAGAAGGTAGGAAAGATAACGGGTGAAAGAAACAAAAAACCCTGGATCACAGCAGCCATGCTGCAAAAAATGGAAGAGCGGAGAAAGTGGAAGAACATAAACACTGAAGAAGGCCAAAGAAAGTACAAGGAGTTAAATAATGCTTTAAGAAGGGAAACAGATAAAGCCAGAGAACAGTGGATAAATGAGAAATGCGAGGAGATTGTCGAATGTGAAAGAATTTGTAGAACAGACCTCATGTATAGCAAAGCAAGGGAACTATTCAAGAAAATAGCAAGAAAGATAGGACGTAAAGGAATCATGAACAAAAGTGGTAAAATAGTATCGGAGCCAGACAATGTAAAGAATGTCTGGAAAGAATACATTGAGGTTCTGTATGACAAAGAAGGAAAGCCAAGAAATATTGAATTAAATGAAGAAGAGGATGTGGAAGAAGATCAGCTAGGACCAAGTATTCTCGAGTCTGAAGTTAAAAGAGCAATTGATGACATGAAAAGAAGAAAGGCAGTTGGGAGTGATGATATACCCGTGGACGTTCTCAAGGTTTTGGGGTCTAAAGCAGTTAAGCAACTCACAAAATTTTTTAACCAAGTATATGATACTGGTGTATGGCCTGAAGATTTTTTAGATGTTGTGATGGTACCACTGGAGAAAAAGAACAATGCAAAATGTTGTAAGGATTACATAACTATTAGTTTAATTTCTCATACAGCTAAAGTTCTAACCAGAATAATAACCAAAAGAATTGAATGTAAAATAGAAAAGGAGCTGCAAGATAATCAGTTTGGTTTTAGAAGAGGAAGGGGGACTAGAGATGCTATAGGATGTATGAGGATGATGATAGAAAGAGCGCTAGAAGTCAATAAAGATTTTTGTTTTGTAGATTGGGAGAAAGCTTTTGACTGAGTGAAATGGGATAAAATGCTGGGTATTTTAAACAAAATAGGAATAGATTGGAAAGATAAAAGACTGCTTAAAAACTTATACTTGGAAGAAAAGATTAGAGTCAGGGTTGAAGGAGAAGAAACAGAAAGTACTTCAATAGGGAGGGGAGTGAGGCAGGGTTGTCCTATTTCACCAGCGATATTTAATATTTATGCAGAAACAATAACAGAAGAAGCGTTGATGGAAGAGAAAGGATTTAAGATAAGAGGTGAAAGTATTACCACCATTAAATACGCAGATGATCAGAGCTTAATAGAGGAAGGCAAGAAAGAGCTTCAGAGGATGACAGACAGACTAGTGGAGGTTGGCCAACAATATGGAATGAAGATCAATGCAGAAAAAACGAAAGTCATGGTGGTTTCAAAGGAACATAAAGAATTAAATATAATGGTAAATGGCCAAAAATTGGAACAAGTAAGTAGTTTCAAATATCTCGGCAGTATTTTAGCACAGGATGGAAGTAGTACACAGGACATCAGAAGTAGGATTGCAATGGCAAAAGCAGCATTTAACGAGAAGAAGGAGCTTCTCACAAGCAAGAAAATAAATCTAGAAACAAGGAAGAAATTAGCAAAATGCTACATATGGAGCATAGCTCTTTATGGTGCAGAGACGTGGACGATAAGGAGAAAGGAGGAAAAATATTTAGAAAGTTTTGAGATGTGGGTATGGAGAAGAATGATGAAAGTGAAATGGACAGAGAGGAAGAGAAACGAAGAAGTATTAGAAATGGTGGGAGAAGATAGGATGCTAATAAAAACAATCAGGAAAAGAAAAGCAAATTGGATAGGGCACATATTGAGAAGACAGTGTTTACAAAGGACGATCTTAGAAGGAAAAATTAGTGGAAAAAGAGGAAGAGGGAGAAAAAGAATAGGAATATTAGATAATATAAAGCAGGGATATACTACTTATAGAGGTATAAAAGAGGCTTCTAGGGAGAGAGAGAAATGGAGGCAGCGATTCAGTTAAAACCTGTCTTCGGACAGAAGCATGATGATGATGATGATAAGAGATCTTATATTTTTAGCTGCCATGACCATGCTACCTACCAATGACTATTGTTAACGATTGATGCTTAGTTACGTCTTAGTAACGCTCCTTTTTCTTTTCTTAATTGTTGGACCTTTGTTTGAAATTTGGGACATGAAGTACACTGCATATTATGTATACTTTTGCTCCAACATAATATCTTGAAATACCGTATTTTCCCATCGATAATGCATGCGTTATCTATACAAAAAAATTCCAAATCGGGTAAAAATTATCTTGCGCGTTATACAAGGGAAAAAATTGAATTTTGAAAAATGAGACTTTTCAAGGTTTATTAACGGATATTGTTATGAATCTTTGATTTCTATGTCCCAATGACAAAAACTAGCCTAATACCTAACAAAAAATTAATAGAATACAGGTAATGAAGTCAGAAATCACATTTTCTACGTCGAACTTTATTATCTCGTATTTATATTTCAGCTAGCATATAACCAGTGCTAACACAGGAATCGAGAAAATAGAGTTTCGCACAATACTATTTCAATGATCAATTTTATAGTAACGAAATTTCATTTCCCTTTCCTTCGGCAAAAACCACGGCAATTACATAACAATAGGATTTCAAGGTCTAACAACGTAATTAGTAGGCAAGGCAATAACCCATTAAAATGGTTATATTTCTCAAAATATGCGAATTAAGCATTTACCATGAGCGTTTTCGAATTGTAGGATAAAAATAGGAATTGAATAAGAAACTTTATTTTGAATTCTTTAAAATGATTCAAATCCTAAGATCTTTGGTTAATTCTTTTTAATTTTATATCAAAATGAATGAAAGATTACACATGAAAATATCGAATTTTGTGTTATCTTCCTAGCAGTCAATCTCCCGACTTTTTTTGAGATTTTTTTCATCTACCCCTTACGACTGGCTAAGAGCATTTTTGTATCAATTTTCATGATATTCTTGCCATTCAAACTCGTGGAAAGCGATTCTGAATGCATTTCTGATAGACTTGACATCTTCACACAATTACAGTATGATATCAAGACAAAGTTATGGATTTACATTGCTTATTATTATTATATTTTTGCAATCTTCGATTAAAATCAAGGGTACTATTGTAAAATGAGACAAAATTGACCCAAATGAGTAAAATTATAAATATTTATTGCATACATTAAAATCAAATTACTCAAAAAATAAAAATCGTCACCTGATTTTTGTCGTAAATTCTTTGTTTTTCATGGCTAATTTTCTCAAGGGCAAATTTCAACAGATAAATTACACGTGTTTAAAAACCGGAAACTCCTAGTTCATTCCGCTATTCATTTGTTATAGACTCCGCCGGAGCCCTGTAGCAAGTAGGATTATTCCGTTATTCATTTGTACAAAGAACCACTTTTCTAAGTCAGGAGAGAAAAAACTTGACCGTGCGTTATCTATACATTTTTACCCGTACTAAAAATTTTGAGGTGCGCATTATTGATGGGCAAATACGGTAATTACAAGTTCTGAGTGTAGTTTATGAAGAAAACAAGGTAAGCACTCATTAAGTATTGCAGATTACTGGCATTGTTTTGCCTGCTGACATGATGCTGATGATACTTGTGGAACACTGACTGCATACAATGCTCTAAGGATTGAATCAGTGCCGAGCAGCTAGCCTAACCTCATACAGCAAACAAGTCAAAATTAGTGTAATGCCTGCACCCCACATTTGTGTGATCTTTTCGAAAATAAAGTGCAGGTAGTACACGAGTAAATAAAGTAATCAAAATCCATGCAGCATGACTGCATAGACAGCAAACAGAAACACAACAAATTTTTCAGATTCAGCGGCAACTAATATATGCATGTTTATCAAAACTTTAGTTATATACAAGATCACAATATTATTTCTATACAATTCATATGCAAAACTAAACCATTTTAAGTGTCGGCAAATAAATTTAGTTACAAACAAACAAGGAACTCTAAAACGCTACAGAAGACTTGGAAAACCTGTACTTTCATTTTGGCCCCGAGGACAGAGGGCTAATTTAGGCAGAGGAATTAAATTCAAGAATATGAAATACCGTCCAAGGACAACCAATATATGATATTACTTTTTATCAATCAAGCTAGTTTAAGACCTCAGCTGAAAATATCACAAATACAGATTAACTAAACGGTACTAATGCAATCAACTCCAAAGAACTTTTGGTTAGAGCACATCCTTAATGGGTCAACACACCATAGGACTATTTCAGTGCAAACCAAAATGGCTACTGAAAGGCCACTTACACTAGGTGTATCATTTCTGACACATTTGGACAAAGTTACCTTGAGGAATTCCTTAACAGTCATAGCTTCTTTGAACTCCACCTCAGTGGCAGCTGCGATGGCCAACAGGTTCTTAAAACCATTAATAATGCTATGTGGTGCTGAAGCAACCGTTGGATAGCCAATTGACAAACACAACGCAGCCACTCTGCTCACACCCTAAAAGAAAAATTTTAGTGAACATATGTATGCAAAATTTTCTATGAAAACTCAAAAATCTAGAAAAAGTGATAACATAATAATTCACTTTTATTAACAACTTCTATATAGATATACAAGTTTCTGCTTATTAGAATCACTAGTTAATTGAATCAGCAGCTTTATAATATCAAAATCGGAAAACCAAAATCATTTAGTATTAAATATTTTCGAATTTCTCCCCTCTTTGGAATCACTTATTTCTGTTTATTGAATCGGACAGCAATGAATGGCTCGGTTGCATACCTGCTTCAGTAGGCTAACCATAACAATAGTGCCTTCTTTAAGGTGGAATTTTCCATGAGCTGTGGGAAAATTCTTACTCCACAACCTTTTGCATTGCCAATTTCAGCCTACCTGGTCTGGTAACTATTCAATCTAGTGTTCTAGTGATCGTGTAGTGTAAAAGTGATTGCTCAGCAATCAATTACTTCACACTTACTTTACATTTTCATCGTCAACTTCTTGTAAAAGAAATGAAAAATGTTGAAGGGAAATCGAAGGATTTGAATATGGCTGTTGAAAAAATACAAAACTTCATAACTCGTTCACTGAGATCCCTCAGCATGACTAGGCATCTCATAAACTTCACTATATAGGCTTGTTAAATCAAGACCAACTTAAAAATTTTGGAGCATCAAACCAGAAATCTAATGAGAACATAAGTGCACAGGCAGGAGTTGCAGTTTTGAGAGGCTCTGTTGTGGTGGTTTTTCCAGGCCACTCTTAAATGCTCCATCAGTAGTAGAAAAAGGTTTCAAGCCAACTGATTGGTGGTTATCAATATGGAACATAGTATACAAGAAGTGTAATGAAAAGCATAATTCTAATGAGCCAGCAATTCATGGTTTAAATTTAGCATGTTTTAATCTTCCTTGTATTATAACAAAAAATAAACCACCAAGAAAAGAATGAATGAGATATGAAATTTAACATATGATACCATATCATGTGCAAAACCAGATGCAAGAATAGAAATGGATGGAAAAGTTTATCCTTTAAGACGAATAATATTGCCTACTACCACGGAGTCACCCGATTTGAATAATTATACCTAAAATACATTACCTCCAGATAACGGAATAAAATAATGGTTTTCCAACTCGATTCTACTAAGCAGAACCCACTGAATTACCTAAATATATACATTTTCCATGTAATGCAACTCATTGTCTGTAATTTTGTACGAACACTTTTTACATCAAAAACAAAATTTTTGTTTCAAACAAATGCATGCATCAAATTGGTGCATATTTGAAAATCAATGGAAGGAAAACGAATTATCATTCTCTTAGAGGTTTTTCAGTTCAAGTTCCAAGGTTTTTAAGTATATCTAAAATGCAAACCAAAAATACACCACCCATTTTCATGTTATTCAAATGGAATCAAACTTAGGCCATTATATTACACAGAGATTATCCAAAATGATCCTTAAGTGTTGATCTCTTTAAATATGAAAGAATAGTTAATACTGATTGTTGTATTCAAATTACGTTATTCTTGACTTGAGTAGTTCGATATACATTCACCTAAAATTGACCAGTCTTGTAGGCCAAAAGCACCCAATTACAAAGTCTGCATAAGAACAGTATAGGTTTAAGCAATGAGGAGTAACAATATTGAATGCTAAGTCAACACATCTTGGAATTCCAAGAAACAAGTTTCCTCCTTTCCTAATGCTATTCCTCTGTGTGGAGGATAAATAAACGTGCATCCTGGTAGGAAAGGAAACAGGATGGAGAAGAGTTGTATCTTTAAAGAAATGGTGAATGCATGCACACAAATAATCATTGGGAAGAGATGTCAGGGGCTGAAGTCACTGGGTGAGTGCATATGACAGACTTGCTGCACAGGGTTGAGAACCAACACCATTAAGGTTCCAGTCCCTAATCTGATAGATTACAAAAATGCATATGCAAAACCGCAGACTAACCTCCATGAATTTGACTCTGAGATCTTCTGGTTTTACATCCAAAATCTTGGGCTCAAAGATAGTACCCGAGTCATATACCATTTCCACTAAGAGCCCATAAGAAAACGGAGAGATGTTTAGCATGTTGAGGAGTGTTGCTTCAGATGGACCCACCTTATCACCTTCCTTCAATATATGCACGTCATTCTGAAAATTTGAGATACATTTGTGAAACATCAGAACACACATGTTTCATTACATGGATATCAGATAAATGTTAGTGACATAAATCCAACCATTTAGAAGCACTTTCAACCTGATATACACAAAAAAGGAATCAAGAGCATTTATATCTATTGCCATAAAAATGAAATAGATGCCACAAAATAATAATTGTCTAGACAAACCAAAATTACTATATACCATTGGAATAGGGTCCCAACGATTATTCAACTACAACAGAGAACACTTACTATGATTTCAATTGTTCCCTTAGATATCTTCGTGGGTATGGAAAGAGCTTGAAAGAAGGATGTCTTCTCAGGGCCAAGCCCAGTATTCTGAGCAGGAATTATGACAGGACATGGAGCTATGGCACCTGCTCTTGCTGGGGCACGAACCTTATTTTCCAGCAATTTATCACGTACTTCAGCCAGATCACCTCGGGTGAATACAAACCCAACATTTCCACGTATATGATTTAGAAGCCTATAAGAAATGCGGAGATTATTTACCATTACTTAAAAATTCCCATACAATGATTTGAACGTCTTTATAAGCGACTAAAATTACATCCGGGCCTAATAGATAATTTTAAAACAGATGGTGGGCCCCATGTTAAAATACTGCCCTTAAGAATTTGTCTGAAATTAAGGAAGTGGTTTGCAACCCCTCACCTCGTTATAACTATGCCTTGAAGAATAATTTCAATACAAAATTAAAAAGCACATCTCCTAAACAACAATACTTTAAGTACTGTAAAATTAAAGCTTGGTTGCGATATTACTAAGGAATGTAAAGTAAGATTTCGATGATTTTTTCGCAATAGTTGCCTCGATTAACATTGTTAATTTAATGCTGAAAATCATCAAGTTGAACAACGCAACGTTATATGAATCAATATTTCCTATAAGAGCATGTTATACAACTGGTTACAAAATCTCTTGAAATAATAAGACGTTACACACTGCAATGATCTTGAAGGCTGGTAATCTACTAGTATCTTAACTACCCTAGGTAATCTATTAATCAAGTGATGAAAGACCGAACTGGCTATATATCAGACAGCCAAGGGCAACCTCCACAGTAGGTAACAACCATCCCAGTGGGTTCAGCTATTTCTAGCTCTGAGATGTTAACATTGTCACCTTTAAGACACTATTTCATCATTATAGCCAGTTCATATTTGCAGGAAACTCTTACACAGGGACGGCATGATACTTTTAATGGCATGCAAGCAAAATTTGTTTTATACATTATTTTTGAATGCTTATACTGAAACTACTATAGAAGATGTTACCAAGTTATCTGGTCAATTTTCCTTGAAATTCCATAAGAAGAAACGAGCGCCTTTGGCGATTTCCAACTAGCGACAATTTAATTGAAATCATTTCTAAATATTTATTAATTTTAAAATTAAGAAAACGTTCGGGGAAGGCTTAACCCTCTTTTCAGGATCCCTATGCACAGTACATGCACGCTATCACTCCGACCCCGGTCTTAGAATAAAACTAACTTCTCCAGAGCAGGATTCCTCTCCAGATGACCACGAATGGCTTTTCTCATCATCGTGTTCTTCCCCATGAGTACGACGGCCGAGCCACGCAAGCTCATACGAATTTGTTGCATTTGCTTGGACCCGACATTGTCTGCACCGACGATGAAACATTTTGGATAGTCATCCAAAAGTTGCTGAAAGTGGAATTAAATTTCTTAAGATATAATTAACACAATGTTGTGGAAATTTAAAACGTGAATACCATACTTACTATAAGTTTGGTGAAGAAATTGGCTTTCCAGGTGGCCTTGTCCTCCCTACCCATCTTGTGGCAATAGGGATTCCCCGGGGGAGAGTTTTAAGGACTGAAAGAATAAAATACGTAATCGAAATAAAATTACCATAACAGCTATTTATGTTCCTGCATTTCATATAATGTCCCAAAAATGGAGAAAATATGCTGAATAAAAACTTACTGCTTTCAAAAACTACTAATCAACAAAGAAAAATAATAGTTGAAAAGAATTTAATGTACTTAATGTTAAAGTTCTCTACATTATGCAAGCTCCTTAGCTCATGCGTACACGTGTCATGTACTTCATGTACCATGAAATATAAAAAATAACAATAAATAATAATAAATTTGATTGTAAAGAACCCCATCGATAAAAATTTTTTAATTGTAGAAGGCATGAGAGATAGGATGTAAACGATTTTCAATGGATATATTGCAAACCAGAACACCATACATCACCTTGGTCAAGCAGCAGCGGTGCGAATGACTCTTCAATGGAAAAATCGAATATATCCGCGTTATCGATACATTCCTTGTCGATACTATATGATATCGCTGCCAATGTTGCCAACTTTCTTTAAAGTAATGTCACTGTGACTACGGTCACTACCGTCGAGTTGCTGTAGATGGGATGCGCGATTCTAACAGAATTCTACTAGTTTTTTCCAATAAAATTTACTAGAAAATTCAGGAGCGTTACTAAGTAAGACGTAACTAAGCGTCAATTGTTAACAATACTCTTCGGTAGGTGGCGTGGTGGTGGCAGCTAAAAATATAAGATATCTCTTAAACAATGCATTATATGGAAAAATATACCAAACAAAGGTTGTAGAAAATGAAATTTCCTCCAACTTTTATTCTATTACATTTTTACATTTATCAAATATTAAAGCAAATATTTCAAAATAACGGATGTGAAAAGGGTAAACACCCACTTCCGGTCGACTGATTTTTACCAAAAACTAATCAGATCTTCTAACTTTTATAAAAATGTTGAATATAAAATTTTGCGTTACCTGATTAATAGTTTTTGAGTTATAGCTCTCACAAAAATCTATCACATACAGACAGACATCATCGAGAAAATAGTCAAAACGTGTTCAGGGGACCTTAAAACATGTATTTCCGTAGAAATCTCGAATTCGATTTTTTTCATGAAAACAATACTTTCTCTATACTTCGTATGTGGAGAAAGTAACAAGTGTAGCTAACTATGCAAGCAACAGTCTTGTTAACGATAATGTGTTATTAATTTAATGAATATCATTAGGGTTGCCAACGTTTAGATTGTCAAGACCGGAGATTGTGTTGAGGGTTGCCTACTTTAATCCATTCACGAACCGGAGGTTGTGTAGTGCGTCGGCTACGTTAAGATCTGATATTGTTTGATACCTTCAGACATAAGAAGAAAATAAGAATAAATAATAAGATAAAATCAAATTAACCTATCTTTAATGCTTTTATTTTTTTCAAAAGATTTAATGGCCCAAGGGATTAGTTTTTGTTTATTTTGGTGGAAGTATTAGTCGCAACTGAATATGGAACATGTTCAATGCTATTCACTTTTAATTCATGAAGAATTTTAATTGACTTAGGTGCCAATACATTTTTAACTATAGCTTCACTTTTTGTTCTTCCACAGTTAACCTTCTCAGCCAGATTTAAATAAGAAAGTAATACTTCGTTTAATTTGTTGCCACAGCCAATACTATTAAAGGAATGATGATGTTGAATACCATGGTAAATTTGAGTTACTTCAATTGCAGCGACTTTTAAAGTCTCATTAGTAGACCGCGGATCTTTAGGTAAAAACCTATTTATTTCCTGAGTAGATATCTGAATATACAATTGTATATATACGTTTCATGAATAATTAACCCCGAAAATGTATATTTTATAGTGCCTAAAAATGCCTATTTTGACATTAATGTCTAAAAATGCCTATTTCGACGTTAATGCTTATTTTTGCCATTTTCATGCAAAAAAGCCTAAAAAGGGCCAATTTTGTAGAAAAAAGCGACAATAAGAGCAAATTTTGGTACTAGTCATATTTTTAAAACTGACTGTACAATATTCATTTGAGGGTTGAGAAAATGTCCTTCACACCACGGTCATGATCAGGTGGCGAACACCAGCTCAGACCTGTCACGCATCCGGCGGTGCTATTCTGTTTCCCTGTGTCGCGCGATGCGACAATATAACAATGGGTTTAATCTGATGTTGCGTAAATTTCCCGTCGTTACATTTTCATATTGTGTGACACGGGAAAATGAGAATAACCCTGCAGCGCATCTCCAGACCGCAGAGGGTGAAAGTGAGAAGTGTAAACGTGAAAATTGTGAAAATGCAATGCATAAAGTAGCAGGTTCGAAAGCTTATTTAATACGTCAGTGGCTACAAGAGTTCCCGTACTTCACAACGGATGGAAAAATCATCTTCTGTCAAGCATGCAACAAGAAGGTAAGTACATTATAATGCTGACTTGCAACGAATTATTGGCCGTGAATTGCTTGTCATCTTTGAGGCAGAAACCATCTACATATTTTGTTTATACGAGCCATTTTATGGTAACTATAGACGTGGTTATTCAAAATGTCCAGCAATCCAGCTGCGGACCTTCGTAGCTCTAAAGTAAATTTTATATTTTTGTTCCATTTCCATTAGATTATTTACGTATTTTTACGGTTAATTATTTCTTCATAATTTTTTTTATAGGTTTAGAGTTATAAAAAAACCCACCTAATTCTGCAGGTCCAAGAAGTGTTACATAAGGCAAATGTTGAACGCAAATCGAAGACGAAACAAACGCTTTTAACAAAAACTTCTGAGGGATTTACCAAGAAGAATCAGTTTTATGCAGATTTGTGTCAGGCAATTGTGGCAGTCAACATTTCATTCAGAACACTAGAAAATCCAACATTCAAGGGGTTCCTAGAACGATACTGCCATCAGTCGGTACCTTCCGAGTCAACGCTAGGCAAGAATTACGTGCAACCCACGTGCGATGATGCAATGTGCAGGATACGGGAGTTCATTGGAGATTCCCATATTTGGATATCAGTCAACGAAACCACTGACGCCCTCAGCAGATACATGACTAACTTGGTTGTTGGGAAATTTGACCCAGATGTGCCATCCAGAGCCAACCTCATCTGCACGAAGCAACTTGCCAAAACAAATCAAGAAACAATAGCACACTCTGTGAACAATGGACTGAAAGTGCTGTATCCCAACATTCTAGAAGAAGAGAAAGTGCTGCTCTTATACACAGATGTTGCATCGTACATGGTTGCAGCCATGCAGTTGCTCAAGGTGTTCTATCTCTCCCTTGTGCATGTGACATGCCTTGCCCATGGTTTGAATCGCGTAGCATAGCAAATAAGACTGGAAATACCCAAGGTGAACAAATTGATCTCCTTCGTGAAGGTCTTCATCAAGGCACCAACAAGAAAACAGGCTTTTTGAGAAAAACTGCCCGATGTTCCTCTGCCACCTGAGCCTGTGCTCACCCGCTGGGGCACATGGCTGAATATTACAGTGAGCATATCCTTCATGTTAAGGAAGTTGTGACAAATTTAGCCGAGGATACTGCCTGTGTCACTTCGGCGAAAATGTTGCTGGATGATCCCTCCATTCCTAAGTATTTGGTGTATATTAGATCCCACTATACATCTTTTGTGTGGATTATTGCTGAATTGGAGGGCTCATGAAAACCCATCTACGAAAATACTGCTTTGCTGAATGAAGTGAAACAATAAATCAAGTAAGCGCCAGGTGAAGTGGGGAAAAAAGTAAGAGCAAAACTAGAAAAAGTGCTACAAAATAACTCAGGTCTGCAGAGCCTATGTACAGAAGCAGATATACTGGCAGCAAAATCCAGTGAAGTTGAATGCAAAATTCCATTTCAACATGTACCTAAGTTGAAGTTTGCCCCCGTCACATCAGTTGATGTCGAACGTTCTTTTTCTACTTACAAGATGATATTAACTGACAAATGCCATAGTTTTGTGGTAGAAAACTTAGAAAAGGTGCTTGTCATTTACTGTGAGGCCAACTACGGGAAATTTGTGGAATAAACACAAAGAGGTGACAAATTCATTATGAGAATTTTGAATGAAAAAGTTTGACAAACATTCTGCATAGTACTTAAATATATATTTGAATAGTGTTTTCAGTCAGTATTACTATATGTAATGTAGATAGTATTTTCTTTGTAACTCATGGTAAATTAACCATAAGAATAAGTTTCAATGAATAGTAGTCAAATATTTTTGTTCTTTGAAAACACAAATACATAATGTTTCGTTGATTGCTAATTTTTGCGTGCGTGCATGTTTCAATCCTTTGTCGTGAATTAAAGTTGATAGTTGACAGAAATAATGTTGTTGTTTTTTACTGGGCACAGTTTTTAGAGCCTATTTTACGTTTTATAAAGCCTAATTAAGCTACTTAAAGAGCCTATTTTAGTCGCCTAAAACTTAATTTTTAGAACCTAAAAATCCGCTGTCTACTCATTAGTAATCGACTTAGGAAGAAGAAACTGGCTCATCATTTGATTTTGCAAGATGGGTTTTACTAGCTGTATGTTTTATAACTGCCCTCTCTCCATCATGACGTATAGTAAATGTTATTTTACACTTACTGCATCAAGCAGTATAATCATCTTTCTTCTTCAACCAGTTTTTATAACTACATTCCAGCAACTAATTATCGCCAAAATGAGTATATATCTTTTAAATTCTCTTTTTTTCTATATCATCACTATCATTACTTGATGTTTTTTTTACACTTTTTCTTTTATGGCTCCATTTTAAAAGTTTAGGCAAAAGTGTCGAGATCTTTCGTGGGACATGCACATTCGTCGAGTTATAGGCGCGGCCAACAAGAAACTGGCTTTCATAGGTAGAATAGTACGGAACACTACAGAAAAAGTACGCGAAACATGTTACTTATCACTGGTTAGACCACAAGTGGAATACGCCTCATGCATATGGGATCCGTACGAGAAGGGACATATAATTCAACTAGAAAGAGTTCAGCGCAGAGCAGCCAGATTCGTAAAACAAAAGTACGAACATAAGGAAAGCGTCACCTCATTATTGAGGGATTTGGACTGGGTACCACTGGAGGATCGTATATTGAAGTCAAGGTTGCGGCTTCTGAAAAAATATAGATCGGAATGTCTAAAAGAGGAGGTTGTAGGGATAGACAATCTTTAGGTAGGTTATGGTGCATTGCACCCCCTGCCATCCACCAATTAGGTGAATTGCAGGATAACATGTAGATGTATCAAATATCCATATCCAAGAAATAGTAATAATGAAGAAAAAACGGTAAAAATTAAGGACACTATTCCATAATTCCTCTAGTGAGTTTCACATATTTTGCAGCGCCTCACAGTCGTAGTTGTTTTATATTGCCGATCCAGAAATAAAGCAGTATGTACGAGCAAAAAATACGCAATAAGTTTGTGATTTTTGTAGAAAGTAAATATAGATAAAACAAAAGTTATGAAAATATCGGGAGAAGACGAGAACTTGATTATAAGAATTGCGGGAAAATCTCTAGAGAAATAAAACAAAATTCAAACAAAATTAAGGCGAAAAATATTTCAATTCACATAATTTTTAAAACGCAAAAACATTTAAAAAATGATTTCCAACTATAATCGAAAGTTAACCGGAGAGTTGAGCTACTCGACCGGAGATTATGGCGATGACCCGCAGATCTCCGGCCCCAAAGCCGGAGGTTAGCAAACCTAAATATGATATGTAGATGTATACTACGGGATCGTCCCGTTTTTTAGTTAAGTGTCCCGTTGTCCGGATAAAGTTAAAACGGGACGCCGTTTTCCCGTTTTTTCCGACAGTCATCATCATTTAATATACCTACAAAGTTACACGAAAAATTAATCCTACACATATCATGGAAGTTATAGACTAAAACGAGCTTTTCGATTAATACAACCATGTTACGAATATCAGTAAAAGCAAAATTGTCGAATGGAAACCGACTTGAACAGAAACTGTGCAAGGTGAAATAATTTCGTTAAAAATATTCAAATGATTTTGGAATTTACTTTAGCTATTTCCGGCACAAGCTCAGTTGTATAAAGCGTTTTCTATCGCAAATGCTCTGCGGACAGACGAAAATAACCATTTTCTCGTTGGAAAAATCGAAGTAGTGATAGTGAAAAAACCTCATTTTCGAGAACTTTCGTTCAACGACTTTTACAATTTGCTTTCAAACAATCCCAAATTACTCCAATAAATAAATAAATAGTACAAAACGTCTGCGCAAGAGGATGAATTATCAACTCTCATACCAGCTTCAAAACCAACTCCTTCATCATCAGCTGCAAATTAATTGCAAATAAAACTTAATAAATATTTAAAAAGCAAATTGATTTGTTGTTCATCCACCTATATTTCAGGATTGTTAAGCTAAATTTCTATTGAGCCCCAGTTGGGATTATGCTTTTGAACGACTTGTTTCATTGAATTACAATTTACGTGTCGGCCGTTTTTACTTTCTCCATATACGAAGTATAGAGAAAGTATTGTTTTCATGAAAAAAATCGAATTCGAGATTTCAACGGAAATACATGTTTTAAGGTCCCCTGAACACGTTTTGACTATTTTCTCGATGATGTCTGTCTGTCTGTATGTGATAGATTTTTGTGGGAGCTATAACTCAAAAACTATTAATCAGGTAACGTAAAATTTTATATTCAACATTTCTATAAAAGTTAGAAGATCTGATTAGTTTTTGGTAAAAATCAGTCGACCGGAAGTGGGTGTTTACCCTTGTCACATCCGTTATTTTGAAATATTTGCTTTAATATTTGATAAATGTAAAAATGTAATAGAATAAAAGTTGGAGGAAATTTTATTTTCTACAACCTTTGTTTGGTACATTTTTCCATATAATGCATTGTTTAAGAGATATCTTATATTTTTAGCTGCCACCACCACGCCACCTACCGAAGAGTATTGTTAACAATTGACGCTTAGTTACGTCTTACTTAGTAACGCTCCTTTTTATTTTCTTAATTATCAACCGGAAGTAAATATTCACAACGATCCCAGAGCTAACAACATGTAATTTGCCATATAAATATGGAGAAAGTCATGTGTTACCCGCATCAGTTTATCTCTTCTTACATCAATGAATCGGAAAAGTGAAAATTTTCTCCAAAATTTCATATTGTATTTTATTTCTTTAGTAGTCTAGAAAAACTCGCTGAACTGAATATATTATACCAAGCCCGGATACAGATCTCTAGACTCGGAGTCACCAGGTCAAAACGACACTGTTGGCAACCCTACTTACATTCGTAGTTGGTAATAATTGAATATATGGTATTTGACCAAGTAAATTTAATATTTTAACTCCACACATCATTAACTTAATATTTTTTTAATGTGGCGATGTTTTTCCTGCCTCCAGAATAGTTCCAATTCTTAATTGAAATAAACCAAAATTCCGTTTTAAAAAATCTTGCGAAAATTGTCCCGTTTTTGCGTAAATTTTGAGTAATGTCCCGTTTTCGCCTTTTTGAAATATGGTCACCATAATGTATACGATATTTATTATATCAATTATATTAAAAGTTGTTTTTCGTTTTTGGTAAGTACATATAATAGTTAACCTATTTTCCCATGAGGAAGATAACCTAAAATGTTTACATCATAAAAAAGTTGATAAATTTACTTTATTTTGAATGTTGATAACATTTTTTAAATAATTTTATATTATATTAATTAAATTTGAAAATGTGCATTTTCTTAGAACATTAATAATCACCCATGTCTTTAACAAGAAAACGACGGGATTGCAAATTAACGGATGAATTGATGAAAGAATATCCATATGTGAAAACATCTAAACCAGACGAATATGTTTTATGTGAAATCTGTCAAGGAAAATTTTCTTTGACGTCTGGAGGAAGACGTGATATAAGAAAAGGTACTTTGTGGTTAATGCGGCACCCAAGGCCGTGTATTTATACCATTATAAAAATATCATTTTTAATGGTATCCCTTCTTTTTTATTTAAATGGAGATGCCTCTAAACACAGTGAACTTGAGGAGGAATGAAAAACACTTCCACCAACATACTCAACCCGGTGGGGATGCATAAAAATGTTCCTTCATGTTCAAGTTTCCCTTCCTTGGCCCATCCGAGTCCCAATGGAGTACTGCTCCACATAATTCCAAATCTCGCCACATTCAGTGCCTTGTAGTTTCATATCTCGCCCCTTGGGGCGCTGCAGAGGTACTAAGTACCCAACAAATAACTAAGAATTAACATTTTTGTTTTAACACATGAAATAATTTTTCAAAAGATAACAACAGATGAGTTATAGAAAATTACAAAAACGGTCAAAGGAAATTTTTAAAACATTAAAGAATGGTATTTTTCTACATTGCGGTTTAAAAACCATGAAATCCCTCGTCTTTTGCATCAGACTCATAGAAATTGTCAAATTCATCCTCAGGATCAGATGTTACGATAATGGGCTCATTGTCATCTGCAATTAATGAAGAGCAAGGCTCAAGTGTTTCTGTTTTCTAGACCTTTTTCACGATTGTAGAAAAATCATGGAGAAATTGTGTTAAACTTAACGACCCATTATGTTAGTCGAAAACCGGCCCTACTTTAAAAATCGTGTTGGTCGAATTTGTGTTAGTCGGGGATTGGATAACATAACATGTCCATTCATCGCTTGAGATTGCAATGGCTACAAGATGGAAAAGACATGACCACACCATTACTGATAAGCTTCAGGTGATTCGTTATGCAAAAACGCACAGAAACCGAGCACCAGAACATCCTTTCGGTCCATGTCCCATAGAAAAAATGATCCGTGAGTAAAAAAAACACATGGAAAAACTGAAGGTGAGAAAAGAAACGTAGTCTTCATAAGATTAGTCCAAAATGGCCACAAATAGACGAGAAAGTGAAAAATGGATAGTAGAACAGAGAAAGTAGTATTAATTTTTAAAAATACATCTAAAAACAGTTTTTTCCTCAAAAATTTGTAACAAGCCATTACAATGAACGAACAAACCAGTATACCTATAATGGATGTGTTCAAATTATACACCAAATATGTTGTGAGAAACGTCTTGCCTATCAAAAACAAGCAATTGGAATTAGAAAAACCAACAATTACCTTTTGAATCAAATATGCAATGCTGATAAAACTACAATTTTTCCAACATGCCATCTAATTACACTGTCAATGTAAAAGGAGCAAAATCTGTGATAATAATGACAGGTAATGAAAAAATGTCAGTTGCAGTAATGTTGACTGTTTGGTAGATGGAGCAAAATTAGCACGTTATCCTAAAACCAAGTAACAAACGCGTTTTGGAATAATGAAATGCCATAAAAATGGATGGGTGACAAAAGAATTTACGAAAGACTGGTTACACATTCTCTGGAATAGAAAACCAAGAGAACTATTAAGAAAAACAGGGATGCTTGTACATGATGCATTCAAAGGACATTGCTAAAGTTAAAGATTCATTAAGCTTGAAATAATACCTGGAAGAATGACATCACAGCCTCAAGTTCTCCATGTTGCTGTCAACAAGCTTTTTAAAGATAATTTAAAGGGTTTATATTACCAGTGAAAAAGAACCCTACTATTGCAATGCTCTGCCAATTGATCAAGGCATCATAGCAACAGATAAATACAGAAATAATAGTGAACACATTTAAGAAGTGCTGCTTATCCAATGCCATGGATGGAAGTAAAGATGTTTATTGATGTCTATGGACAAAGTTTGGAGTGATAAAGATAGGGCGAGTGAGGACATTGTTGAAGCGAGTAATGATGACTGATATAATACCTACGATATTCAAAAAAGTTATGGGGATGTTGATCCATAATAAAATAAACAGAAAATAATAACTTTGTTTTATTAACAGATGTACTACCTAGAAATTGAGTTCGGTCCCTGGAGTGGCGTAATTTCCCCTACACCGGTGTATTTGTGTACTTCTTTTTTAACTTTTATAGTTATTAGGCTTTGTCTTTGTCATACTTAACCATAGGGCTTCAAAATATCATTTTTGTTATACCTAGGTTTCAACAGCATCACAACCAGGTGATGCATAGCATCAAAACCTACAAAATGCATGTTAATTTAACTATGGCATGCAGAAGTTATTATTTTCCTTTATTGTTGATATTCATGCTGAATCATTAATGAAATGCAATTAGTGTTTTCTTGTTGTAACTGTGTATAATCTACATTTAGTGACCAAAGAAGTAAGTTATTCTCCAAGCAATTTATTCAAAGATTGTTTCACTATAATTGAAAGTTTTTAATTACTTTCATTTTAGGATACAACTATAGGTTATATTCTTAAGATTTACGAGAATAACTCCAACTACTAGTCATTTTATGCAGTTACTTACCAGTCAAATTCAATAGATCTATGGGTTAAAATTTCATTTTCTTATCAAACACTCGCCAATCATGATTTCAACTGATTATATGTGGCAGCCTGTCTTAATTTAACCCTCTTAGTGCCACCAAATTTTGGTGGTGCTAGCGAAAAGTGCAAGCATGAATTTTAGAATTTTGTAACACCTTGGGAAAACAAACAATAGGAAGTTATTTTTTTAGATATGAATTTAACGTTTTTTTTAATTAACTAAAAATGGATTAATTGTTGGTGATTAAATTCTGACACATCACATGAAGGATAAATGTAATTATTAACATCACAAATTAATTAATTATGGTCTACGCTTGAGTCGATATATCGGCTCGCGGCACTTTTCACCCGAGGAGCAAAAGCCGATATATCGGCCCGTGGCACTAAGAGGGTTAAACATCTCATGACGATTCACCGATCATGCGTCGAGTTTTACTTTTTCTCTTATTTATAATGAAAGAAAATAAGATTACAGGGTATGCTTTGGTTTATTACAAAATCGAGAGAAACATATATATATAACAATGAAAAACGAGGTGGTCTTTCTTATGAAAAAATAGTGTTTAAGCATTTGGTCATTAAGCAAAAAATCAGTCAGCAGTGTTGCATTCTTACTGTTACTTCTGGTGAAAAACAACAAAACGTAATTGGTGGTATTTTTATTACAAAAGCCTGAGAATAAGCTTTACATTGTATACAAAAACTACACGATAAATATGGTGACTAAAAGTTGTTCAGTTAATCCACTCTCAAGAAGATCAAGGCACATGTTTATGAACATGATATATGTTTTGATGTTTCTAGAGAATGATAATTAATGATATTACAAATACAGAAAGTTTTGTGCATCTGGAACGTATCATTAATGGCAAGGGTTTGCTGCACTTCTTTAGTAATAATATCAATTACATATATTTATTGGTTTTACTATACATCCTCAATCTGCACTAGAAAACTCAACAATATTTTATTTCCACTTTGATATTGATTGTTGCAATGAAGTCATTTATAAAAATTGTTTCCATTTAATAAATCTTCTAAAATACCAGCAGACCACATAACTAATCTCCTGGCACATGTGATTCTTAGTGTTCTTGTTTTAAGTTTAATATACATGGAGGAGAAAACTATGCAACTATTTTCTCGATAAAATGCACCATGGCTTTCATCCCATTTATGGTAGAATGCTATCATTCAACAATGCTGCCTGTCTTTTGACCAATACATATCAATAAACCTTCCATTAGCAGATTTTGCCAATTATCAGAAGCATTAACTGACACATTATACTCAAAGTTGTTATATGCAATATGCCATAGAAAATCACCATTGACCATTGACTAGATTTTTTTGTTTCCAAGAGTAACATGTCATTTGATCTAATGTCTTCCGGTTTTGTTGTTGTAAGCAAAAGTTACTTCTATCTTTCCATAATTGCTTTGTTGCTTGTACATTGTGCCCAAAAGTTGAGCAACATCATTCCTTTTTGGAAAGTAAGACAACCATCGCATATTCTGAAATGTAAGAGTTATCTCTTGGCCAAAATTTATTCATTGGGTACATTCTTCCTAACCTAGCTAGCAATTTTTACAAACACTAAAAATTTCTTCTAAGAGACGTTGTTGCAAATGATATTCTTTATTACCATACCCACTCCTTGTACCAAATCTAGCACAACTTTCTTATTGACCTATTTGTTTATATTGGTTGGTTTTCTTGTTTTTTCAATAGACATTTGAACATTAAGAATAAAACTTCCATCACTATCACAGAGTCCACAACTTGGCTACATACTACCTGGTTTTGGTGGTACATATTTTTAAGCTTAACAAATGTTCATTCATAGCAAGAATACTGGCTGAAATATGTATTGTTCTAAGTACCCACTCACATTTGAACTTATTCTCAAATTGACTGTAGTTCTGTGAATACCTGATGCCACATCACCACATTGAAGCATGTATTTATTAAAACCTGCTGCAACTCTACATTATACATGATTATGGAATATTTACCTTTCCCAATTTTACTTTTTTAAAAATCTCTAAATAATCTCTCAGTAAATAAATAATTGGATGCACTTGCCACTCCTAGCTTCTATTTTCCTGTAAGATTACCTACATTTTTAGTGCTTTTTGTCATTGCTGGAAAGAACTATTATCTTTGTGGTCTGTCCATACATACCCATATATCAGGGAAGAACTGGCTGATTTCAAACAAATTTGGTGCGTAGAATCTTCTCATAAATACAAGACCAAAACGACATGTAAACCGGATCAACTCAGCAGGGGTGCCACAAATGCAAAATAAAACTTTTTGGTAATTATGAATTGGGAAGGAATTAGGCCGATTTCAACGAAATTTTGTAAGAAGGTCACACACGCAACATAAAAACAAAATCAAGATGTTTAGTATAGATATAGTGAGCAGGGCTACCACAATCCAAGGAATACAAAAATTCTTTTTACGTGTATTTGTGTTGAACTGTCCACATCAATTTTAACCAGATTTAATATTTATAATGTACACATATATACAAAACCATAATTTGGACCAGATTAGAAAAATAGGGGTGCCAAATTATGAATTAAACTTTCAGTAATTATGGATTTGGAAGGAATTAGCTGAAGGGATTTCAACTAACATTTTGTATATAAGATTTATACAAAACTTAATTTTTTCAAAAATATTCCCAATATTACAGTTTATGCCTGTCTGCATAGGATCTTCAGATCGCTATATTCCATCGAAATCAAGATGTTTAAAGTGGAGCTAAAGAACAGAGATACCACAATAAAAGGTAAAATAATGTTGTTTTAGTAAATACTATAATAAACTCCTGATGCTCTTTTCTGATTTCAAAGCAAATACATTCCTACACGATTCATTATCATGCTGCTGTCCAAAGACAGGTTATAGCTGAATCGCTGCCTCCATCTCTATCTCCCCAGAAGCCTCTTTTATACCTTCATAAGTACTATATTCTAATATTCCTATTCATTTTCTCCCTCTTCCTCTACTAATTTTGCCTTCTCAGATCATCCTTTGTAAACGATCTTCCCCAAACAATATAAAATTCGCGCTTACTCTCCTTATTCAAGCGAAATTACTATCAATCTCTCTTATCCTTTCAAAGGAACAGTTAACATGCTTAATGCTTCAATTTTATTAAATATTGATTTTGACAAAACAATACTTATTGTCAATGTTTGTATTTTATTCATTTATTTGTTTTTTCTATTAATTTTGTTTAGATATACCAATGTTAATATATATTTCATATTGTCATTTTCTATTGCATACATAATGCATATTCATTAACAGTTAATTCAACTTATAAATTAATTTCAAAGCAGTAGCATTGTTGAACAGCAGGAAGGCAAAAATCTTTTATTATATTCTAATGGAGAAAGAACTAACAATTCCAAATGAAAGAATACAAGTTATATTCACACACACACACAGTTGAGTGGCCCATTAAATGGAGATCTATACAAATAATTTTCACACATACACTTGCCTGGAATGAATTGCATAATTTGCCACTGTCATATACTTGGTTCAAGAATTTTGTGGGTTTCTTAACTGCTTTCGACCCCAAAACCTTAAGAACATCCACTGGTATATCACCACTCTCAACAGCCTTCCTTCTTTTCATGTCATAAATTGCTCTTTCAAGACTCAAGAATACTTGGTCCTAGTTGGTCTTTTTCCACATCCTCTTTTTCATTGTATTCAATATTTTCTTGCTTACCTTTTCATACAGCACCTCAATGTATTCTTTCCAGACACTCTTGACATCATCTGGCTCCATGACTATTTCACCACTTTTGTTCATGATTCCTTTGCATCCTATCTTTCTTGCCTTTTTCTTAAATAAGTTCCCTTGCTTTGCTATACATGAAGTCTGCTCTACAAATTCTTTCACACTTGACAATTTCTCATTTCCCTTTATGAGTTCTATAGTTTCCCCCCAGAATTCATGGTCCTAACATCCCATATGCCTATTCTTAATTTCTCACTACTTGCTTTCTTTTTATCAATGTTACATTTCCTCTGTGCATCCTCTAGGGTAATCCCCACCTGGATAGCTGATTGGGCAACTATTTTACCTATTTGCAGCTTTTCAGTCCTATCATCGGAAACATAATGAGGTAGTTTCTCCTTGCTTTCCTCATCGCAGTTTCACAAGAGTGATTACCCATCTGTAGCTGTTCAGATCCACATGATCACCACCTACAGAGGTACTGTGCAAGCTGCTATCCTTGCACAGGAGGGTGTAAAATCCCTAGACTGCTTCTTAGTCCGACTCTTCCCCTCGGACCTTTCTGGGTTGGGTGGTCCTACCAGGAGAATTATCTCCTGGCATAGCTCTTTGGTTCGTAAGAATACACAAACCTTCCCACTTTGATAAGGTTATGCAATCCATAGGGAGGGCCTTTACGATTATATTATGGTCAACCTCTGTACATCCCTACTTGTCTATACAGATAAATTGATGGAATGAAGTGATCTTAAGATCCTTTTCAGACAGACATAAGCTGCAAAGTTAGGAATATTTTTAAACGAGAAAAAAATTCTGCTATGACCGAGAATCGAACCAGTCTTCTACTTGCCTTTCCAAGCAGATTAATTCTACCATTTCTGAACGCGGGTGTTTTCTTAGTTGGGCCTGGGCTAGCCAAGCTAGTATCAACCAGTCCCAACAGAAGTCAGTTTTTTCTCATTAACTTTACAGCTTATGCCTGTCTGCACAGAATCTTAATTTCTAGCTTGGCAATCTCACCATTTGAGCGGGAGAGGTTTTCTTCAATGTATCTCTTGGAGGACATCCACTGAGGCTGGTTGCTACTAGCTTGGCTAACCCAGACCCAACCAAGGAAACACACGCATTCAGAAATGGAAGAATTATTCTGCTACGATAGTTCAGTGGTAGAATATCTAACTGACAAGTGGAAGACTTGGGTTAAATTCCTGATCATAGCAGAATTTCTCCTAGTTTAAAAAGTATTCCCAGGTTATGAGTAACATGTGTGCAATTAGAATGCTAATGAAATTCCTTCTTTCCTTTCTCAATCACGACTGCTGGCAATCCCTGGAAGCTGTATCCATCAGAAGAAAATAAATAACAGAGCTTAAACTTTCATTAAACCTGGTATTAATCAGCAAAAGAAACAGGATTTTATCAAAGGTAAATCATATTACAATAAAAATTTTTTAGTACAGTATCATAGAACATAGTTATTTAATTATTTCAGTTACTACATTTTATTGAATTACATGTAACTATATTTGTAATTGTCACATTGTCCTTGTGACAAAAATGTACATTTTGTGATTTTTGTATTGTCTTTATCTGCTGCATGATTCATATTAAATGTTACATTTTATGCTTAATTATTGTTTAATACCTACTGATTGCATAACTTGTTGTACAAGATGCAAAACTAAACATCTGGTTTTACTGTAATATTAAACCATAACAAAAAGTATACAATTGAATAATTCAACTTGTTGTACAAGATGCAAAATTATGTAAACCTAAACATCCGGTTTTACTGTAATATTAAACCATAACAAAAAGTATACAATTGAATAATTCAACTTGTTGTACAAGATGCAAAATTAAACATCCTGTTTTACTGTAATATTAGACCATAACAAAAAATATACAACTGAATAGTTCAAAGTTTAATTTTTTAATACATGAAATACATCAACTGTCTTTAACATTTTGCAAAAGATAAGGCAATAAACAAATGCTCATGAAAAAACCATTCCTCAAATTTTTACTAGGCAGTTTTTAGCATAATTCCCATATAAAAAGATTGGGAATTGTCACTATTGCTTTGATGTATTCTGAATCTTGCCTTGGTTCTATAAATCCTTTGAATCATCTTGAATAACCACATTTTATTTTTTTTCTGTGCCAACAAAACGTTATCGGTCCAAATGCTTGAGATTTAGGCTTAAATTCTTCTGAGATATCATTATTTTTCCCCAACACTCATGACAGCTGTTTTTTGTAGACATAAACACAACAGCTAATACCATAATATATTGTTGTATAGGAGGTAATTTCAATTTTTTGCTTGAAAATGGATGTTTAGGCATATACTCACTGCATAACTCAACCCACCTCTTTCCGTTTAATGCTTTTCATGAAACCTTTCTTAAGAAAAAAATCAAGATCCTGTACATTAAAGTTTTAAAAAAACCACAAGTAAACCGAAAATTAAGGTCCTGTACGAGTTTTGAATAAAACATGGAAACATGCACCTCAATAATATTTAGCTAATTTAATGGTCAGGAAATTTGAACTGGGAAATAAGGAAGAAATTTCCCATTTCTCACATAACTTATCATTTTTGTTATCTATAGTAATTTACAGTAAAATTTATTCCAAGTGACATCTAATAAGCTCATCTTGGCCAGCATAAAGAATGAAATAAATACTAACCTAGTTTCAAGTTAAAAGTGGTGGAATTTGCCAAATCATCTAATAGAAACGTTGCAATGTCAGCTGGCGTGTGATTGGAGAAAGAATTACCATATTTTTGAGCTATAAGACTAGTTTTTTCTCCAGAAAAACGACTTTCAAAATGAGCCTGCACCTTATAGACTGAAGGTAAGGTTATTACTGCATTAAGTACTGGCACTTACATACCTACTGATATCCAAAATGGAATATTTGGCAGTCATTCATCGCAAAATCATTAAAATATACAGTAAAACCTTATGCAATGTGAATTCTGACAATGCATTTTCATTATTGCACTTTATTACTATCCGCTCACGATAATTACAATTTCAGTGCATTTGGGATGTTAAATTCCTAATGAGCCAATTAAACAATGTGATTAATGCCATGGAACATTAGAATTCCGATAGATATCATAAATTTTTTAAACTAGGATAAATACCATTTTGTGTATTGAGATTGCAATGGCTACAAGATGGCAAAGACATGACCACACCATTACTGATAAGCTTCAGGTGATTCGTTATGCAAAAACGCACAGAAACCGAGCACCAGAACATCCTTTCGGTCCATGTCCCATAGAAAAAATGATCCGTGAGTAGAAAAAACAAGTGGAAAAACTGAAGGTGAGAAAAGAAACGTAGTCTTCATAAGATTAGTCCTAAATGGCCACAAATAGACGAGGAAGTGAAAAAATGGATAGTAGAACAGAGAAAGTACCAATGAAAATAGAGATGTACGAAGCAGAAAGAGTTGGAGAAGAGAAAGGAGTAGTTGAGCATACATATACTTATTACATGTGCATTCTACATAGTAGGAATTAAAATCTCATCTTGCACTTAAGTTTCAGCAAGGGGTGTGACGTGTGGTGCACTCCAACAGCCTAATAATTAGGACGGCTGAGTTATAAAAGTCCCAAAACAATAATTTATGTTATAGATCAGTGGTCAGCAACCTTTTTTTATGGCGGGTATAATTAAAAAATTTGAATGAAAACAATAATCAAACCTGGATGTTAATATAAGATATATTTATTTTCAAAACATAAACCCGTCTGAACATGTTTACCTTTGTGGGTCACCCAAATCGTGATGGTGGGTCACTCATTGACCCAAAGGTCATAGGTTGCTGACCACTGTTTTAGATCATCCCTATGTACTTTTACGAATCAAGTTGATCTAAAATGTTACATTTAACTTACCACGCCATCATATTTTCTGTAAATGTTGCCAGAGATGGACTTAATAATGGCTAGAAACGATGCCCTTCCTAAATGCTTTTGTGAACCAAAATACTTTTTCCTGAAAATCTAAAAAAACTGAGTGCACCTTATAGCCCGAAAAATATGGTAATTCATCATGATAGGGATAAGACCAAATGTGGCATCAGAAAAGGGAGCAGTCACTGACTTGTACATCTTATTTTCTAGTCAACACATAAATGGTCATTTATTAAAAAATTTTCAAGATCAAATTATATTCTGTAACAGGATATTTTCATAGAATTTTTTTAAATGCCTTAACTGCTAAGAATCTTCTTGCTCATAGCAAGTAAAATTATAAGGAAAAACAAGAAAATTAAATAAAACTATTATGTATTTATTTAATAAGTTCAAAAACAGCAATTAGGCCTATTACATTGAACATTACAACCAATAAATAATAAATGCATATAAAAATATATAAAAACAGTCAAATAAAACAATAGGGAACTTAATGAAATACATTAGTATGAGGATCTTGCTTCAGAGTTTGGTTATATAAGTTTGGTAGGCGGAAAATTAAGGAGCGCTTTGTGGTTGAGAGCCAAGGAGTGCGGCAGTGGAATAAATAATTTAATCTGGTACTTCTAGAGGGAATACAGAGGGGGTAACTGGAGAGAAGTTTGGGAGTTTTATATTTTCCATTTACAATGTTACGAAAAAACTTTAGGTCGATTACCATTCTACGATCAGTCAGAGGTAGTAAACCAAGAGTGTGGAGAATGTGGGAAGAGGACGCATTACGAAGAGAAGGAACTTGCTGGCAAATAATGTGATGGAAGAAATTTAGGGGCCTTTCTATGTGATTGAGATTAGATTGGGAAGCTGAGGACCAAATGGGTGAGCAGTAATCTAAAATTGGAAGGACACAACTGACAAAGAATGTGCGTAGAGAGAAAACATCTGTAATTTCGGTGAAACTATAGATGAGGCCCAGCATAGACATGGCATGAGAAGTGACATTCCTAATATGGGTAACAAATAGTAGCTTCTGGCCAAAGATTACATCCAGACCCTTTTGTGTTGTAACTAAAATTATTATTTACATAATATATTTTAAAAGGAAATTTTTTGTAGTCTGAAAAACGAAGTATGCAATTGGTTGCATGGGTGCAAGTAATATCATAACAATCTCTACTACATACCAAATTTACTTATATAATCTTTGCACTCCATTATTTCCTTGTGAGAGAGTTTCTACAAAACTTTCCCAAGAAGAAGAAGATGTGACAAAGTGAAATCAGTGCTGCAGTCCAAGAATTTAGTCTGATTTCATGTCACTTGTACAAAGTATCTCTATCTCATATACCGTATTTACCTGAATCCAAGACAACCTCGAATCTAAGACAATCCCCCTTTTCTGGACTGTCAAAACAGAAAAAAGTATTTATGATCTAATTACGATTCCTGCAAAAATGAAAAATTCCACAAACTAGCAAACATTTTATTGGATCCCATAATTTTCTTGAATATCATAGGCCTTTATATTACATCAGTCATCATCACCCTCTATGCTCTCTTTGTCAATATCCTCACTCACACTATCTTTATCACTCCAAACTTTGTAGACTCCCACAAAACATCACCTTCACTTACATCAATGGCATTGGATAAGCAGCACTTCTTAAATGCACTCACAATTACTTCTGTATTTATCTATTGCCATGACGCCTTGATCCATTGGCAGAGCATTGAAATAGTAGGTTTCTTTAAGTATTATAGGGTGATCTCCACTCAATAACGACTCCGAATATAAACCTTTTAAACTATCTTTACATGACTTGTTAGCAGAAACATCAACAACTTTAAGCTGTGATTTCATTCCTCCAGGTATTATTACAAGGTCAGTATTCATTGCATTAATTGAATCTCTTTAACTTCAGAAGTTGTGTCCTTGGAAGGAATCTGATACAAGCATCCCTCATTTTCTTAATAGCATTCCTGGTCTTCTATTCCAGATAATGTGTAACAAATCTCTCACAAGTTCTTTTGACATCCATCCATTATCATGACATCTGACTATAATTCCTGTAGATATTCTTTTTGTTTTAGGATAACATATGGTTGTAATTTTAATCCATCAGTTAAAACAGTCACCATTAATGTAACTCGCGTTTTTCTGCTACCTGTCATTTTTATCATTGCAGATTTTATCTTTGTCATTGATATCATAATTAGATTTTAATTATGGGAAATGACATTCGCCAGTAGACAAGAAAAGTTTAGCTCACTTTTGGGAATCATTCGCCTAATAATTATTCACTGAACATCATTCAAAACTAAAATTCAATACTTATCTGATTCGTTAAATAACAGGTCAATTGTACGTATTCAGCATACATTTCGAACACGTATTCAGGCATAGGTATAGTTCGTTCATTCATTGAAAAGGTTTGTTATTTGAAAGGAATGTAAGACAAAATCACAATTAGATAATTTATGGCGTAAAACCATTGAATAGGTAAATTCCATCAACATTTGTTTTGACATCCGTGAAATGATATTCGCCAATAGACAAGGAAAGTTTAGTTCTTCGCTTTTGGGAATCATTCGCATAATAATTGTTCACTGAACGTCACTGCTCAAAAATAAAATTCAGTAGATCTCTACTTTATTAAATAACATGTCACTTGTATGTATACGGTGTATATTTGAAACTCATGTATTCAGTGTAGGTATAGTTCATTCAATCATTTAAAAGGTTTGTTACCAATTTTTGTTTGAGAAAAAAAATTATTTAAAAAAATAATACCGCATTAATTTTAACATGGATAGTATGTTTTCATTGAAAATTTTCAGTAGATGTAATTATTTTCTTATGCTTCATATGTGCAAAATTTTTTATACTTGACAAATATTCTAAATAAGCTCCACTGCACAGCATGCACAATTGCATCACTGAGGATAATATACTGTATTTACCTGAATACAAGACGACAACCCCCTTTTTTGATCCCTGTATATACGAAAAACATTTAAACCAGTGGTTTTGCCCTCAATTTATTTTTGAAAATGAAATTTTTTTACAAGTTTTCATGCAACTATTTCTCGTGTCCAGATGTTTTTATTCATAATTTTCTTCTCATTCACTACAGGAAGAATCTTCAACTGCTGCTTCAGATCCCTCCATGCTTTTGGAAATGCAATACTTTTAAACCCAAGAACATTCGATTCTGCTTTCTCAGGTCATTTTTTTCTTTGGTTTACAGGGTGATTCTAAAGTCTCACAACCCATCATTTAGGTGTCTGGTAATCCATGACAACGTGTTGGAACTTTTCATGCGGGCAACAGTTGGTACTACCTGTGCTGCAACAACTCATAGTCACTGACGGGTAGTGTCACGTGTTCTATCCAGCACCAGTAGTGCTTTGTGTGTCGCAGGAGCAACACTTTGTTTTCCCAGGTGCAGCAGATGTTCATAATTGAACATTATTTCTCAACTTGGTTGTATACTGAGGTTCAAAAAGTGTTTCAGGAGAGATATCCTGATGCTCCTGTGCCTCATAAGATGACGATTTTATGACTGGTTGTCAGTTTTCGTGAGACACATAAATGGTGGGTTGCGTGATTTTGAATCACCCTGTAGTAGGGCCTGTTGGTTTATTTTTGTCCTCCCTACTGGAGTCAAGAGGTAATTCCCCATTTGACCCACCAGTAGGTCATGCTTAAGTGGTAGACTAGGAATCTCAAACTCGCAGCCCCCGTGGTACATTTCTGTGGCCCACAGAATAACCTAGTTTACACTAGACTACCTAAACTCAAATGTATTTCTTATAAAATGTTTCACATAAATCTAAGCAATATATGCATGTTTAATCAGCACTTTTAAAATATAGTTTATTGCTCATTCTGATTTATAATAATTCTGTACAGATAGGCTACTAAATACAGTGGAATCTCCATTTAACATTTGCCTGGGAGACAAGTTTTGTGTACCTTAAATCGAGTAATACCTTAAATGGGGATAGTCTAAAATTGAAAGATTATTAATATCAAATTATTATTAATTGAAACAAATATTAAGAGTACAGATTAATTGAAAGGTAAGCTTTTTGTCAAGTTACAAGATTTTTATATGGAATAAAAAGTCAGGAAAGGTGTACTCCATGTCGGAGTACACAGTTTCCAAATGCGTTCTTTGAGATCGACAAATTTTAGTAAAAATTTCCTAACACCAAATTTAATCAAAATACATCCTGCGGTTCCACAGTTGAAAAGTATATTGTAAGCTACATGTAGTTCTTCATGTAAAGTGGTCATAATTATTGTCCGATTTTAGCCAAAATCGGTCAACAAATTTTAGTAAAACTTCCCAATACCAAATTTCATCAAAATACATCCAGCGGTTTCTGAGTTGAAACAAAGGAACATTGTGACCCATTTGTAGGTCATATAAAGTGGTCGTAATTGTTGTCCGATTTCAACCAAAATTGGAATCGGTTGACTAATTTTAGTACAACTTCCCAACACCAAATTTCATCAAAATACGGCCAGCGGTTCCCGAGTTGAAACAGAAGTACATTGTAAGCCACATGAAAGTCTTCATGTAAACTGGCTATTATTGTAATCAGATTTTAATCAAAATTGGAATCAGCTGACAAATTTTAGTAAAACTTCCCAATACCAAATTTCATCAAAATATCTCCAGAGGTTCCCGGGTTGTAAAATTTTTAATTAATATTTTTTAATGAAAAAAAGAACATCGTAAAATTACATCAACACTTTAATTTCCTTTTCTTTAAATTTATCGTAAACCTTATGTTTTACGGTTCAAGTAATTTGACAAAAAATGTGTATTTAATTATTTTATTGAACTTTTGTTCCCTAGGATGAGTATTTAACGAGATATTTGTGAAATATGTTGTAAAATACATGTAGGTCTTCATGTAAAGTGGTCGTTATTACGGTCTGATTTTAACCATAATTGGAATCGGTCAACAAATTTTAGCAAAAATATCCATGTTCACGTAATAACGTCACCACAACTTTCGTAACAGATGACTCAAGGACTAAAGGTGGATTGAGAAAACAGGGCACAACAAAATATTGAGTTCATTTAATGTAACAATGCCACTATATGTTGCGTAGTTGATGGATAGTGTGAATTATTGCATTACAACTCCACCAAATAATACATTTTTGCATCGCATAATGTAAACGCACCTTAAATCGAGGCGATGTCCATCTAGAGACAAGAATTTTGTCCCTTAAATGCATGCAATTCACAAAATCGAGAAACACTAAATCGGGTAATATAATATATGGAGCTTTGGTGGGGGCCACAAAAAACAACCTTAAATATGGGAAAACCTTAAATGGAGAAACCTTAAATCGGGATTCCACTATGTTCTTCCCGCTCTCATCCCGTTTCTTGCATGTCTAAGGAACCTAATCCTAAGATGACAAATCTATAATTTTTGTAATGGATGGGTTTAAGGCTGCATCATAGGGTTGGGACAATTCCTTTCTTGTGGAAGGGGAGATTGTATGTCCAAAGAATATGAAATGGTGCGAGGACTCGGAAAGCATGCAGTCTGTGGACTTCGTATGGTGCCTTAATGCAGTCTGCAGGTTTAGTGGAAAGCCTTCATGTAGACCATGCACTGTTATGAGTTTGCGACCCCTATTGCAGACAAATAAGATAACATTGAGGTTCAATTAATTTATCTGTATAATATGTATCAAGTCTTTGAACCAATTTGATTTTTGACAAAAAGCTAATCCATTTCTTCACATGAGCACCAGCCTTGAACGTTGTCATTATATCATGAATGACGTTGCTATTTCTAAGGCCTTCATCTGTTGGGTCTCCAGTGCAACTGGTAGTCCATTGCTGCATTTTTTGCATATACTTGCTGCTCTAAATCTTTGTAGCACCCCTCATTAGGACCACAAAATGCTTTCTGTGTAGAAATAGTTCACTTCAGTTTTATTTCCATCATTTCCAGCACAGCACATTTGCTTTTGTCATACCAAACTTTCCTGCAGTGATGCAATTGTTTGTTTATTCAACCTGTTTTGCTACCATGAGTTTGTTTGCAGTATAACTATTATGCATGAATTTTGATGCTTTAAAACCTCCCTTCTAAATAAGATAATCTATATTATACAGTAAAATTTTTTGAATTCTTTTAACAACAAATTGACTTACATTAAATCTATACCTGATCCCAAGTGCTTTTTTGCTTTCAACAAGGAGTATTCTGTTTAGTTATAGGCACACTATGATACATTTCTATACACTAAACAATTGGTTTCTGAACTCAAGCTTTACACTGTTATAGGGTAGAATTACATCCATTGGTGCTAAAACGAATGTCATCCACTTGGACATAAATTATTGAGTCATGGGAAATTATTCAATACTAAGCAAATATAAGACAACTCTTGGCCTTTCAAGTGCTAAAACAGGAAAAAAAACCCAAGTATTATATCCAGGTAAATATGATAGCCTCTGAAAATTTTACTGTTAAAAATAACATTTTTCATTATTTTTTCCTTTCATAATCTTTTCTTAGGATGAATATTACAATTACAAATTTTAATTTAAACCATTTCAATTAATGAATGAAATAGTACACCTATACTGAATGTGTGTTCGAAATATACACCGAATACAGTCAGTGAGAAATTAGGTCATAAATTATTTGTTGTTTTGACAGTTGCTTAGATTCAGGTAAATATGGTATTCATGCACTTGGGGTCCAATATTGATGTTTGAGATTTGTCTGAAATTTTTTACTTTATTCTTAGAACTCCTATGTGATTTCCAAAATTGTCTTAGAAAACTACCAATACATATATTAGTTACCTTTACCATGATGGTGCATGTATTAGTGAAATATGCATCATTAGTTTAGTGAAACAATTTGATATTGGCCAAGTAGATCATACTTGACTACTTTTCTTGGAATTCCATATTGTTACTCCTAAATGTGGCCAATCTCTTGAACCTGTACTGTTCTTATGCAGACTTCATAATTGGGGTACTTTGGTGCTTTTGGCCTACAAAACACTGGTCAATTTTATGTGACTTTTTTCAAAAATGTGCATCTTACAGCCTGATAAACAAAATATATCAGCTTAAGACCAACATCCACAAACCAATACCTACCATTATGCCTTACTTTTCCATCTCCAATTGGTTAAGCCCTGGGAGTTGCCATTACTCTTAAGACATGGATATTTTGGGCAGAGGTATCCAAAGGTTCCCCCTTGGCATCCATTGCTGCCCACCATCATTCAGGTGCCTGGTATGTACAAAAGACAAGTTAGAGAATTTGACTCTCCTAGCCCTCCAATTTGTTCATTTAGCTTGGCCACAGAAAATCCCAGAAACTATAGGCCACAAAGAAATATCTTCAACAATACCTTATTACATATTAATTTTACAAACTGAATCTTAAGTTTTTGCAATGTTTACAAGGAGTGAAACAGTTTGCCCCTTCACTAGGGTAATAAAGTGAAAAAATTTAGTCCCTAGTAAGAATAAGCCCACATCACTAAATTCCTATATGCACTGTGAAATGGCTTTCAGTTGATTGGCACACACTTGGTAACGCTTGGGTACATCAGCCTATTAGTGTAATCAGTTTTAGGATTGAGATTCAGTTCTCCATTGATATCATTCCTGTCTGGCATGTCAAGTAAGTTATTGCCTAATTAATATTCAAATATAAGAGAATTAAAATTTTAAGTATTACAGCTGACTAATCTAAATAATGATTTTCATTAGGAATTTCAATTTTGCAGATTATGGCATCACATACACTTACCTAAAGATTTAGCACCCTTTAATAGCCCTCACTACTCTCATCTCCTCTTCTCAAATTGAGGATTCAGCACTCTTCACCAAACTTCCAACATTGAATTAAAAAGGCTGCATTTAAAGTATTATGACTTTTTCATTTTGATGATTTGTAAAATGCTCATAAAATATTAACATAGTTTGGATTTTCAATCAGGTAACATAGCAAATTAATATTTTACATAAAAATTTAAGTTTATCATTGAATGTATGCAGTGCATTATTTTAAATTAAAGTGTATGTTCTTAAGGTATTCTTAAGGTATTCAAGGGGAAGGTCAATTTCTTTCAAGAAAACAATTTGAAATAAAACAGTTTTATCATGTTAAATTTTGTTTTATATACAATACTAATAGAATCACCTGTCATTTTACAGAATTGAACTAAAAGTCTTCAGAGAAAAAAACTACAAACTCACGACATTCACATTCAAAGCTTCAAAAATTAAAATGTTTATCAACAATACTGTGCAACAGTTTCAAATCTACAATGTATAATTCCTGGCTATGGTTTGAGACGTAAATCTTAGCATTACCAGGATCCAGATAAAGTTTACACCTATGTAATAAAAGATAAACAACTGCCATTATAATACCACATAATAGCATCACTTTATCTCTGAGGATTTTATTACTTTTCATATTCAATTCCAGCACTACTTATTATTTTATTTTCTGTTTGTCCAAAAAAATAAAAATTCACAAAAATTAATGCCCAGCACATGGGCAAATGAGAGAGCCTTGGAATAACCCTACAACCTATCTTAAATTGAAAATGACAACATACACATGTTACTATACGAAGGTTGTGGAGATTCACAACAGTAAATCTTGGTCTATCGAGGAGCTTTTAATCATCCACCAACTCCTCACAAATCACGATTTTCCAAGCATAATTTACCAAAATGTAAATTGTACTGCAGGATAGGGCAACAGACAAATGAATTAATGGGGATTCTTATTGGGCATAACACATGATCGTGAAAGATAAAAGGGTTTTATACTCATTTTCATCTGAAGCAATAATGTTGTCACAATTTCCCAGGTGAGGGATGAGGCCTAATTGGAGGCCAAAGACACAATGTCATCAATATCAGCATTAAGTCACCTGTTGTCCCTTCTGGGATGTCACAACACTCCCAAACACTTAAGCGTGCCATATGCAACAGCAAAATTTTCACTACTGTTAAAATAACATAAGGGAGTGGCTGAGTAATGGCCACCAATAGAAATATGATTTCAGAATAATCCCCTGCATTGACACCAACAAAGGTGGAGTAACACTCAACATTACATTGGAAGAATTTTCACTGGTTGGAAGAGAATAGCAAATCCTAATTCTGTAATCATGGCACCCTTGGCCTGTTTTATGAACAACAAACTAAATAAGCAAGCAGCCATAATTCATATATTTCACCAAGTGCCATCACTTTTAATGATAAGGATCTCAAGTAGTTCACGTTTCAGAATTATGAATCAAATGTTAAAATTCCTGCTAATAATTTGGTGCTTAATTATTAACACATTTCAACTTTTGCATAAAAGACATAACATTAATTGGTTAGAAAATGTGAAATACAGCCAGACAGTACAATCTTTGCACTCATTTCCCTTATTTAAAAATTTGAAAAAGTTAAGAAATAAATAAGAAAATGCTCCTTCCCACTTACCCTTAACCTAGAAAATCCCTAATGACATTCAACTAGATTCTAGTTAAAACCACACTGCCTAAGTTCAACACTGATTTAACACTGTGTCATTGTCCAACACAGATTTAATAGTTTATAGCTCTGTCAAACCACTTCCACTGATTTTCTTTATCATACAGATCATCTTTCATCCACACCCACATGAAAGTGATAGTTTTTTGTGTGACACCAAAAAACCTTCAAATAATTAATTGAGTGGCAACCTCCAATACCCCAAATCTATTCCTCAGAGGCCTCATTATCCCAAACCAACCCTACCACACCTCGCCACTCATACTCAAATGAATTGTGGGACGCGGACGGGTGGGTCATTTCATGAGTGAGTGTGTGTGCTTTCTCACTGTTGAGCCCAGTATCCAGTTCCTGCAATGTAGGCAAGCTTTTTCAGTGCATAATTTGATAAATTCACAACTTCTTTCATTTTCAAGCAAATGGATTTTATAAAAAATGAAAGGACATCTACATGCCTATATTATATTTCACCTCCTTTGGAAAATGTTTGTAATATTACTGTTATAGAAATTAAATGGGCATGCTTATTACTTGTGGGCGGGCATGCAAAATACCAACAGATAAAGGATAGCCACGCCAATGCAGTGTTTCTTAGAAATATCTGTATGGGAATTATTTTTAATTCTTTCAAACCATACATATGTTAAAACTGTTAACGAAGTCAATGACCATGAACACCAAAAGGCCTAATATACAACCCATACTGGATGATGGAAAGAATCTGTTTTTGGATGAAAAGTGAATGCAAAACTAAAATTTTTAATGATATTACTTACCATAATCAGCTTTTCCGTAACCTCCACCACCACCTCCAGCAGCATAACCATCTATAAAATTAAAGCAAACAAATTAATCTCTAAAGTTATGAGAAGATGTACATCTAAATATGCAATAGATAATAACTAACCAAAACTAAATTATAAAAATAAAAAAAACGCATTAAAAAAAGAAAACTTTCAGAAAATAAATAAATATATACACACACACACACTCATCCCTTGCTACATGAGCTCTATTCATTTAGATAAGTAATCTTGCGCGCAAAATCCCATATAGTGAAAATTAAACTCCCATTACTTTATGTGAAAAATCTTACGATTCATTCCCAAGGTCCAAAAAATCATTTAATGCGACTGATTTTGGGCCTAATTTAGTATGTACTTAGCTATCAAAATAACTACTGCTTGTTTATGGTAATTATACTGTAATTACCCAATCAACCTGCTACTGCACATACTTGTACTACTAAACACTATGTAGTTAAGAGAAATGTGCAAACATTATACTTTGCATGACATTGATACAGTGTGTATGAAAAAATATGAAATCCAAACGAAACAAAAACCATTGAAATTCCTAACTTAATCACCGATTTCTATTTCTGAAGTGGAGGGTTGAGCCTCAACTGATTCTTTGGGATGAAAAAATGAGACTGCTTGTTTGTACAGCTGCCTTCCTTTTCGTCTTATACAGCTCTCAATAACATGCAGTGGCATCATTCACTTTGCACTTGAAAGCAGAACTTCTTTCCATTTGTGGTTCATTGTCATTTACAATATACGGATTTTTCACAAGTTGCGAAAAATAATGAGAGTTTTTGCATCTAGTGTTCTAATTGGCTCATCACTTTCCTCATCATCATCTTTCGTTTGCCTTTCTTCATCAAGCTGAATGACTTGTTCGTTCGTTAATTTTTAGCCTACTATCCAAAATGGAAAGTTTGCCTGTCCACCCACCCCTATTAACTTTTGAATCAATAGACTGATTTTCATGACACCTGGTGAAAATCTCTTGCTACTGGGTCCGAGCTCCCGAGGATAGTTTTTGCCGCAAAGATTGAAAGTCCCGGGTTTGATTCCAGGAAATATAATTCCCATTTGATTGACATGGGAAATCTAAATCTGCAGGGTAATTTCCTTTTGCATATTAAAATATCTTAGAATTGTAATATTCGAGTAGGATTTGTAGTATTCTCTGAGGAAAGAAATGGAGATTCTAATTTTTATTGTAGAATGTTATCGGTGTATTTCTTCGAATTTCACATAAATACTAGTATTTTTTCCTGTTTTTATCACTCATTACAGAAGTGTTGCCATCACAACGACTATTGTTGGACTCGGATTCAGTCTATACTAATACATGCATTATTTTTGCCACACAAATATGTGTGATCCATTTAGTTTTCTGTTTGAATGTATTTGTAATATTTTATAACAATAAATTATTAAATTTGGGAACACAAAGAGGAATTCATCCACTGTGATTTTAAAGCTATTCAAGCCAATATAAGTATTAAATAAATGATTAAATGGAAAGTAGGCATCCTAAGTTCCATTTGGATCATCTTGTTCAGAATGTGAAAGGCATCCGAGAGTAGCATAACTGTAGGTAATAGGCCTTGAAGGTGGCTATAACATCCTGATCTATAGGCTGCAGGATGGAGGTGGTGTTGGGGGGGGCAAAAAACAACTTTAATAGTATTGGCGAAGTCTTCAATATTGACAGGATGGCCAGGAGCATTATCAATTAATGGAAGTGCCTTGTTATCAAGGTTGTTTGGCATAGAATGATGCGATGAAAAGTAGCTAGTCACATAGCAAAAACTGCCATTTTTACCTGTGCTTTCTTATTAGATTGCCAAATCACAGATAATGCTGCTTTATCGAATTCTTTAACAGCTCAAGGATTCTGAGAGTGATGAACCGGCAGCAGGTTTAGCTTCATGTCACCCTCAAGATTACCACCAAGAAGAAGCGTGAAACTGTCCTTTGATACTTTGAAGCCTGGCACTTTATTCATCTCTCAAAATAAATGTATGAGATGGCATTCTCTTCCAAAAACATCCTGTCTCGTCAATGTTAAAAATCTGCTTCAACGAATATCCTCCTTCCTCGATTTTTGCAACTCCATTGGGAACATCTTTGCTGCCTCCATAACTGCACTCGCTTTTTCACCTGTTATATGAGGGCTATCCAAATTTGTATGATTCTTAAATCGCTCAAACCAGCCTTGACTGGCTTTAAAATCAAGGTCCTTCATAGCAGTAGCCCCTTTTTCTCAGCCTTTTTCTTCAAGTTCTCAAACAATGAGAGAGCTTTCACTGGGATAACAAGGAAGCTTCATGCTTCCTTGGTTATAGCTGTAGATCCAATGGGTTAAAAGTCTTTCCAATTTCTCCATTATTGCATCTCTTGTTCTTGTTTTGCATTTTAATTTCATCTCACCAACACATGATTCTGTAATTTCTTTAAGCTTGTCCTTTTGCAAATAAATGGCTCATAAATGAATAAGGTAAAGAGCTCCATTCTGAGAGAATTAAATTCTCAACTCTCATTCCCTCTGATAATTTCTCAGTCTCTTCATTGTCAGAGTAACTATTCCCTAGCTTAACATTTAGCTCCACAAATTTATTACTCCATACAGAACTGTTTTGAAACTCAATTCCATCTCTAAATTATCGATGTCAAGTCATTCGAAGAAAGTCAACTGATCATATGCCGCAATATGATGAATTTTAAATGTTGTCTCCACTTTAAGAAATTGATCAAATCTTTCCAAAAATATTTTCTTTGTATCTCCTATTAAAGGGATGTACTTTTACAAAATATCTTATGCTTGCCATCATCAATGAAAAAACGGTGATGTGGCAAGATGCTTCTTAAGTGATATAAAGTACTTTAAAATTTCAGACGTCAAATTCTTTTCAAATACTTCAAGCTTCTTAAAAGCTTTAATATGTTCATACATTCTTAATACGACCTGAACTTAGCCTTGAAGTTTTACATTTAGTACATTGAAATGTTGCATGAAATTGAAAAAAATAATTAAATCGTTTAACCAGTTCGTATCTGTAAGCTCTGGAAAATCTTGCACTGTCCTATAAAAACAATCTTACTTCATCTATGTAAAATGCTAATAAAACAGTTCAAAAGTTGACCGTGATGCAGCCATCGGACATTATTGTACATAACTAATCCTGAATATTGAGATTCAACCTCATCTAAAAGTTTTGCAAACTCTCGTTTACTAGGAAGGCGAGCAGTAATAAAATTAACAATTTTTGTTCATTACAGAAATCACATTTTCAAGTGAATTTAAACTTTTTTTGTACAAAGTGCTTCCTGGTGTATTATACAATAAAACTGAAGCAAAAGGCATTCAATTTCTTTTGAAAGTAATTGAACAAATCCAACATGTTTGTCAATCATACTTGGAGCTCCATCGGCTGTTACCAATAATATTTTTTAAGTTGATACCCATTTCTTTAAATTCTTTTTTTAATTCATTCATAATATCACATTGTAGTTTTTCCTGGCAATGCCATTAATTTAATTCCTCCCTCATTGTATTTTTCGAGGAGAATTTGACAATAACCACAAGTTGCACCTGTGCTGTTGCATCCATACTTTCATCCAAACAAAGGAAAGCGGCTTTCTTTATGAATTTTAAATTCTAATTTAATATGAATTGCTATTATTAAATTAATTAGTATAATAATATGATGGATATGTGTGGATCAAGTATTGTTCAAGGCTTCACATTCTTACTCCTTTTCTCTCTTCTCTCCCATTCTTTCTCTCTCGTTCTTTGGAAAAATAGACTTTTTAGTCTCAATCTCACACTAACATCTATCTATCTTTCCCTCCTCCTCTGTCTCCCTCCCTCTCCCCCCCACTCTATCTCTTTTTTTCTTCCTCTCTCTCATATTAAAGCATGCTTTCCTTATGCATATACTATAAGCACTGAGACAACAATACAATCTTGAGGTTTAAGAATGACAACATCATTATAAAGCTTAAAATTTTCCAATAAATATGACGACAAAAATAAGAAATGTTATTTATTTTTCTTTAAAACGGCCCAGGTCTCAAGATCGTATGTCATTTCCTTCTAATTTTAATTTGCAAAAGAGTAAAAGCCTGTAAGTCGAAAAATCGATTTTACGTGTTACCTTATGGGAAACAGAATAGTCATTAGATATAAACCTAAAATGTGTATGAGTAGGAATGTACTTTTTAAATTAACTATTGAATAAATTATTCATATTATTATAATACAAAGTTAATACATAATTTTAAGTTTATAAGTCCAAATAGAATGTGCTTTTTCAAACTGCATCAGCAAATGCAGTGTTATCTATCATTTTTGGGTCCCAATTGACCCTTGTTTTGGACAAGGAATACAATAATCTTTCCATGATGACACAAGTAGTAATGAGTTCAGTGAAACCTTTGCTGGAAAAGTGATACTGCCTAACAATGGATAATTACTGCATATCACTGCAATTAGCTAGTTTCTTGGTCTACAGACACCTATTGCACAGTCTAGAGTGAACCAAAGGCCATTACTGACTACAACAGCACAATGGGAGGAGCGGAACAAGTGGATCAGCATTTAGCAGATTACCATATCGCAAGAAAATGAAGAAAGAAATATTACAAGAAGATTTTCTTCCACATCCTAGAATTGGTGGTTTGGAATTCTTATGTGTTCTATAAGAAAACAGTAGGAACCATAGTGCATTTAGAATATAGATTGTGGCTAACTGAAAAAATAATAGAGGTACACCATCCAAACATTGTCTCCCCAAGGGCAGGATGACCACCTGAGATGCCCCATCCCATTCACCTCTCAGGAAGGCACTACCCAGAATTGAACCATTGACTGAAAGGAAGGAGACCCATACCAGAGAGGGCATACTGTGCAGCCAAAAGCAAACAAGTGAGACAAGAAACTCAGTACTTTTGTCCAACTTTTTGTTGTACTTTGCTTTTGTGTGTACCACTCTACTGCAAGCATATAATTCAGATAAAAAATATACATGGTTAACCATTTTAGTGTTTAGTCAACGTTTCCACTGAATTCAGGAAAATTATTGTATTATAAATGTTCCTGCACTTGTTCTGAGCAATATTTTATTATAAACTGCATAAATTTTACATTTGGGATATATTTTTGTAATAAACAAAATCAAAAATGAATACATTTCTATTACTGTCTACCGATGAGATTTCCAAGCAAAAATAAAAAGTTATTTAAAAAAATCAAAATACGTAAACAATACTAGATAGTATTTTTAATTGTATTAAACATTTGCTAATTTCCACATCATATTTACAACAGGAGTAATCACCATCATTAGGTAACCGGACAGGGACTTTTGTGTACTTAAAAACTTAATCCTGTCATTACATAAGGGAAAAAACAGTCAACCTGCAATTTGTTGCCTTAATCTACTCAAGTCCTATGCCTGGAATTTTTGTTTCCATTTCTTATGCATATGGACGGCACTGATCCAATCATATTAATTGCTTTAAAGCATATAATTGTCTAATGCAACAATATTTGCATTTCTAAAGTTACTCTCTCACAGAGTTTGCTGTTGGTTTTTTCTAATTTCACACACAAACTATTATAATATACAACTCATGCCATATGTTAAATGTAAGCACAGAATGTTAAGTGGCATGACTGAGCAGAAGGATTGGTAAGAGCATGAATTTAAGGGGTGATAGAAATGGACCTGTGAACAATTAAGTAAATTCAATGCTATTACCAGTTGTAGCACAAATGAGCATTCCTACAAAATTTGGAGGTATGCAAACTAAAATATTAACTCCTGATCCTATACACTTTTTTGTGAGCAATAACTAGCTCTCATATCTTAATTGAATTGTTATAAATTATTCAAATAGTGTTTTTATTTGTCAAATCACATGGATACATGAAAAACAACTTTATGCTAAGTATGTCAACAATTGTGTTGCAACATAAAAATTTACCTCAGCTACTGAAAGTGAAAAATGAAAGATCGCATTAAACACTCATCTGGGTATTTAATTTTTCGAAACTTGAGGTGGGCATTTAAATTGCAATTGAGGTGAATCAAATCGCAAATCGATTAAAAAATACGTTAATTATTCAGTATTTGAATTGTTTATTCTTAAAATTTGTCTTAAACTATTTTTACCACAAGACATGAATTAAAATGTTGATATATATTTATTATTACAATAAAAATTTAATTTGTTAATAATATTTAACGAACACAAATTCCTAAAATATTGTCTAAAGACATTAAAAATTTACACAATTACTAAGTGATTAAAAAATAATATTATAAATAACATACAAATGGCGTTAATTTTAAAATTAGGGTAACGGAAATGCAACCCGCTAAGCAAAGTCAGGGTCTAGATACGAGAAGCGTATCTTTTCCAAATAAGGAAGTGAAGCCCATTTACTGCCGAGACGGTAAACTAAAAGGATGCAGATAGCTGCCGGAGAAACTGCGTGATGGAATTTTACAGCATACCCATAACAAACAGCCGAGAAAACAGCATGACGTATATATACGGCATACCCAGACGAGTGGTTAATTTCTGCACAGAAAATCTAAAAGAAAAGAACCTGATGGATGATCTTTCTAATGTTAAACACAGAAAAGGAAGACTAGAATACATTATAGGTTGACATTTATATGAATCATACAGTAATCTTATTGTTCAGCTTCAAAGAAAATCAAGACGAAATGAAATACCACATTAACCTGAATATAAGGCAGCCTTAAATATAATGTTTTGGAAGGATTGTAAAGGTACAAATGTCAACGCACAGAAAAATCATAATCTTACACTAAATTGTGCCAGTTTCAAAATAGCACATCAACATCCGAGTGATTATCTAGAAAAAGCCTAACATATGACCGTTCAAAACCAACTCCTACCTATTTGGACAGAAATTTTCAGCTCCTATCCCCTCTTATTCAAATCACTAGTCATTGAAAATAAAGCTAGAGCTAATTTTCAAATGTAATTACAGGATAAAAACATCGCATTATATTCAGGCTAATATGGCAATAGTCATTTTATCAACTAGAATTTTTTTTAGTTGATATATGGGATAGATGAAAGAAGATACTGCCTAGTCTCAATCTCACTCAAATAAAGATATAAATACTGTATTTCTCCGCATTTAAGACGCACTTTTTTTCCAGAAAAGTTGCCACAAAGTCAGTCTGCATCTTATATGCTGAAGGTAAGATTAATACTGTTCTCAATACTGACATTAACGAGCATCATCCCCAAAATGGAATAATTGACAGTCATTCGTCGCAAAAACAATAAAACATACATTATTAATAATTAATGGTGAAAAATTTATTAATATATACAGTAATACCTTCTGCAACGTGAATTCTAAGGAAGTATTTTCATTATTATGCTTTAATACATGTCTGCTCACAGTGATTACAGTTTTGGTGCGTTTGTAATGTTTTAGTTCCTAATGAGCCCATTGAATAGTGTGATTAATGCCACAGAAATATAGAATTTGTGTAGATGCCATAAATATTTTATACATATCTAGGATAAATAACGTTACGTTTATTGAGATTGCAATGGCTACAAGAATGAAAAGATATACCTACAAGCTTCAGGCGACTCAATATACAAATATGCACAGAAACCGAGCAGCAGCATGTCATTTCGTCCACCTCCCAAAGAAAAAAATGATCAGCGCAAACGAGGAAAAACTGATGCTGATGGGACAAGAGAAACAATCTTTGTAAGGCTGGTCTTAAATGACCACAGCTAGAGGAGGAAGTGATGGATAGTAGAACAGAGGTAGTTTGATATTGCTGTATTGATCAAAATCGTTAGGTACAAGGCAAAAAAATTGCAGAAGAAAAAGACTAGTATAGCGTATGTATCATTATTAGATATGCATTCCATTTATTATTTATCTCAATATATTAAAATATCACCTTGAACTTAAGTTTAAGGAAGTACTATCAGCAAAGGGTATCTATACGTGCAACATGTGCGGCACACTCAGAGTGTGTGTATTTTTGGCTAATCAACCTCTTGGATTATTATAGCCATAGCTCCTTCCACACTGAACACATTCACAAGGGAGGAGAGAAACCTGGTGCCGACATTAGCCTACTCTTAACAAAGAGCACCTAGGGGGCCAATGGCTTAACGGCCCTTCTGAAGAACGGAATGCTGAATTTGCAGTCTCCTCAAACCACACAAACAGGGGGCCGGGTGACCTTGGAAAATTTTTACTTTCACAGGATTTGTGCCAGCTGTTCTTTCGAACAGCAGGCAAGTAGCAGCCAGCATCCTAACCACAACACCACCAGCACCCTTAAGGCACAGTTCAACAGCTTTAATTAATAAGTCTGCAGAGTTCACACAGGGCACATTTAGCTATACGTCTTGAAGCAATTATACATGTTTTAGACCATCTCTATTTATTTTATGAATCAAGTTCCTCTAAAATGTTATGCACCACCCTTTTGAACTGCACCATATACCCTGGTGTATCTTATATGCAGAGAAATACGGCATTTCTCCGTGTTAAAATCACCACATCCTCCTTTTCCCGATGAAAAATTGTTCCAATTCACAAATTACATGCAGTTGCACTAATACAGAACTATGAAATAACACCTATCAATTCAAACAAATAATTCACAAATTAAAGTTGCCCCTTAAGAATTAGTTATATATTATTCTTTTAAGTCTATGTTTCCAATCCAATCAAAAAGACCTCTTAAAGTATAATAAAAGTTCTTTTTAAAATTAATTTTGGACAAATTTAACCTTACAAACCACTAAAAAAAATGAATTCTATAATTCACCGTTTCTAATTATGATGGCCTATACAGTTAAAAAATTCTATACTGTATAACACTCTCTATTTCTTGCCATTCTTAACCCAAAGATTTCTGTAAAACCTATTGTCAGACCAAAAACCTTAAAATTTCAAACCTCACCTTGCCAAACAATGCATATGGTTATAAAAATAAAAGTAACACCAGCTCACTACAGAGACCAAACTAATAATAGTCCTTTGGTAATAAAATGATTAATAAGAAATAAAACCTTCCATACCTTTAGAAAGAAAATAAAACGCAAGTGGACTTGAACACATACTCCATTTTAAGTGATGAGAGACCTTGCCAGGGACTGATGCATTCATTCCAAAACATATCGACTAACACAGTTAACACCAGTAATCCACCATAAGTACAGGTTATCAGTATATGAATACAGTCAAACTCGCCTATAACGAGCGCCACGGGACCGTTTAGTTTTGCTCGTTATAGCCGTTTAACTTAATATCCGTGAAGGCAAAACCATGCATGCGTATGGTGAAATATGGCATAAGAAGTAAAAGTGAATATATAAACAGAAAGTGTATTTAGTAAATTTATGAAAAAACCTAAAAATGAGAAACTAGAAAATTTAAAGTAAACATACGTACATATAAAATTTACTCGCAGCTGTATCCCCTTTTTACAAAAATAACTTTGAATAGTAGCCTGTTTCATAGATTTCACTTTGAAGACTCTTAAGTTTCCTCTTATCACACTTAGTGCACTAAAAACACCATCGGAAATGTTAATGTTTTAAAAAAAATCATTTAATGTTTCCACGGCTTACTGAGTAAGGATTGTGTCTTCGACACATTCAGCATTGTCTTCATCAATGTCTGCTGTGCTTTATACTGTCTGTTATTTCACTCTCCGTAGGAATTCCACTGGTAATCAAATCATCATCAACATGAACAAAATTGTCAATGTCATTTACATGGTCAAAATTCGCAATTCCATTTTCTTTAAGCCATTCTGATCTTCGTCAACGTTATGGTTATCAATCGAAAATTCTCCCGATATTAAACTAGACTTTCGAAAACAGTTTATGATCGTTGTAGGTGAAACATGCACCTGTCATCAAATGAATTGCATCCAATACAGAGTCGTTGCCATCTAAACCTTTCCCTACTTTCAATCAACTGTAGAACAAAAAATCGCTTGAAATGGCATTTAAAACTTTTAATTATCCCCATGTCCATTGGTTGCAAAATAGAAGTCGCATTTGGAGGCAAAACACCAGTTTTACATTGGATAACTCCTGCATATGTGGGTGCACAGGACAGTTATCGACAAGGAGTAAAATGTTTCTATTTTTCCTTCGTAACTCGTTGTTCCACTGACTTACATATTGCTGAAAAATATTGGAAGTTATTATTTTAGTTATTAGCTGCATATTCAACGGGAAGCTTCTTTACATTTTTGAAACAACGTGGCTTTTGTGACTTACCAATAACAAAAAGTTTTTTTTTGTCAGTCCCATTTATGTTTGCGCACATTAAAACTGTTAAACGATTCTTAGGTCTTTTACCACCAACACATTTGTCACCTTTGAATTTAAACATTGCATCAGGCATCATGTTGTAAAACAGTCCAGTTTCGTCGGCATTGTAGATGTCTTCTTCTCTGTAACCTTTTCCACACTCCTCCCAAACACTTTTCACCCATTCACTTGCCGTTTTTAAATCTGCTGACAGGGCCTTTCGCATAAACAATGTTATGCCGATTTTTAAAACGGTCAAGCCACCCATTATTGCATGTGAAGTTCTCGTGTCCTAACGGTTTTGCAAATTTATCTGCCTGTACTTTGATGGGGAAACCAGCATTTCTCTGCGTCTTAAACCACTCCAGAAGTGCTTGATCAACAGTACCCAAGTCACACTTCCTCATTTTCTTGTTCGTTGTTAGGTTGTTCTCTAGTGCAGATAAAATCGCTTCTTTGTTTTTCCATAAGGTTGAAACCGTAGACGACGATAAATTAAATTTTTTACACACTTCAACATTTTTTTACCACGTTCTAACTCTCGAATAATATCATCCTTTTCGCGAATAGACAAACACTTCCTTTTATGTACGGACATGTTACTCGTTCAAGGGCAAAATCTCAACTGATTTTTGTGATCAAGGCTACGAACTTTCTTTGCAAACTGTGAGCATACCAATTCCAGGAAGAGTTAATGAGGAGACGGATTAAACGTGGGATTTCCCATCTTTACGTGGGAAAGGGTGTTGGGTGCATTTGGCTGAGCGACGGGGGTGGGCGCCATTGTACATGCCCTTACCCCCCTTCCAAACACAACCTCCTGGCTGTAAAAGAGCTAGGGGTTGGGAGGAGAGGACAAAGGACCTCCGCGAGTACCACTGTACCTGCAAGTTGGGAATTCTTGGTTTGGACGAAGGGATTATTTTTTAACAACATCGCCGCGGTCTTTAACCTCCCCGAGGGATAGGGTGTAGAGGCTGGACTCGAGAACACAAGGTTACATATTTTGGGTCACTATGAGGATTGAAGGGGCTGACCGCCGCCGCGTTTGAGACAGTGAGAAGTGGTCGAAATTTGCTCGATATATCCGTGAAGCGTGCTCGTTATATACGTGAAATATTTGTATGTAAATGTATGTAAACTTATCTTGGAGGTAGCATTTGCTCACTATAGCCGTGAACTCGTTACAACCGTGCTCGTTATAAACGAGTTTGACTGTACTTACAAAGGGCTACTAAAAGGCTCACTACTTCTAACACCTACTTTTAGGACAGCAGCTAAATAAAAACTTCAATCCTGTTGAAGAAATCTTACTGATGTTATAACTTATATATAAAAAATTTATTTAAATGCTCAACAAAAAGTGTTTTTTTTTTGTTGCAGGAGCATGTTACCGAGGTCCCTGACAAGGATTCATGCATTCTAAACTTGTAGTTTTCTTGTTCTGAAGGATCCCTAGTGATGAATTACTCCAAGCATCTCAAATGCAAAGCCCACAAAGTCAGTTACTTTATACCAGGCATGTCAAACTTGTAGTCTGCGGGCTGCATGCAGTCATTTCTGTGTCTAACTGCAGCCTTAATTATTAATTTTTGTTTGAATCAAACCATTGAAGATTTTATATAAATACATAATTTTTGTGAAAGACAGGATTTTGCCATTGTTACTGAAGTATAATGGAACACATTTTCTAAATTGTCGTTTTTAATGGCGAATAACATGTTCAATCTTCTAGAAAAAGGTAATTTTTCCCAACTCTGGCACTCATTAAACAACTATAATCCTAATGCGACCCTCCCATAACATCCATTGCTTTAATGCGACCCTGGTAACGCGAAGCGTTTGACATGCCTTGGTAAATAATCTTCAAAATTTAAGAAATGCACCAAATAAACACTTTGATAATATCTGCTGTTTATTGCTCACTCATTTTAATGCCCTGCACTACAAGAATACAGAAAAATGTTCTTTCTGCAGTCTACATGTTTCTTGCCATTTTCCAAAGGAAATCAACAAATTCATAGGGAATAGGTTTAACACGTTCAGCATGGCATGACTGGAATTCTCATCATGAGGGATGCTATCCTGTGACTCATGACTGGAATTTCCGTCATTGCGCTACAATCTGGTATGAAAACATATGGACATTTTTCTATTTTGGCAAAAAGATAAGAATCACTGAAACATTAAGACACCTTACTACATGCTGGTTGCCATTGTTACCTTGCGTTGAGACTTATAAGGAACAGGAATGCTTTAAAATTGTACTTTTCAAGCATAGGGAACGAATGCCCCAAACTTATAAAAATAGATCTCCAGATCAATGAAGTGAATGAAAAGGATAACATCAAATTGAAAATTTATCTGCACTTCTGCAGCAATGCCCAAGAAATGTTCCAAAACATGATAAAAAAATTAGAGAAATAATACTATATGCATAGAATTATGGAATATAATGTGCGAATTTAATTCTAAAACAAGAGTTTCCATAGAGCAGTTTTTATTGTGTGTGTCTGAGCTATTTTATGAAAAAACTTGAGAACAAAAAATGGTCATTAACTCCTTTTTCCTTTTCTGATGATATGCAGTAATCCCTCACAGGTTTTACATCCATGAGTTTCATATTCGCACAGAAATTATTGTAGAAGGTTTCAATATTTGTGGGAGGTCAACTTCACTTATTCGCGGTCCCCTACCTTAAAACACCGTGCAATACAATGTCATGTGGTACACATGCTGCATAATAGGTGACAGTAATATTTACAGCCTGTAAGGGTTGATTAAAAGGTTTGCTTTACAAAATGTTAAAATGAGTGGATAATCAGCATCGGCCAATGTGGCAGCTGAAGCTTTTCCATCTTAAAAAGCTCATCGAAAAGAAGGGGTACAAACCTAAACAAGTTTTTAATGCTGACAAATTTGGCTTATTTTGGAAGAAGATGCCTTCGCAAACATTCATCTCAAAAGAAGAACATTCGATGCCTGGACTTAAAGCAGCTGAGGACAGGTTAACTCTTCTCCTCTGTGCCATTGTGACAGGGGATTGCATGATTTAGCCGATGTTGATTTATCGTTCGCTGAATCCTCGTGCATTGAAAAGGAAATATAAGTATAAACTACATGTTTTCTGGCATTCAAACAAGAAGACCTGGGCCATCGAAATAATTTTTATGGATTGGCTTCATATTTGGTTCATGAAGAGGAAAAATATTTACCTTAAAAAAATTTGGCATTTAAACTCCTCATTTCAGATAATGTGCCTGGTCATCTGCAGAGTATTCAATTTGCACATTTGAAAATCGAAGTTATCTTTCTGCCCTAAAAACTTCAATTCTCCAACCCTTAGATCAAGGAGTAATTGCTGCATTCAAGAGCTACCCGTCGCACATTCCGCTACATCTTAAATAAAACCTTGGACTATAAATGCATGTTGGGGAAAATTGTGGAAGGGTATCTCTCATTAATTTTGATGGATTTCCTTCAATTGATGTAGAAGTGAAGATGACTGCAAGTATGGCACATGATATTGACTGGGAGGGGGGTTTGAGGATTTGCAACCAGAAGAGATAGTAGAACTTAACGGTGGCGAGTTAACTGAAAAGGACCTTGTTTAGTTTAATGATGGAAATTATTAGGTAGGGGAGGATGTGCCGACAAAGTCTGAACTTATGGATCCAGTGCTTGATGTTGACCCAGTCATGGAACGAAGCATTAAATTTAAGAGAGGTATGGAAGATTTACTAAATCTCTAAAACCTTAATAAAGTCGAAGAAGGTGCCAATCACAAGCTACGTTACGAAAAGCTCAAATGCTGTCTCCGAAAGTAGCACCGCCAATGCTCAAAATTCTCTTAATTCATCAGCTGGATCGTCAATGGATGATCCATAAGAGGGAGCCTCATCCAACTAACATTTCCAATGCCGCAATTATCATTAAAGAGACATCAACACTGTTATTAAAGATATGAGTCATTATTTATTTATTGCTTTTTATGAATGCAATCAATTGTAAATGAACTACCATATTTACTCAAATTATTCTTGCAATTTTTCCTTAAAATTGTGCGAATAAAACATTGGGTGTTATTGTGCCTACCGCGCATATTTTTAAATTCCATGTCGAGAAGTAAAGATTCAAGAACTACAGGTTATGTGTATTAATAATAATATAAGTTTAAAAACAACAACAATGTTATTACTATATAAACTGGGGGTAGATGTTCCCCTAATCCCATAAGCCTTTAGTAACCTAATTCACGGCATTTTTCAGGAACCTAACCCCCACGAATATGGAGTGATTACTGTATTCCCAAAGTACCAATATTTCTGCAATATCGCTGACACACTAAATTTAAATAATATTTTAGGGCTTAGTATGAACAAATTATTTAAAGAACTTGTACCAATTAAAGAGAATTTTCATCTAATTGCTGCTGGTGAGTATTGGAAAATGTGATAATTCTGGAGAATAGTGGTGACACACACAAAAAGTGGAAATTTCAAAAATCTATTCCAGATAGTATCGTATATATATGTAGCATTCCAGCATTGTCTGCATTTACAGAAAGAATATTTTCTGTAATGGGAGTAAATGGAGACCAGAGAGAAATCTCTGTACAGGCACACCCTGGGTTATGTTAGCCTCGACTTACGTAAACCCGCACTTATGTAAGTGGCCCCATAAATTACAGAAAAAATTTTGTCATGCCTACATTAGCGGTTTTCGTGACTTCGAGCTAAATCTTTATGTATGTGCATGGGGAAAGAACGCAAGGCGTGGGTTATAATGTGATATCCCTGCTTTGCTACTCAGCCAATGTCATTCTAGTGAACTTTTAGCAACATGTAGCGGCTTTGAAAAGTAAGAATATTCTAAATTTTTATCATGTATTAGTTTTAGTATCTTGTGGTTTCAGAAAAATGCATTATGTTAAAAGAATCCAACTGAAAAAATATACAAATTAAATAAATGGCTCAGCATACATTGCACAAACTTTCTCATATATGTATACATGTTTGGTTCACTGTGTATGCTTGTAAAAGAACAACGCTTATAATTTAAAGTTAACCATAGTTTATCATATATTTCAATGCCACTGATAGACAGTAATTATTTGGGATATATGGTTTAGTTAGTACTATTTGTGACATCAGGCTGTATGATTGGATGGATTTTAATCAAAATTCTTATAGCCATTTTTGAGTACCGTAAATACCCGTGTATAGTGCGCACCCTCGTATAACGCGCAGGGTGGTTTTCAGCCTCGCAATCTATTATTTTTTTATATACCCGCGTATAGTGCGCACAGATTTTTTTAGCGTTACCGTTCCAGAATCAAACAGATGGTGTAACGTGTTCTAAGGCAATGATCGAATTATTGGTATTATGTATTGGTTATATAATGAAAGGGCGAAATGAAATTTTCGAATAACGTTCCAAAAGAACGTCAGCTAACTCAATTACATACTCTATGTTTACTTACAAGGTGATATTAGGATAAACAAAATAAATCGAATTATATTAATTTCATAGTATGGCATATGACATTCTTTGAGCTAATAAAATGAAGGAATGATGATAATCCTATGTTTTTTACATACGTTTTTGTCACGCCTGAGGTGGACGGGTTCGCCCAACCTTCAGTTTTACCCTTATTAGAACACTCGGGAGCACGTAAAAACAATAGCAAATAACCTTAATTAACTACAGACTCTAAGAATCAAGAATAAACCACATATGAATGCTGAGAGAAAGGTAGGGAACGATAACTTGATTTAGTTCTACAAGAAGCATCAACTCCCAGCATACTCAAAGGCATCAGCTGCCATTGTTTCTAATTGTAAGTAGTACCAGTACCTCACCACCAGGCCGGGCGCTGGTGTAGGGTGACGTCATGCGTATTATGCCGATTACGATAACAACTTCGAAGAAGAATGGTCCGGTGACAAAGTATTTCTTGGCTTTTAAAATGAATAAATACTGAATTCATTCTTTTCATATCTAATTAATGAATGTTTGTAGAATTAATTAATAAATTTTAAGTATTATCCATCTTACTTTTCGTAAAAATCACCAATAAAATTATGAGGATACAGGCAGTAATTACTGTGCCGAAATTGTCAATTGTCAAATAAAAATAGGAAGATTTTGTACCCTCGTATAACATGCATCCTAATTTTTAACTCAAATATTTCGGAAAAAAAAGTGTGCATTATACGTGGGTATTTACCGTAAATCGAATTTTTTCACACACTATCCAAGAATAAAGTACCCTTAATTAATTAATTTTTGGGACCAAGAGATTTGAATGTCTTACGTGGAAAACGTCTTAAACGAGAACGCATTCAACTAATTCCACTGTAGTTGCCAAGTGGTCTTGCAGTCAATCATTTTTTTTCTCTCCTAAGAGTAACCGTGAAAATATGATTAAATTTTGGAATGTCCTACTTACAATCTGTAAAAGTCCTACTTAGCTAACACAAAGAACTTTCTGACAAGGAGCAACCTCCCTTAAACTGAACTGTTTGATACACTAAGTCCACATGCTTTTTATTTTCTTTTTGTGGTTTTAAGTATTATTTTTCATTCATTCACTAGAGAAAGTTTAAACACTTTAGATTCAAGACTTTAAGAATAGCAAAACAACCATCTTCTAATGAAAATGCTAAACCACCCTGAAAATCATTTTGATAACTGCTGTTTTAGGAAACTCACCATAGGAATTAGAGGAGTAATCTCCTCCCATGTCATCATAACTGGCTCCAGTGTTGTAGCCAGCAGAACTTGAATATCCTTCGTAGGAATCTTCTACAGGAAACAATGCATTGACAAAGTTAATTATCAAAAAAGATGCAAAAAAATTAATTGGAAAAGCCAACAAAAATACCAATTTATGGGAATTTCAGTAATATTGTCACAAATATATTTCCATTACATAATGGAATATCTATTTCCACAGAATGATAATTATAGCCAATATCATTCTAACATATTTGTAGGATTAAGTGAGCTGGTAAGTAACAAAAAGAAAAATACATAAGAGAAATATGTACTTTAGTAAGGTGAGATTTTTCATGAAAGAAATAGTTTAACATTTCTGTAAAACGTTTATATTTCCATAATGATAATGCAACTAATTGTTAATTTTTAGAGGTGAGAACCTCCATGAATATTATTTAATATCTAAAATTGATATGAAAACAGGGCTTCCAATAGACAAAATATTAATAAAAAATACATCTGGTACATTAAAATTGTCTACACCCACTAATTTTAAACATGCATTCTTACAAAATACAGATTCACCTTTGAATGGTAACATAGACAATAACCAGGAAAAAATTTACACAGAATTTGTCTTAACCCTTTGAGTGCCAACTCAAATAGGTAAAATTGTCCTGAAAAGTGCCAAGCAGTTTTGGTGAAAAATGCAGTGTTTTTGGAGAATAGCTATTACATTGTTAATTTTCATCTAGAAGACCTGAAATTTTTACAATATATAGCAAACTTATTTTATTATTAATTAACATATTCCAATTAAATATTTAATCCACATTAATATTTATTGTGACAGTAGTTGTTATAAAAAATATTTTCGAAATATTATTCATAGCAAAATATAAAACTAATGACTATTATTTGAAAGAACATGAAATGCTATTGATAAAAAACAAAGAATGTAAATTATGGCAATATTTAAAAAAAATTACAAAAATTCAATATTATGTATATGGAAATTACTTTCATAACATATACACATAACAATGGAAGATAATGGTGAAAAATACTTTTAAAAAAAACAAATACAATGCATTAGGATACTCAATAGTGGAATACATATTAATATTTGTGCTTAGTTACACATCTTGGTTGCAGACCTTCACACAAACTGTTCTTGGTCGTATTTTGTGTGTTGCCCTTGAGCACACACTACATAAGTGCAATTTTCTTTGTGGTAGCTGCTTAGCACCATATAAATGAGAGGGAACTGGTGCATTATCCTCATAACTGACTTTTCCAATTTTGGTCTCCTATTATTATTATTGAATGGTAACCCTTGTATGTATATTGGAATTCTTGGTTTATTACAACATAGAACTCATTCGAGCTTGTTTCTATTTTTTATCCACATCTTCAGGAGATTAGGAAAGTGAAATTGTGCTTAATCTTTTTTCGAAATACTTGAGCCATTTCCTTCAAATTCCAATATGTATTGAGATCAAAATTTACAGTATGTTAGCAATGAAAGCTGGAGGAGTCTTGGTTTTGAAATATGGCTATTTAATGTTTTGTCATGCTCATTTCAGTGTGTTGAATGGGTGTATCCACCCTGGCTCATTATTAGTAATTATTTGCTTGCAATTCCTCCTATTCCTCCTCCAATTATTTTTTGTTCAAAATATCACACACTAGGGGAGTGTACACTCTATATGATCACTCTCTGCCTATAACACTGTTGTATCTCCTTTCTCAACTACGACTCAGGATAATGACTCCACCCATCTGACACAGAAGAATGATTCACCCACATAAGCTACGAACTCCTCTAGATAGACAAAGATGATGACAGAGCATTGAAGTAGTGGGCAAACAAATACTGACTTTAGGGAACACGTATTCAAAGAAAAAAAAGCCCTATTTTTCCCATAGCCACATCCCTGTGGCTTTGAAAGTGTTGAGTTTGTAAAAGAAAGACGTCCCAGAATATATAAATGCATTTATTGATGTTTTTTTCATAAAATGGTTTGTTTCAATATTTTATCACAATTAGTTCTGAAGATATTTGAATTTAAAAAGACATGTAAATTACTGAATCTAAATGTGACACAGAAATTTAAAGGAACACTTAAATCGCAATTACGTTCAATATATCGCAATAATGTCATATTAAGCAGAAAAACATAGCTTGGACTCCATACAAACCTATAACCAAACCATTAAGTCCTTAAATTGCCTTTATATTAAAGTTACTGCAAATAAATTAGGAGTCGCTGTGAGCAACGCTGGCATTTTTAGCAGGTTTTCTGTGTCACTCAGAGCGACATTGACACTCGAAGGGTTAGTATGCCCTTAAAACTACTTTAATTTAACCAGGAAGTTTTTTCAGAGCTTATTCAATCCATATCTACTTTTGTGATAACTTTAAAGATAAAAACTCAAATTTCAATTCTCATTTGATATTTTGTCTAAGTTTCTAACAAGTATACGCTTTTATGGGCAGTGATATACTCTTAAAATTAAAAAGACTGGTTTCAAATTTAGTGAATTCTAGCACTAATAGAAATGTATAAAAGAGAACTTAAATGAAAAATTTGATTGAAAAAGTTGACAAACCAAGCTTCAAATAATTTTTAAGTTATCTAAGTCTTTTATTTTATCTCCAATGAACTGGTAAGGTCTGATGAAAAGAGCTTTTTATAACTCGGGGATTTTAAGTGTGGTAAACAAGTTTGCACTTCAAGTTACCCTAAATATTTTTACAAAACACAAGTGTCCGTCCATTTTTTGATGCCGTGAAGCCTGGTACTCTTTCCATGAAATATACTTTCTGCTCAGAATGCAATTCCAAAATAAAGCATTCTCATGTGCTTTAAAATTTGCTGTGGATTGTATCCTTCAGAACACACACAAGTCTTACACACTCAGGGAAGTTAAAAGCAGCAACATCATCAGTACCGGCAGCTTTACCTTTATAACAGAGGTTATGAAAGTTTGATGCTTTCTAAACAAACCAGCCTTTAAATGCTGCGAATGCTTTGCCATACACAGAAAGGAATCAACTCCAATGCCGTAATTGGCAGTCGAAGGGTCTGCTTCTCTTCTCTGTAAATGACTGTGCAGGTTTACTGCCTTAGCATGGATACTATTCGAGTTGATTGCTACCTTCTTTTATTTCTCGTCTTCCAATCTGAGAGATAACATCTACTGCAACAGTGGGCTTCTCACTTTTACCCCTTTCTTTGTACCTATATACAATATATTGTACACTGAGTCTCAAGGCTTTTTCTGTTTGCATAGAGATCACTCCTGCATCGGAATCAGCAGCTGGATGCTCTAGTCGCCCATCAGTATGACCTAACATGATTCTGGAGTGAAAATATTGGTTTGTGAATGTATATAATGATGAATTAAACAATAGAAATATCAAAAAGAAATCGCAGTTAACTCTTGCAATGCCGTTCTAGGGAGGAGGACACAGCAAATGCATCATTCTCTCTTTCACTCTTCATTCCCTTATACACTGCATTTTGTATAAAATGTGTTCAATTTATTTACAAATTCATTTGTTAATATTTTACTCATGGGTATTCTTTACATTCATTCATTATTATCAGTATAAGTACGTGAAAAAGTACGTAAAGAAGGAAATGTCGAAGTTAAAAGATTTAAAAATAATAAAAAGAAAGCAAAAATGACAAATAAAAGTGAAAAATTAGAAAAATACATTTAAAATACAAAAAATATATAAACGCATGTAATTTTCCATTATTTATTGTTAATGTTAAAACAACATCACGACTGCGAGAAAAAAATTTAAAAATGCAGATGGATAGACTCGAACCAGCGAACTCTCCGTTAGAAGTCCAGAATGCTAACCATAACACCGTAGTGGCTTGCAAATAGGAGCTTGATTCGCCCGTATAAGTTTAGCGCGTCAATATTCTCGGTTGATTTTCTCGAGAATGCTTGAGAGGTGCGCACTACTGCTTGCACACTCAATAGTCCTTAACATGTACTACGTGTGTGCAGATTTTGAAAAGATTCGGTGATGGACCGTCTGACCCTCCCCTTGTTAGAAGAGAATCTCCTTCAGGAAAGATGATAGTAGGATTGAGGAAATGTGTTGTTTGCTTAAAGAGATGAATAAGAAAGATACCCTATAGTTTTCAGAATGCTCCTCTACGTGCTGATCACAATATGAAATTTATTGCACATCCAATAATGCTGAAATTAATTGTAAGTATAAAATATATTCATAATGAAACAGTGCTAACAAAAATTATACATGTAAATATAGTGAACCAATAGCGCTAACTATTACTTATTATTTGGACTTTAATTTTGTTTATTTTCTAAGAAATTTATTGAAAAACACATTGCATTCTGTAGCATTAAAATCATAGATTGTCATTTAAGAATCATTCTTGAGGGGTTAATATATATTACAACAATATATTAAACTTGACTACCAACTGCTATATCTAGGCTTGGTAGGATTTGATTTAAATCGATAAATGCAGATAAACACTGACTTTTAAATTCAACGAACATGAATTGTCGTTGATAAGTGTTGAATTTTAACTGCTACATTTTCTACAAAATTATGTCGTGATTTTTAAATTTGGTTTATCACACGCAAATTTAATATGTTTTATCGCCAAATGTCCAGAACTGAACAGAATGTCAGTATTTGTCATACCAGATGACCACACGCCATTCGGAATTCACTACACCTTGTTTTCTAATATTGCTTATGTCACTTACACTTACTGAGCTGCCCCGAGATCCACAGTCAGAGTAGAGGGAAAAACCAATATGATTGAATTATTGCACTGTGTCTTTACCCTCGACCAGATCTGACTTTCCCTATGCACTTCAGACTTAATTTACAGAAAAGTCAGGGGACATCTATTGTGTCTTCTGTGCAAGATCTGCCAACCTCCAACAAGAGGCAAACAAGGTTTTCCCGAATTGAGAAATGAGTACCAATCGTCAGATGTCCTTATGGTCATGGGCACCCACAATAAGGGGCAAGAGGGGGCATTTGCACCCCCTTACATTTCACAAAATATTGCACATAATACACATAAAAGCCCATATCTGTTCGTTGGTTGGTTACATGTTATACATATTGCCCGTTTTGTGGGTGCCCATGCTTATTGTATTTTAAAAAGCACATTCATAAAATTTATACAATCTATCCTCTGAATGAGAGTGTACCCCATGCTGTTTCTTTTGCATTGCTGTTGGAGCATCATTTCATATGCACAATCTGTGCTTTTTCTGCATTCATAGTCATTTATTACTCAACCAAGTACGAAGTTTTCATTAAGATATTCATTCATACAGTTGGCTGAATATTATATTCACATCATATTTTTTAAACATGACCATGATGAATAAGGGGAGCGAATTAATGATTAAAATATACACTGATTTATTCAGAAAAATTAGCTGTTCCAGGTTATAGTGCTTTTCAGATGAGATGGCGGGTCAGATTTCGACTGTACTCTGGACTGCTCGTATGTCTCTGCTGCTAAGAGGTGGGGTAGTGCCTCCTAGCAGAAAGCTCATGCTAGACATTACCAACTCACCACCGGAACACACATAACGTTTGGCAGGCATTTAAAGGGAAATCGCGAATGTGGTAACACAGTACACTCGGACACAATGTTACCACTAGAGAGACTCAATGGAGAATGAGCTTTCGAATGCTTAGGTTCACTCTCCTTCTTTCCTATTGGTTCGCTCAGTGTCTCGCCCCCGTCTACTTTCTCTTTTACCTCCTCACTCACCATCTCGTCTGAAAAGCACTATAGCGGTCTAAGTCTACAACAACACATTTACCAAAATTTAGACAACAACAAACATAGCATTCAAGAAGTCTTATTGTCATTTATACACTTTTAGTAAAATTAAATTCGAAGGAATTACATTAATAAAACTTTTCTAGATAAAAACCATTAGAATGGACAAAAATAAATGTCGATATTTGTTGCTGATTCTTTGGAAATATGTCAATTTTAGTCCTCGATTTTGAAGAAAAATAAATGTTGAGAACTACCAAGCCTAGTTATATCTTAATGCAGTTCTTGGGAAACATGCTGAACTTGGGGACAATGCAAAATTAGGGGAGTTATCGGATTATGGAGGTTCGACCATAACAATAATAATAAGGACATGTCGAGGCAAAGGTTGGCAGCAACAGTTAATGCTGTTGCAGGTTACCTGCATGGAGATCATTACCATTTTTGATGTTTCACAGTCATTGCATCTTCAGGGGCAAAGTGTTTGTTGATAAACCGTTTTTACCTGAATCCAAGACGAGGTTTTTTTCAAATTTCAGCTTGGAAAAAATCGGGGGGCATCTTAAACTTGAGTACAAAGTGGTATACCATCAAAACATCGTGGTCAATTGATCGCATGTCAATTCGTCATGCTTCAATTTGTGGCACATTAATTTGTTACCTGACAAACTCATGACTAGACAAATTCGTTGCAAGACAAATTGGAAGGTACCATACCATGACTGGTGTACGACTGGGGGATACACTTGTTGGGTTGGGAGACACTCCATGCCATACACCATCCAATGTGTCTTGCATAATTCACAAAGGGAATTGCGATTCAATCTGGTATTATAGAAATATTAAGAAATTTTCTTTTGGAAAAGTGTCTCCCCCTGCTGTTCACTGGCCATGGTGTCTCAGCTTCCAATTTTTCTTGTGACGAATTTATCGTGAAATGAATTGACATGCTATGAGTTTGTCATGCGATGTATTGATGCACGACAAACTGACCGCAATGAGTTATTATAGAACCGTAGGAAGTATGGTTATGCGTTTAATTGAAGTTTTTTAAACAAATGAACTGTAAGATAAAGTAATCGTATCTACGGAAATTTTTCATTGCAAACTTACGACCCGGAATTCAATTAATAAAGTATTAATTTAAAAATACATTTAAGAAGTTCTTTTTTTCTCAAACAAAAATTTGTAACAAAACATTTCAATTAATGAATGAACTATAATACCTATACTGAATATGTGTGTTCAAAATACACACCAAATACAGTCAGTGAGAGATTGTCAAAATTTTTTTTGTTTTCAGTCTACTAAAAGGGGTTGTCTTGGATTAGGGTAAATATGGTGACTGGCATGACTACATATATACATACTTCTGTAACAACTAGTTTCATTTTTGAACTGTTAGGTCTGTTACTGTCTTCTCCTTTCCTATTACCTTTTGGTTCAAATATACACTTCAACATCATTTTGATGCAATAAGCAAACTGTTAAAACTGAATGGTTATTTTTCTATGCCAATGCAGTTTATGGCCATCGTGCTGGCTATGATAAGCACATGACAATTTTTAATTGGCCTAACTATAAGAGTTTCATCAACAACTCAACCAAGTTCATCCTAATATCCAGTCTGCTACAGAAACCAAAGAAAAGATGCCTCCTGCTCCTTGATGTTCTTGTTAAGAAGAGGCCAATGGAACGCTGGGACATACTGTTCATTGAAAGAAGACATACATGGGGCAGTACTTACCCCAAGCTTCCCATCGCCATCCCCAAAATAAGTTTCAGTAATAAAAACCTTTTACAGGGCAAAAGTGCTCACAAACACAGAGTCACTGTATGAAGAGGAGGAACAAAAACACAAGGATCTTATGAATAACAGTTACAGCACTGCCTTGATCCGATATAATTTAGACCCCTGACAGAAATTATAAGAGGAACAATTCAAGCCCACAACCTAAGCTAAATCTCCATACATCAGTGGCACGTCCAAATGTATTGCGAGAGTTCTGTCTAAGGAATACATCTTCATCTCCTTTGGTACAGTGTGCAAAGTTAATGAATAACTGACATCCACCGAAGATGCACTACACCTACTATTAACTGAAGGGGTCTACGAGATGTCCTGCAGCAGCAAAAAAGTGTACGTAGGCCAAACAGGGTGTCCTATTCAATGTTGATCAGGTGTAAACAAAAGAGCTATGTCCAACATGCAATCGAGGGACGTTACTAATTGCCGAACAAACATGCTCAGGCCTGGGCCACAATATAAGGCATGAGGACACTAGGGTGCTTACAAAGGAAGAATGTTATTTTCCCCGACTTATTCACAAGGCAACTGTTATAGAAAAACCACCATCCAATTTTAATAAAGATGATGACTATTGCATCAGCATAGCATGGAAGTGTTTATTGAAACCAAAAAGTAAAATGAAAAGAGAAAGAATAATGGATGTAAAAGCAAAAATTGATGCAATGAGCATTGCACAAACATTCTCTTATACATATGGTCTTACTACACTTTTCTGAGTGGAAGGATCTCCAAAGAAAAACAACAAAACTGGGTAATGTTTTCTGCATGTAGATAGCATTAATATATTGATAAATTATATAAATAAATTTTTGTACCATACCTAACTATTAAGTATTATGTAGATTGTCAAAGCACTAAAGAATTAATGTTGAATGAGGATTTTCACATGACGTCAGAGCACTGGGGAAAGCTGGACAGTAACTGGGCATAAAGTTTTATATATTTATGTCACTGGGCACTACACAGGCATTTCTCGCATACGTCTTCGCTCAATGATGTTTAACAGATTATATACGCATACCAACTCTACCATTAAGATGCACTCTGCAACATGTGCAAAACATCAAGAAACAACGATCTCCATGTTACAGAACCAATATACCTCAAACAGCAATTTTTTTGTTTTTTTCACAATGCCTGAGCACAGATACATGTCAATTGGAGAACATCAGCTACCCACAGCTATGAAACTAAGTAAAATAATTACTCCGATAAACTATATGTATATAAAGATTTGAATATATTCAGGAATATAATGAAAGATATGCTCAGAAATGGTTATTCTGAGTCTACCAGGGCAAACAAATTTTGAAAGATGGAGGGTTCCCCAAGTTAGCTTAGACAAATTAATCTTCAATGAAATAATCACAGAGAAAGTCATCCTCAAGACCTACCTCGAAATGTTAATATTGTAGTTATGCTAAATATGCATTATCAGTAATTCAATGAATATTTTACAATTACTGAAAATAGCTAGAATAAAATGTTCAACAGTAAAAAATATTTTGAATTAGTAGAACAATGAGGTATGACTTTTGACCATCCTGTGTATATGTTCCCATTTTACGCACCTAATTAAATCAATGATGGAATATCAAGCCCACCTTATAACTGGAACCCAATTATGATCAAGAAAACCATTTCAGCCAAAAAACAGTTGAGTAATCAGATGTACCGCATCCGCCTGAACACAAGTCGATGTTTTTTGTCAAAATCTATCATGAAAAAAATCACCCCTTGGCTTAAATGCAAGTGCGACGAAAAAATCTGGGGTTAGGATTGTCTTGTAGTCTCCCATAGATGGCAGCACGTCCAAATGATAGTACTATATTTTTTGTGAAGTAAATATTTAACCTACAATGAATATTAATAAGTAATAAAGTTAGAATATCGAATTTAACAGTACCTGTGTTTGTTACTGTTGTCACTGATTTTTTCGTTTCTAAATGCTATTGGATATTTGTATTATTTTTCATTACCCATTAAAAGAAGATCCTATTAGTTTTACTAGGCTATTGTAGTTATTGTTATAGCCATTGTAATTTTTGTATTCACGTTAAAACTTCATTCATTAAAATTGTGTATATTGACTATGCAGACGATTATGCATAATGCGATGACGGCTTTTGATGCTCAACTGTTTGAATTTCGGTAAAACTTGACTTGGAACGTGTATAATTATAAAAATGACCTTTTGTGAAAATGAATAAAATTATCGTCATAATGTGGAGCATTATTAGACAATGCAAAATTATTAATTGGAGTAATAATTCAGAATTTCAAGAACTAAACCATTTCCCACTCTTATCTTTGATCTCGAATAATGCATGCATGCATGCCCAGCACCCTTCAGCATCAAATCTACGAAATTTACTTTTTTGTCAAAAAATGGTGGAAAATTTTGGGGGTTGGCTTAAATCCAGGACCGGCTTCCATTCGGGCAGATATGGTACATAGCATCTGAAAGTAGCTGCCTTCAGAGAAATTTGATAGAAATAACCCTTTTATGACTTAAGTAGTTATCTTGATCATGAATTCATTCCAATCACAATACAATTTTCATTTCTATGCAATTAAGGACCAATAGCATTGTTAATTTTAGAAAATATGAATAACCTGTTCAATAATTTCACTATCTTGCAAATTAAGATACTTAAAATAATTATTTTAACAACGAAATGAAAAAGCTGAAAATTACACCAAGCATTTGTAACAATAAATTCAAAAATGATCTTGGCTCTTAAGATTTAAGTTTACTCAAATGATTTAGCATAGAATAAATGGCAATAGACAGACAAACTGCAGTTGAGCCGTGCTATTCATTTGAACAAAAGATATGAAACAGAAACGAAGGAAATTGAAAGAAAAGTAACCAGAGGTACATAAAGTTTTAAAATTCAGATGGCATTAACCTATACAAAAGCTATTTTGTTTCTAATAAATACAGTCATTTAAATATAACTATGCACACACTACCTATTATAACCCAAAACCAAAGAAAAAAACCCACATACAATATTGCAAAGGACCACTAACCTTGCTTATAGGAAGCATAACCATCCTGCCCGTAGATGGAAGCTGAAGCATAACTACCAACAGGTCTTACATCACCACCTGCACCTCCATACCCTCCTTGATATCCTCCACTAGATCCACCAAAACCATTGCCAGAATATGCTCCACCTCCATATGAACCTTGACCTCCCCTGCAAAAAGGAAAAAAATAACTCCAATAAACCCAAAATATATTTTTTCTTACATATATAGAATATACCGCATTAACCCAAAAAAAAAGATGACTTTGAATTTAAGACAACCACAATAAAAAACAAGTTATATTCAGGAAAAAACTTTGTAATAACAATTTCTTAAATAACATATGATGGTAACTTTGTGCAATCTGCTAACACTGCCAGCATTAAAATACAGTAAAACCTCCATACAACAAAGTTGGCGGGACAGAAAAAAAGGGATGTTCGTTGTAAGAAGGTTAAGGAAGGTTGCATACACATGGGCAGACAAGCCATATGCAGGCTTATTCCCTCAGAGATGGGCTAGATTTAATTACCACTCTACCATAAATCCGGCAGTTATTTAATTGAAATGGCCAATTTTGATGTATTTTATTATAAACATTTATAACATTTTACCTGATAATCGGATTTACATGAAAATTTCGGAATATCTATGCCATAGTACATGTTATATAGTTTGTTTTTTGACATAATTCTATTTCAATAAGTTTATGTGTTATCACATGATGAAGTAATAACGGTTTATACTACACAAATGTTTAACTCTTAATCACGACTTTTAGTGCTAGAATAGTTCTCATGAACTTCAACTCCCTTCAAATAATGCAGTCTAGTTCTCTGTAAATATTTATAGCTTGCCGCTTCGTTCACCTTAAAACACAATGGCTGCAAGTCTCTTCCCACTTCATCTCTTCCAAACACAGACATTATGGCACTCGAGAACTATTTACAAATAACATCGCATGGATACGATTTATGAAAACGAGAGTGAATCATCTCTAGCTGTTCCCTATTCTCCTTCTCACGGTGCCTTAGTGACCTTGAACACTACTAATTCCTATTGATTGAGTACACTCGCCATTTGTTGTGTATCTTTGATTGCATTCTTTCTGAAGATGGGATTTTCTGATGAAAATTATTGACTTAAAAAAAATGATTTCCTTCCATAAACAATGAGTTAATTTCTGAAAGTGATTTAGAGACATTAATAAATTTTTAGTAACTGATCGAGATTAAAGGTGAAGAAATACAGCAATTCATTTTTACTAGCGTCAACCAACGGAGCAGACGTAATTTAGTTTTGCATAAATAAAACTTAGAAAAATATTGTATTTAACGTCTTCTTAAGGTAAAAACCTTTCTATATAATAATGTGAAAGCCAATTGAAAAAAATTAAAAACATCTCTATACAGCAAATTAAAAGCAACATGGCATGGGCCTGTAACATGCACAGAGGGCAGCAATACAGTAAGAAACCGAGGTCCATACCATGCATAGATCGGCGCTGAGGGGTTAATCATGGGGCTCATCTGATCAAGCAAGGCACTGCCAAACCATTGAATATATGCGTAACAATACATAAAGATTAATATGTTCATTATCATAATAGTGCATTCTATGAAAACAATACTAGTCAATATTAATGTCACACCACTAATAAAGGGGCATAATGGGATAACGATTTTTATCTTAATATGTATTCGATTTGGTTATGCACTCCGTCTGATAGCGAGGCAGAGTATTTGTGAACGAAAGCACATAAAATATCTCACATATTACAATTTCTTGCGAAATATAGACCAAAATTTATAGTGCATATTGCATTCTTGGACATACAGTATTGTTTAGCTTTAAATAATTGCTGATTTCAGAAGTATTCTTGCTGACAACATGAATGTTGCTAGTGTAAAATTAATCTGGGAAAACCCGATTATCAGAAAATAGCGAAAACTATTATTATGCTTTCTATTGTTCATTCAGTGTGGATACAGAAAATGAGAGAGTAAGGCAAAATTAAATATTTCGAGCCAAAACGTGTCATAAAGGAATGACTGATAAAATGTTACCAGTTAATCATCAATCAGCCCCATTAGAGAAAAAACATTACGTAGACGCAATAAATGTTGGCTCACTGAGATACCTGTAAATCCACGCTAAGCAGTGGGAGGTGGAGGTAGGGGCGGGCTCTGCATTTTTCATGAGCATAAGTGGGAGGGAAAAATATGAGACTTTTCTGACCAACGATAAGCCAAGATTTTTTCAACTCGAAAGTTGATGCTATCCCAGTCAGTGAGGCATTCATACTGAGAGGAGATATTTCAAAACAGTAACATTGGGCTTTCCTACTGTGCTTAATTCTGTAATTTTTACTTTCTTTTCATCTATATTATACGTAAAATTTTGTGATTGAATTTTCACTTAGTTATGCGAATTTTGGGTTCTAAAACTCCTATTCAATGCTGAGACTAACCGAACCTCTGCAAAAAAGCTACTGTGTGGTGGAAAGGGGATGCAGGCACTGTTTATCTGCATTGTGATGTCTCTTACTTTTGAAATGAATATTCTTTTCTTGTGTCAACCCTTGAGAGCTACATGGAAAGGGCGGAAGAACGGTCTTCGGATCTGGATCAATGATTGGTTGAGCATTTCTTGACAACAATATAATGAGAGTGAGAAACACTTATCTGACATCAACGCATAAACAAGCCCATTCAAAGATAATTACGATTCTACCCCTTGACCGAAAGCATGACCAGAGTGCATGGGAAGCACTCGGATCGCACAAAAAATATTCTCTTGCTGCACTGAGGGAAACATTTACGCTGTACAGAAGCAGCTACTGTTCATTATTATTCCGTAACTTTGTTTCATTTTAAGAGATAAAAAGAGTCCAAATTATCATGACGTCAACTGATAGAAAAATGCAAGCAATACCTGGTGATGAAAAGTAGACTGAAATCTTAATTGAAAGTGATTTGGAAGAAAGTGTCAGTTCAGAGAGCAATAATGAGAATAACATTGAAGATTGTTCAAATTACTAAGGTAAAAATTTATATTTTTGGCATTTTTTGTTGAGTGGGCAAATACGAAACCTAATCTCTCCTGTCTCTGTGTGCTTCTAGCATCTTTGTTTAGCATTATTTAAAGTTTTTTCTGAGAAACTTACTGGGAAGAGGTAGAGATCTACAATAAAGAAGTATACTTGAAGTAATCCGAGAACCTGGAATAAAGAAGGTCTAGTGATGCAAGGATAAGACGATTCCTCTATTAGTATCATCTACGATTTTATTTCACGTTGATTATTAAATAAGTAAAAATAAATTACCTGTTTGGGGGGCAATGTACATTTCCTTTGCGAGAAATGGAGAACAAATATTTTGCTAAATGTTGTACTGTACTGTACAACCAGAAATGACTATATTCTTTTTTATACCTAGCTATAAGTGATTGAAAAACGTAATAAAATAATATGATGATTTCTTGACTCGCTAATGGAAAAAACCCATCAGGGAAGTGGTTAAGATGACCAATAATTTTTTTGCCAAACCTATTTAGAAAAAACCTCATCTTACTTTTGGATTAATACGCTATATAAGATATATAAAGAATATATGGTATAAAACCTAAGGTATTTCTCGAAGTGCTACAGAGCAGAAATTTGGCATGATGACAATAAAGAAAACAAAAAAATTAAAAGTAAGAGACAAATGAAAAGAACAATCTGCTTATCCATATTCATTTCCCTTATTCAATTTTATTTTTTGTGTTTAGTATGAATGCAGATGCCATGATTTTATGCAATAGCTAGAATTAGCTAGATTATTAAATCAATTTGCTAGTTTTGTAAATGGGTCACTATCGTATTTTTTAGCTGCTAGATTGAACCTCAAGTCGCTAGATCCAGCTAAAACTTTGCTAAATTAGTAACACTGGATACAAACAACAATAAAATTGGGAGATGTTAAACTCAAGTTATCCAATGGTGAAGAATAATTTCAAGTTTATAAATAGGGCACTCAGCAGATCTTCCTTTCTGCACAACTCACAAATCTTGTAAGATCCCTATTAAAGGCGATTAAGAGGATTTTAATGACTGCTGAGGGAGCTTCGAGGCAGCTCAACGACCACTCTTAGGATCCACTGCTACAAAAGAGCATTACTCAGGGGCAGCCACTGACATAGGGCCATGGCCCTACCAAAATTCCAAGAAAGAAAAAATCACTATAAATTCAGTAAAACCTCGTATTCACATTATCGGAATGTACATTTCCCCGCTATTTACAACATTTTATATGGGTCCCATCAATTTTCCTATGATTCCAATGCAAGTAAAACCCTGAATTTACGTTATTACATTTTAAGTTTCCCCGCTATTCGTGTCATTTTACGATAGAATTTCCGATTTTTTAAAAAGAATTTAGCATGCGATTCCCAACAGTTCAAAAACAGCAGCAGAGTAGGAACAGCGCCCCTAGAGGCAGAAATGTGAACTTTCTTTTCAAAACAGCACTCACTTTAACAGATGCTACTCGGGAACAGCGTACTTATAGATGAAAATATGCATAAACTCTTTGGACTGAAAACTTCAAAACCTCTTATGTAAATCACACCGGCAGAGCATAACCAGCGCACCTAGATACAGAAATACTATTTACTCTTTGAACCAAGTATGAATGCTATTGAAAAGATGTTCAGGTTTGGCGCTATCATGTTTTAACCCTTCCCACTTAAATTCTGCCCCTTGGCTTGCATGGTTTGTAATCAAATTTAAGTTAATTTGTTGTAATTTAAATTACCATATTGTCTCCAATATAACGCAATGTTTTTTCCAAAAAATGGAATTTTAAAAGTAGCCCCTGCATTATATTCGAGTAATAGTGATTTTAAAAGATCGTAAAATTTTTTCGAAAAATCGCCGTACATTCCGCACATCTGTTAAGTGATACAAGATTCTTGTTACATTGTAGGCACATTATGCATACATGCTACTATGTACTCGAAAAGCGTCTGAGGCGAGAATAGTAGAGTTCAGTCGGTGGCTGAACTACTCATTAGTCATTGAATTGAAGCTATCAGTGCATCGGCATATTCTTTGGGTCTATCATAGCGAGTTTTAAGTAAATGAATAAATAGATATACTCTTTATAACTCTTTTAACACTGATTTTATTGTTAGTCTTACTATAACAAATGAGAGAGTTTAAAAGTAAAATCAGTTTAGCTATTTTTCCTTTTCCCTCAATTTGCACTTTCCTGCAATGTACACTTTTCCCAGGTTCCTAGAAAAGTGTAAATAACGGATTTTACTGTAATTGTTTTTGAACACATTGATTTCATTTTTGAGTCTTTAATAAGTTTAATTTTCCGTGAAGCAGCACAATTATCCGGTCGGTAAGAGAATTTATGCGAGGAGTGGGCAGAAAGTCCAGCAGGGAGTTCCCCCACTGCTATTTAGAAAGTCTTTGGGACACTGCTTAGCTGGCTCGATCACAAGACGTGGAACGCATGTTTCAATTCTCTGAAATGAATGCGATAAGTGCTTTATTAAAACAGCCATTTTCATTCTTGTCTTACGATGATAAACTCAAAATAAAACAAATGAGAAGACCCCACCCTAATTTGAATTTAGTTAAAAAGATAGTGTGCCAACAAACAGGAAAGGTGTCATAAATTTCATGCCGACATTTATTCAAAGAACAATAGGCTCTGTGGATATGATGAAAAAATGCATTTTTTTGTTTTCCTTGTGTTCTTTTGCAAGATGTCAGCTGGTCGAGGAACGGGATTTCAGACTTGGTACACATTTGGGAAAAAATGAGGGCTCATGAAAAATATGAACAATGTTTTGAGTTTATCGCTGCTGGGTAAAACAAATATTCCAAGTCAGTTTAACTCAAGTATCGGCTGTCTAAACATAACAAACAAGTAGATAAAAATAGGCACGTATTAAATTTGATTATAAATTGTATATGTTTTTGTGGGGCAGTAGAATTAGCATTGAGAGGGCATGATAAATCGGATGAGTCAAAAAATAAGGGAGTTTTTCGTGAGTAAATCCAGTTTAGTTCTGAGTTGGATAAAGACTTAAAAGTTCACCTCATAACGATTATGGAAATTATTGACAACAGTGATGACAAAGTTGCAGTCTACTATAACACCAGCAGGTGCGTATAAACTTGGCTGAAAGAAAATAACTTTGTCTTTTGGTTAATGCTCTTTCACTGGATAATGCCTTACGTGAAGTTTTAGTCAGGTTCAAAAACGAATCACCGATCCAGTTAAAATATAGCAAGCGATGCAGCATTTCAAGAATAGCATACAGACAGTCAGAAACCAAGTTGATGTGATTACTGAACAGGATGAAGTTGAGTTAGAAAATGAAGAGTAAGAAGTTGGACCAAAAAGACCACGGATCACTAACAGCGACTCTGCCTGCAGGAAGAGAGAAGGTAAAGAAGTTTGTGACACCATAATCACAGCAATAAAAGATAGATTTCAATTTACTGGACTGGATTTTTGATCGAAGAATTTAATAATTACAGCAAAAAAATTCCGACAAGTATCTCAGTGAAATAATTGAAAAGTATCCTTTTTTGGAAGAAAAAAAAGAGACTGGAGAGTGAACTTCAAGTTTTTTTACGAAAGAGAGGAACTGAGAGCAATTTCTGGCACGGTACCATTTCTGTCGCTAATTTTGGGTGATGATTTGTGTGAAACATTTCAAGAAACAATAAAGCTTTTAAAATGTTGATCACGATACCAATGTCGACATCAGAAGCAGAAGGGTGTTTTTAAATGATGAAAAGAATAAAGACTTTTCTTAGGAATAGTATGAAAAAAGAATGACCAAGTGCTTTAGGCATGCTATTGTGTGAAAAAAAACTTTGTAAATAACATAGATAGCTTCAACATAAAAGTTATTGATTTATTTTCTAACAAGAAATTTTAGCTGCAAGACACTTTTCATCTACTCACTACTGTACATTTTTCGGCAAGTAAAAAATTAAATACTTTTTGTATTATAATTTTAGGTTTTTTTTAACATGTTGGCCATACCAGATGAAACAACCACGGGCTGCCACTGGTATTACTTACATAAATCAAACCGAGGTGTTGAAGGTGTATCAACTATCTACAGAATGCATTCCTCAGTGTGATATTCCGAGGCATTAATATCGGAAGTAAAGAAAATATGGGAAAAATAAACTATGTCAAGAATATTTTAACTGGAAATCTGGTGATAATTACTTTTTTATACAGGCACGATTCAAGTAGCCATTGTCAACAGCATCTGAAGGATATGAATGGAATTTAAATAACATTGATATATGCAAAGTTTTCGAATTTATGCCTAGGCCTATAACACGCTAAACATGATGTCACCGTTTCATTGTAAGTTGACAGCTGTAACTAAATTGCTCATACATATTAAAACTTGTTCTTTAGAATATTAAAAGTGAGGCCTGTAATGGGGTTCAAACTTTTTTCCAAAACTGAAGCTTTAGAAATAGGGATGACATCCATCCTTGGCCTTGACATTTAATAATTATTCGATTTGGTAGTACTTTTAGGCACTGTTTTGCATTTTAAAATAACATACGGTGGCAACTTTGTTCCCTCCACTAATACAGCCAGCATTACAGTAATGTGCAGGTTTTCATTCCCGGAAGTTTTTATGATTACATTTTTTGCACCTTTTTCATTGTGGCATGGCATGTCGAAGTAAATGGGTCATTTGCATTACCCATTTGGCTCAGAAGGTAATTTTAACTTTTCCGCAACCTAATTACATGCCTCTGGAAAATTATTATTTTGTCCTTGAAGTCGGAAGGTAGACCTTGGCAAAGTGAAGTTCTTTGTCGCAGGCTAAAACCATTACGATACATCATACGCACACACCATCCATTATTAGCCTTAAATTCTTGGTATGAAATGTTTTGCGACCGTGCTAATTTTTGGGCATTCAATTTAATGATATTCCGCGTCACCGGTTTACCGTCCATTCTTTGAATATGCACAAAGTTTGCAATTTTCTCTTCTAATGCATGAAATCAGCCTCGTTTTGGTCCACCTTCGCACATTTGCTTCAGTCACATTGTATTTCCTCCCTGCCACACAATTATTTGTTTCTTCAGCATAGCGCACTTCCATTAACTTAAAATTTCTGTCCTTTCCTTTCGATACATTCTCTCTTACCGCAGTTTCTTTTTTATCTATGCAATCTGCCATTTGTTTGGGGTATCTTATTTAAAAGTTATAAATAATAACTTGCCACTATTTCACTTTAAAACTCAGTCAAGCATGTACTACTCAAGTGCTTTCGTAAATTTTCTACGCTCTGAAACTCACGTCCACTTTACATCTGCCGTTGGCATAACAAATGCAAAGCGTCATGTTTAAATTGTGGTAGATACATTTAAATTGAATCAGTCTTGTTTACATTGTATTACTAGACACCTTAATTGGTGCCTACATGACTTTGTATTTCATATTACGCACGGAACCGCCCAACTGGAGTCATTTTTTTTCAACTTGCCACGCGATTACCAACCAGCTCTAAACACTTCCCTAATGCCGAAGTGGAACCATTGGTCTGTGGGAGCAATTTTAAGAAATTTGACTTTAAATTTTTAAAGTATTGCAGTAATTAATTAAATATGATGTATTACTTTATGCAATAATAAATATTTTAACGGACATATACTTGACATCTGGGTGTTTCATGGTGCATTTAAAATAGGGGTGTATTCTCACCTTAAATCCTCATACCCCATTCTAAGATGATACCAGGCATTTTTGTGAAAAAACCTTGTCTTCCTTTCGGGTAAATATGGTATATGCCAAATTAAAATGCTAGTATAGTATGCTTGGGTTTCCATTACATTCTCTATATTACATTTGTCTGGAAAATTGTACATAGACATACATAGGTATATTTACTTCAGGAACATACTTTTTTGAAGCTTGAATAGTGTTAGTTTTTTCTACCTCTTGAGCTACGACTATTTTAGGCATAGCTTTGGAATTCCAAGGCCACCATTGACGATGCGATTTTCCATCTTCTTTTGTTTTACCAGCAAGCAACATGGATGCGACGCACCCAATCTCCAATACGTAGCAACACCATACTCTGCCCCATCAGATTGGGTTGGCTGATTAAAGTGTTTTGGTTAAAAAAATTTTCAACGAACAATTTCTTTAAACATCGCGACCCACCCAATCTCCAATACGTAGTACCCACCGTGTTGCGTAGGTTGGTTCAGGTGTTTCGGTTAAAAAAAATTTCAACGAACAATTTATTTAAACATGTAATACACCAAGAAAATTAACATATTTCATATTATTATGCCTTAACATTTCCTTCTGCAGGATATTCACTCCAGTCGATTTCCTGCACTAAAGTTAGGAATTTACGCATAGCATTCACGTTTTCCTACAACAGATAAACAGCACATTGGAGACAATTATAAAACCACGTGAAAAATGACAAAAGATCAAAAATCGCAACAATACGGCTGGTCCTGAGATTCCAAAGATGTTCCCTATTTTAAAATTCAAGTTATAACTTCATTGGATTCCTCTGTTAACCTAAGATTTGGAAAAACCTTTTTTTCTCAACATGATCAAGATCCTTTTTATCACCCATTGTTAAAATAACGGATGGGTAAAAACTTTCTAAGGTAGGTACAAAGAATATGCCGACGCACTGATAGCTTCAATTCAATGACAAATGAGGAGTTCAGCCGCCGACTGAACTCGATCTATCAGGTGCAAAAGTAAATGCAAGGGCTATGCGGGATTGCCTATGAACATGAAATTATAAAAAAAATTTTAAAAAACAAAAGTATTCTTGAGCAATATAGACCTGTAAAATAAGAAATTAGTAAATTTTTAACCAAGATTATTTCATTATGCACACAAAAGAATTATAAATAACAAAATGGAGAAGTATACTCCATAAATGGAATACAGATTTCAAAGGTATTCTTAATGGGAAATACACGTATGAAACAGTATTGAAATATTGGGCGATTCTCGAATATTAATCTCCGAAATTTTAAGTCGTAATTATGTGGTCTTGGGGATTATCTTGTAGTAAATTTTGTCCTTGAACCAAATAATTATTTTAATCTATACCCCACAGATCATATAAGAGCATGGGAAAGAAAAAGATGGATTTTTAGTTGTTTATTTGCCGAGAGAACCATCATAGCGATCGATGTAAACAAAATATCCAATGTTTTGCTCGGAATTTTCACAAACTTGTATCTCCGAAACTATAACTTGTAATTATTTGGCATTGTGGACTTTAATGCAGTAAAAGTTGTCTATCCCAATAAGTTTTTAATCTATACGTTACACATCATATAAGAGCTAAGGAGAGAAAAGTAAGGTATAATTTCACTGCTGCTTCACAGATGCTATTTAATGAGATACGAGTATAAGTTTATTAAAACAATTATGTCAAGTGGAAGTTCTAATTAACAGGTGCAGTTCAAAATCACAACTGGACAATAAATTTTAATAACAATCACGCACTTAATTTAATTAAAATCCATCCAGCAATTTTGCAAATGAAAGTTACAACGGACAGATGATACATGCCCATAAGTCATTCCACTACTACTACTTCACTGGTAGAGAATGCTTAAAAACAATTATTTCCACTGCAGAATCATCCAATTTTGAATTTCTCAGAACCATACCTCTGTGATGAATAACCATTGTGCCGTGCCTGTGGAGGATCAAAGCGCCCTCTCTTAGGTGCTGGCAAACCAGTAGCTGCTCCTCGAAAGCCTCTCTTTGCTCCAAGAAGAGGCGGAGGTGGTCTGGACCCACGATCTCCTCCTCCAACACCTCGTCCTGCACCTCTTGGAAAACGCTCTGCAAAACCTCCACGTTCCCCTCCAACCGATCCACGGCTTCCTCTCCCACCTCGTTCAAAACCTCTACTCGTTCCACGGAAGCCATTCCCTAAAAGTGGCAAGGACAAACCCCCTACATGAAGTAAAACAAAGTAATTGAAATTGGATAATTAGCACAAAATGGCAAAATTAAAATTTAAAAATGGCATTTTTAGCATAATAAAATATCAAAGGGAATAAAAAATAAATGAAAATCAGTAATGTTTATGACAGAGGTGCCCAACCTATGGTATTCGAAATTATTTCACCTAGCGCACCATGGGTAAGAGGACACAACCTTCTATCTAACAATAATAAAAGGTTACTTCTGTCCCTTTGTGGTGAATAACTCGATAATGGAACGAAATCCATTTTTGATATTTGGCAGGAATGATTGATTCACATATAGTAAGATGATGACGAAAAGAAATCTCGAAAAAACTCCTAGGTTCGACTCCAAGGTAGGCAATTTCATTTCCCATATGATAACACATAAAAATCGACTTTTTGACTTGCAGGCTATTATTATTTTTGAGATCTAAATTAGAAAGAATTCACCTATTATCCTCAAATCTAGACCATTTTAAAGAAAAAACAATGAAGTTTCTTATTCCATTCATCTATTCCCGCCTACATTTTGAAATTCCTCATGTTAAACGTTTAATTCACATATTTCGGGGAAATCTTGCCATTTTAACAGGATGTTGCCATGCCAACCCATTACATTGTTAAACTTCAAAATCCTATTGTTATTTCAATCCTTATGGGTGAAAGCGTGCTTTGAATGCTCTTACAATTAGTACGAGAGAGAGAAATTCTTTTCATAGCAACTAATGTAAACAACATTTGTTTCGTTATTTACGAGGAGTTCATTTGAATGTAGAATATTAATCATTCACATATTAAAATTAGGTACTTAGTATCATCTTAGGAGTCCGAAACTTGAAACAACGAATGCCTAAAAGAACGAAAGTTTGTTTTCTTGCCATCCAAAGAAAGTCAAAGCATATTTGTATTAATTTTTTATTTCACAAAAACTTTTCCCATCGAATTTCAACGGGCATCTCAATAGTTTCCATAATAAAGCTGTTGGTCAGCCGAGATGTTTTTAGAGGAAAGAAATGGGCTCTATTGACTTGAACTCGGTCAATCATTTCCGATGAAACAAAATTCTATACATATGTAAGGAATACACCTTCATGGCATATCAATATGAAAATAAACAGGTCACATTTTGAGAGTATCTTATTATCATTTAGAGACAATATCCACAACAGATGCTTTGATCTTTGCCTCGGTTTGTCGTGGCAATTCTTCCATGGTGTTCTCATCCCAAGCTGCAGACTCCATGTCAAATACGGCCACTATAGACAGCCTTGGAACTAAGTTTCTCTGTGAGCGATCACACTTTGTGTGCCTGATTGGCGCTTAACGTTTCAACACAGCAGAGGAAGAAGACAACATGAAAAGCTATGCGCTTGATGGACTTAGCAGTATTTAAACATCTTGCAGGGCATTCATTATATTCTAGCAGCTTGGCAGTAAGTCCACTATTGCAAATTCCTACATAAAATATAGATATGGTGATAAACGTGATCCTCATGAGGATGAAGGAGATCCTGATAAGGTAAAAGAAGACGAAATCTTTCAAGATGATTTTAGACAGTTTTGCACTCAGAATGATGTTGATTTTCACACTTATGTTGAGTGTGACAATGAGATTTCCTTTTCCCTACAGGACTGATTTCAGATAACCAACCCATAAAATTTTTGAGTCAATAACTTTTATAAAGTGCACAAAATGCAAAACTGTAAAAATAAAAATATTATAATTTTGTTTTTAGTAACATATAAAATGCACTGAATGAAAAAAAATAATTTAAATTATCGAATTAATAGAGATATTGAATATATAAAAGTAGGGATGTGCGAACATCAACTTTTCAACCAGTTGAGTTCGGTCGAACATCGTTGAAAAACTCAAGTTTGGAGTCAAGTTCGAGTTTTATTTAAAAAAAATACATTTAATGATTTTGTTAGGTAGAATAAAAGTGCCGGAAATGCCTTTTTTAACTCAATATTAATTATTCTTAATTTTTATTGATTCATAACAAAGAATACAAAAACTAGAATTGAAAAATTAAGCCAGATGGATTTTAAAAAATCTATTCATACAATATGAGGAAGATCTAAGGTTTAGGCTTTATTAATTACTTGTGATAGGTTACCTGGCATTGCCTGTGACCTAGAGCAGTGTAAAAATTACCTAATTAAAATAACCTGAATATTAATTTATTTTATTGTGCTTACGTCAATTATTTTTTAAACATCTGTAATGTTTATTAGTATAGAGCTTCAGGATATACTACATTTCTCGTGCAAAATAGAATCAAATCAAGATGTGCAACTTTACCTGTGTAAGTTTTCCCTGCTGTAATGTCAAAGAAATGTGAATACGAACCAACCAACCAAACTGTTAAAAACAAACAACTATATATATTCGATTTTAGTCCTTAAAACTAAATACGAATTAATAAAACAGTGAAATACGAAAACTCTTGCAGCTGCATAGCAGGAGAATATTCTCCAAGATACAATCGGTGCAACCGACCGACGAGTTCCTTTTATTATCACTAGTGAGATAGCCATTCTACGAATGGTTTTCATCAGGAAATGAAACAATTTATACATTATAGCTATTCTATTTGAATCCTAAATAAAGATAGCAATAATTGTTAAAATTTTGCTCCCGTAAATATTTGGGAGATTTGATAAGGTTTTCTTATTGGGGAATAGAAATTATACCTTGCAGTAGTCTGGTCTTCTACTGGGGATTTTTTTCTTCGTTGCCTTTTATGCTTGTAATATTTGTCATCTACAATATTATTATTACCAACTTTTATATTAACTTGCTTTATATATGCTTGCATTCTGCAAGCATTTCATCTCACCCTGATAAACAAATTTTTCCAAGATATAACATTATTAGAATTATTTTTTTAATTCAAAAGATTTAATCTCTTCACCCAATTTCTATCTTTCCTTACTGAACAATATTTCATTAAAATTTGCAATTTTAAGAATATTATACTTTATCCAATGTAAGGTACTAATTCCACATATTTTTGTCAAATTTTGAAGTTGTAGCATATATAGAAGTGAAATAATATTCGTTTAAATTTTAAAAAATTAATAGGCCGCTATAACACTTCGCTGGAGATTTTTTAAATGTTTGTTAGTTTCAATTCACTAAGCTCTACATAATTTGAAAATTTCAGCTTCCTAGCTTGCTCCAAAGTACCTAAACATTTACCTATTTCTTTAAACTTGAAGAATTTTACAGCCAAACAAATTAAAATATCAAAATTTCTATAATCCCTATTTCGTTTATTTACAATGTCTACCAGTAAAAAATGTTTTAGCTTCGTAGCACATTCAGAAATACATAAACCTTAAAAATATGTTTAAACAATTGCAAATTTTTAGCGGTCGCATTGTTGAACCTATTCATAATTTAATTTTTTCTATGTATAATGTGCAACAAAATGTTTGCAAATACTTGAACCTACAACTTATACCATATTAGCCCGAATATAATGCGACCCCGAATATAGTACAACCCCATGTATTTTGAAAGGAATTTTAGAAAAAGACAAAAAAACATTTAATTTTCTCTATTTTACACATTTAAATTATCTGTAAACTCATGAATTGTGTATTAAAGGGGGGTAATGTGACGTAACGTTTAGACGGTCCTCGTTTTCTGACGTTGAGTGTCGCGACCCTGCATATAGCTGTGCCAGCACACTGTGGTTGCTGCAATTAGACCTTGATCTATTTTCAAGTCTCCTCAGACTCCTACTGAGTATATCTGTACAATGAAGTATCGTGACATGAACGCCCAATTCACTTACAATGTAGCAATTATAAACAGACGCACTGAAACACACGTCACGCACGATCTTTCCACTTAAATACGTAATATGGGTCAAGGTTTTGAATTAAACAAAACGTTTGGGAGTCACCGGACCAGATCATAACTTCGAATTTCTAGCTTCAAATTACATGCTCTTTCGAATTATCCGGGATCGAAATAACAGGATATTACTGTACCATGAAAATCGGTCAATCAGTTCAATAGTTAATAGGGGGACAGAAAGATTGAACAACGAAAAAATAAGTATATTTTTCATTCTGGGAATTACAGAAAAAGAGCATTAATTTGATGCTAGCTTTGAAAACTATGACGACCAAAATTGTCCTTATTTACAGCAAGAACAAGAAATACGAAAAAGTTCGAAATAAATAACAGGAAATGGAGGAATGGGAAGAAAGAGGAAATGGATAAAGAGAGGAGGGAAGGGAGAGCATGGGGAGGGAATGTGTGGTAGTATTTTTGCTAATCAACCTCTTGGATTATTATAGCCATAACTCCTTCCACACTGAACACGATCACAATGGAAGAGAGAAACCTACTCTTAACGAAGAACACCAAGGGGACCTATGGCTTAATGTCCCTTCTGAATGACGGAACGCTGAATTTGCATGGTCTCCTCAAATCACACAAACAGGGAGCCGGGCAACATTAGAAAAAACCTACTTTTGCAGGATTTTTACACGCTGCCCTTTCCGCAGGAGGCGAGTAGCAGCCAGTGTCCTAACATCTACACCTCCCCCCCCATTGGAAAGGAAGCAAACCCATGTGATTTAAACTGAGGGAGGAGCAAGACTGCAGGAAGACATGTGGGTTAGAGAGAAATGGAAAACGAGCAGAAGCGTAAAAGTTTAGAAATTGTATGAGGTTTAATAAAATAGAATTAAATTTTAAAAATAATAAAATGTATGGGACTAGTTTGCAAATAAGAGATAAGAAAATAAAATAACATTGCATTAGATGCTGCTGAGTTTATCCTAATTCATTATAAAATCAGATACTCCCTTCCTAAACAGATGATGAACATTGCTGTCTTCAGAATCAAACCCACTTTAATTAATAATAAACAAAATATAAACTTGAAATATGTATGAAACTGGGACTTATTTCCTCAACACTGAATGAACTTCATTTCCCTTACAGCTTATGAAAAGTCTCCCTGTGACCATCTTCAGTAATTTGAAATAAACTGAAATTGTATTAATAATGAAAGGATAACTTTGTAGTTTGTATTAGTCTCTGATTAGTCTTCATTTCCAGGGAACAATAACTATCCACTGTTACTATAAACAGTCTAATAATAATAATAATAGATATGATGCAGTACTGACCTCTAACGAACAATGACAACACATACAAATTGTAGATTCACTTCGACCTTTCTCAAATACCTTGTTAAGTTAGACTGACGGACAGTGGATAGAATTCGAGATTGGAGGGGATGATGGGAACGAAACTTGAAGACCCTTGAAAAGAGGAAAAACCCACTCTGGTATAACATCTAAAAGAATGTTTTCAAAGTACGAGGCACTGTGGCGGAGGATAAGGAATGGTAGATGTTCTTAACTACAAGCGGCACATTTATTGAAGTTTCCTTCCTCATCCTCCACGATCCTTATCTCGTGCTTCCTGGCACAAAGGATTAACACTAGGGAACCATTCCTTTCACAAATGGAAGGAAAACCCAAAGGACAATCGGTAGTGGTCAGAATAACATTTCTTTCGTGCCAAGGCGGCAAAACTGGCCAAACGAAGGACAAGCAAAACCAGGGAAAGGGATTTTAGGCAACATTCCCTTGCTCAAGACATGCAGCCTGGAACGAATGCCACTAGAACATAATCCTTTACCGTCTGTTAACAAAATAAAATTATTTTTTCATTACGTTTTCTGTTCCAGCTATTTGAAAAATTTCGTTAACATTTTTCGTTACGTTAATCCAAAACTATTCCATTACGTTACACATAACATTTTCCAGCACTGGTAAAATAGGTTAAAATTTATCATTGTTCTTATAGGTATTCGGCCAAGATCAAATAAAAGTGTACAATGGGAAAAAACAAAAATAAGAGAAAGTAAAATCAATGTCTCGCAGTAATTCTAAGGATGGGATGAAATGAATACCTGTGGTTTACCATATTTTTTCATCAATAATATGAAAGTGGCCTGTCAAAAGGGAAAACATACATAGTTTCTGGCAAATTAAAATAATAATCAATAATTATTCGATCCATTAATTATTTATGGAAGGAAAAGCATCACCCTCGTTATGAAGTTAGTAAATAGAACCTGCACGTGAAGACAAAAATTTATCAAGACATTACAAATCCTGCTGCAATTCCATGAAGTAATAAACTAGCAAATTAGATCAAAATGATAAATTACCTCTAGGAAAAGAACCTCTAGAACTCCCAGAATCCCCACTGTAGGCACCTCGAGGAGTAAAGGCACCACGAGCCCCAGGGCCACGAGTAAACCCACCACTCCCACGTGTTGTCCCAACAGTTGATCCACCCCTTGAGGACATGCCACGAGGTGCTCCTCTGTACTGTGTTACAGGAATAGGACTACCTTCCACGGGTGGTCTGCCTTCTCCATAGCTTAAAAAAAAACAATATTTCACTTAACTTACTTTTCCATGCCAAAGCTTAAATTTCACATATACATATGTAAGTTTAGCATTTTGCAAATACCTCAATAATGAAACATTTCATATTCTGAATAAATTATAAAAGTAAATAATGCAAAATTTTAAATAAATACATTAATGATAATAACACTTAAGGTTCTATATAATTTTCTCTAAACTATAATATGGTTAGTTACAATGAAACCTCCATCTATAATTTTTTAACCCATTGATGCTTAACGTGATCATATGAACACGGCAAACATTACAACATTTAAATTAAGCTATTGTCTTTATTTTATATACATTATATTTCTTTTTTAGCAGATACCTTCTCCAAGGATAGATTAAACGTTTTATATTGTTGCATATTTACTTTAACCTATAGTTTTTGACATGTGACAACTTGAATTTGACACATGGCATTAATCCACTTCGAAACTATATAATACTTTAATACATTGCTTATAGCATGTACATTTTAATTTTTTTGCACAATCTTTACTACATATATATTAATTATATGATGATTTAAATACAACTAACTTTGTTGCAGTGTAATATTGGTGACTTGTGTAACACAGGACTCTCCCGCGTGATCATATGGAAATGCTAGGCAGATCCCTTAGCAATGTGATCCCTCCATACGTTCACGTGGAAGGCAATCGACACATCACCTAAAACAGATTGTGGACCTGTTTAGACATATGCTGTGATGTGATGAATAGGTTGATTGGGTGAAATTTAATATAGCTTGACAGAAACACCGGTCTGCTGTAAACAAAGTGGTATATAATAGAAGTAATTGTTTATTTTTTATGACGAGATGAGTGAAGCGACTTAGTGTGATCCTTTGAAAACTTCAATATAAAACAGAAACCTTTTGAAGATGGATGGTTTCTGACATTTCTTGTTACAAGGCGCTAGAGGGATTTAGTTTTCAAATTCCTTCTTGTTTCCACATATCCAGGTGAATTGATGAGTTAATCATCATGATCTCCATAAAACTTCCACATTTTGCAGTAATTTTAAACTGACATTGATTACAAATACCACTAAAAATCTTCCATGTTCAATTGGGCGGCCGTTAACATTAAAGGATAGCACTTTGCAGGTCCCAGTCAGTGACGAAATTCACCTTGACGGAATTGGACATTTGATAATGCCAGGAAACAGCCTCTGTTGTGCTGGTCAGAGGTGTTCTAGTACTGTGCGCATAAAATGCGATGTAAGAATAAGTATTATATACATTTTAAATTTCATACATGTTAATCATTTCTCTGCCTAATATTTTATTTTTCTATTATAAAATTTGTTTCTACTATAAAAATATAAAATTATATGTGAAATAAATCTAATATGCTAAATATTGACTTTTATTATAAAATTTAAGAGATAACATGACGTAATTGCTTGGCATTCGGCGTTTCCTTGGAAAGAAATAGTAAGATGATGGGGATGGAATTGCTACGAGATTCGCCTAGCATGATTATATGAACATAGCAGATATATTCATGTAATTTTAACTATAACATCTACATAATTACAACCTATAACTAGAAACATGAACAAAATCAAAAGAAAAAACTCCCGACATTAAATGGTTAAGGGGCCAAGAACAAATCAATAAAAGCAGGAAAATGGCATAAAAGTATGCATAAGTTAAAAATAAACAGCCCAATATATATTGCACAAACTTTCTCATATACGTATATACATTTGATCTCACTACACTTTTTGCCCTAAAATTAACTGTGTGCGCTTGGCAATTCACTGCCAATCATGTTAATAATGCATAGCAACAGAACCAAAGTGACTGACACCATCAACCTCTCATGTTTAATACCTCTCACTAATAAACACGTGGCATTAACAGTGAAGTATGGAATTTTAAACTAGGGAATCCCCAGGTTACCCCTCCCCTCGGACACATGCGCTGAGCGTCTTGTACAGAAATAATGCCACTATATGCCACAATATAGAGTAACTTTTTTGAGGCATATGGCTTAGTATTATTTGTGACATCAGGCTGTATGTTTGGTTGGATTTCAATCGAAATCCTTAGAGCCATTTTTGAGTAAATCGAATTTTGTTTCAAAATATCCGAGAACCCTTAATTGTTGCGCAATATCGTTCATCTCTTCAGAATGTCTTTTATGAATGATATTATCCATAAATGAGACATCATTCGATTTAGTTTAACCGTAAGGCTGTAGTAAGAGTTTGAATGGATTGCAGCGGAGGCATGTCATAAAGCTTAGGTAAGGTAGCTTAGCGTACATTGTAATATCACTGGATGCCATATAGTGCCTTAAAGAGACAAAGATCATTTTTATGAAAAAAGGATCTGCAAAAGATAATAAATTGCACAAATACAAGATATCATTCGATTTTATTATTTATTATTTTTTCACGATAACCATACTTTCTCAATACACCAACCACACTTTTGAACTTCGCGAATAATTGGTTCCGGAAAACTGACGTGAAATACAAATTCGCAAAGTGCAAGTCCGATTTTCCCATAAGACGCCATCTTATTACGAGAGATGGTTCCAAGCCAACCTAAAAAATTCACTTTTTGTCATAAATAATGCAATTTAACAGAAAATAAAAGAAAACGTAACCACAAATGAAAAACCTAGCATTAAAAAGTAAAAAAAAAATACTTTTAATTACCTTCAAAACACGCAATAGCAAATGAAAATCCAGCATAACAAAGCGATTACACTTCTTTCAGCACTTGTACAGTTTACCTCCACAAAATTTTGCATGTGATTTTCGATCATCTTTTGTTTATTCTAAGGAAATGGTTTAATTCCAATTGAACTACAGAAATGGAATATCATGCACAAATGTTTTCCAGAATTCTGCAACAAACATTTCTAAGCCGCAAAAAAAACACTAGCACTAGCGACCAAATTAGACATTATTGAATAATTAGTTTTATTATTATTATTATTTTTAATTAGTTTTTCACAACTTTTACGAGTATGACATTGAAAATATTCGTTCTTCACCTTTGAGGTTGCTGGTTTTTTACTGAAATATTTAATGCTATTATGTTTGTATTCTGAATGTAATTTAAGGAACTTTTGTTTTGTTAGGTTTTCATTGTTTATAACGAATTTTTAATGTAAATCTATGAATTGCCATCATCTTGTAACAAGATTTTTTGTTGTGTATTTTGAAGGCAATTACTAAAAGAAATGTTATAACTTTATTATGCTAGGTTTTGATTTTCTGTTATGCATTTCTAACGTAATTAGTAAAAGAAATGGAACAACTTTTTAATGCTAGTGTTTACTTTGTGGCTTGGAAATGTTTGTTGCAGAATCCAGGAAAACATTTGTGCATGATGTACTCAACATTCCATTTCAGTAGTTAATTTAAATTAAACCATTTCCTTAGAATAAACAAAAGAAGATCGAAAATCACACGCGAAATGTTGTGGAGGTAAACTGCACAAGTGCGGAAAGAAGTGGAAATGCTTTGTTATGCTGGGTTTCCATATGCTATTACGCATTTTGAAGGTAATTAAAAGTTTTTTTACTGTGTAATGCTAGGTTTTTCATTTGTGATTACGTTTTCTTTTATTTTGTTAAACTGCATTATTTATGATAAAAAAGTGAATTTTTAGTTACCCGTAGGGATAGTAGTCTTTGGTTGGGAATAACTCGCGAGTAATAACATGGCATCTTAAGGGAAAATAGGACTTGTACTTCACGAATTTACATTTCGTGTAAGTTTTCTGGAACTAATAATTCGAGAAGTTCAAAAAGGAGGTGTATTCACTCGTTTAATGCATGCCCTCATGTACCCCTATTTTAGGGCCAGTATGGAGGGGGGAAAAAATTCGTTCCGGAACAAGTTGACATCTGGAATTTAGAAAAGGGTTGGCCTCTTCACCGATTTTCCCTCCCTGAAACAAGGTCCCCCCAAATTAAGCACATTCCCCCTCCTACCTGCAATTTATTGGGCAATATCTTTATGCTAATGCCAGCAAAAATCTCCTCTGTATTCCTCCATCTTATATTACAAGGGCAACAAAGACTCATGATGAATTTGGCAAACACAGATAACAACTTATTCTAGCAAAAAAATAGAAATTGAGTGAATGACAAAGCTGCTTATTTTGACTAACAATACCATAAATACCCGCGTATAATGTGCACCCTTGTATAACACGCAGGGGGGTTTTCAGCATCGTAATCTATGATTTTTCTATATACCTGCATATAGCATGAACAGATTTTTTTTGCTTTACCGTTCCAGAATAAAGTAGATGGTGTAACGTGGTCTAAAGCAATGATCAAATTATTGGTATTATGTATTGGTAACATAACGCAAGTGTGAAATGAAATTTTCGAATAACGTTCCAAAAGAGCGTCAGCTAACTCAATCATTACATACTCTATGTTTACTTACAAGGTGATATTAGGATATACAAAATAATCCAATTATATTAATTTCATAGTATGGCATATGACATTGTTTGAGTTAATAAATTGAAGGAATGACGATAATCCTATGTCAAAGTATTTTACATACGTTTTAGTCATGCCTGAGGTGGACGGGTTCGCCCAACCTTCAGTTTTACCCTTATTAGAACACTCTGGAGCACGTAAAAATAACCATAATTAACTACAGACTCTAAGAATCAAGAATAAACCCCATATGAATGCTGAGAGAAAGGTAGGGAACGATAACTTGATTTAGTTCTACAAGAAGCATCAACTCCCAGCGTACTCAAAGGCATCAGCTGCCATTGCTTCTAATTGTTAGTAGTACCAGTACCTCACCACCAGGCCGGGCGCCGGTGTAAAGTGACGTCATGCGTAAGATGACGATTCTGATAACAACATCGAAGAAGAATGGTTCAGTGACGAAGAATTTCTTGGCTTTTAAAATGAATAAATACTGAATTCATTCTTTTAATATCTAATTAATATATGTTTATAGAATTACCGTATCTGCCCGAATATAAGCCGATACTTTTTGTCAAAATCTATCGTTAAAAAAATCACCCTCAGCTTAAATGCGAGCCTGAGGAAAAATTTGGCATCCTCGTACGACGCCATCGCTGAAAAATGTCTTGTTTCCATAGCATACCTCCTATATTCCACTGATAAGGCACTCAATGTCTGAAAAACGCTCCCTTCTTACAGCGATTGCCCGGAGCTGTAATTTAAATTGCTATTGAAGGTTATTTGAATATTTTAACACGTAGTTAAAAGTAAATGGGTTCTTATTCAAAGGAAACGGCGGTATATAAAACAATCGAGTTTTAACAACCCACCAGGTTCATAGCATGATTGCACGCTACAGCAAATTCGTTTTGATCATAATTTGCAACTAGTTCTTAAGATACCAACACCGGTCTTATTAGAGGTTTTTACAAATTCTGACTACACTAAACTTCTTCAACTCTGTTTTAATTGCACTTCTTGGTGCTGCAATCGATTTAAAGTTCAGATGTAGCAGACGTCGTAGCTTATACGGATCATTTAAATGGCAGGTACGTTAAAGTTAGGAGCCGACAGTATAAAAGAAGTTCATATTAATTTTTCTTGTTTATTTTATATTTTGCTATAGCAATTGTCATTTTTGTATGCATGTTAAAACCCTCTTTCATAGAATGTATTAAAAGTGCGTATACTGACTAGGCAGACGATATCGTCTGCTTAGTCAATTCGCAAAATTCGATGACGACTTTTGATGCGCAACTGTTTGAATTCCGCTAACATAAGATACGTCTGATTTGAAGGTGTGAGCAACGGCGTTAACTGTAATTCATCTGATAATTAACAGCAATAATAATAAAACTTGGAAACCTCTTTCATAGAATCTATTAAAATTGCGTATAATGACTAAGTAGATGATCACGCCAAATTCGATGACAGCTTTCGATGCGCAACAGTTTGAATTCCAGTAAGATAAATAAATATACTTACATTTGATTGTAAGGTGTGAGCAACGGCGTTGACTATATTTATAATTAACAGTAATAATACCTAATAAAACTTTACATGGAACGTATATAATTGTATAGATGTAATGTATAATGTATTCTAGGTTGTGCATGCATGTTTGGTACACTTAAGCATAAAATTTACGAAAATACTTTTTTTGCCAAAAAATGTTGGAAAATTTCGTGGGGTCGGCTTCTATTCGGGCAGATACGGTAGTTAATAAATTTTAACTATTATTTTACTTTTCGTAAAAATCACCAATAAAATTACGAGGATACCCGGGCAGTAATTAATGTGCCGAAATTGCGGAAATATGGGGTCAAATGAAAATAGGAAGATTATGTACTCTCGCATAACACGCACCCTAATTTTTAACTCGAATATTTCGAAAAAAAAGTGCGCATAATACGCAGGTATTTGCGGTATTAAACTTAAAACACACTTAAAAGGTACAGCTTTAATTTTGCAAAAATATAACGTTATATCAATTGTCGAAATACTTTGCGCATATATTCATAGAATTCTTCATCTTCTGCAAGTATAAACATAGATGCATGTTGCAGCGAATTTACTACCAATACTCACGATTTATATAACCTTTTCAGAAATCCTCATGTAAGAAGCAGTCCCTTTTTCTTACTGACATTTTGGAAAAAAGGTGTGCACAATACAGTATTCTTTATCATATAATTGACTCCTTAACATTTATGAAAGGAGACTACGGTGAAAAATTGAAAATTTACAGCTAAAGAAATTTTTTAACGAAAATTCTTTAAAACAAACTCCTAAACCATGTGAATCTAAAAAAAAATCATAGAGGTAAACAATTAACATATATGAAGTTTACGGAAAAATTTTGTTTTACACCAGTGATTTCATATCTCAAACAAATGTCTTATGGTTTATGCATCTCACGACCATGACAGGGACCAAAACAAACTAAATTCAAACGTTGTTCCTCATAACAATTCTCCAACCTATTTTATAGATCTACTCGTCTTTCCTGCCTCCTTAATTTCAGTATACCTAGGCTGTCAGTAATCAAATGCTCACATTTCTTCCACCTCCCTGCTCTTCTTAACTCATTACCTCCAAACTCAGATGCATTCAATCAACCTTTATCTCATCTCTGTCTTCTCCCCTTTAGTTCATTTTCCTTTTGTTATTAATTTATTTTCTTTTGTTTGTCTCTTGAGTTATGTATTTATGGATTTATGTTATAGATTTCACTGTAACTTGGCATTTGTGTTGTATGTGAAATATTTATAAATAAATAAATCTCATTGATTTAACAGTCAGTTCAAACAGTGGCCTTTCACACAAGATTCTAACAAAAACAACACACATTTCATTAACCAAACAAAATATGCAACTACAAAAATATCTAAGTTCTGATATCTTCCAACATGTCCTCTTTGTTCTCTAGCATCCCAATAGACAAAACCTCATAATTGTTAGAAATATGGCTTATACAGAGTGAGCCACAGATGATGTGTAAAAGCTTTTGTTAAATTTACACATCGAAGGGTGATTGCAGGTCAATGAAACTTGCCACACCCTAGCCCTGGGTTCTAAGATTTGGGCAAGGGAGGTGCCAAGTTGGTGTGTTGCTGATTTCACCGCATTTCAGGGGTTAAATCAATTTTTGTCACGAGGCTTATGGGCCTTTCATGGTAATTTTGGAAAAAAGGTTTTTTTAATTTGTGAGAGAAATGTTAAGGGTGAAGGTCTTTGACTCCGCTGATTTCAAAAATGAAATCAGTTTTAACCCCAACCCACCCCTAAGGCAGGAGTAACTATCCCCAAAAGAAAATCTTTTACAATAATCACAAAAAAATCTTCCTGGGGTTTTCGACCCCCATTATTATCCCTCACCTACCCCTAAGCTGGGGTAACTATCCCTATGTAAAAGAATTTTTTTTAAATTTGGCACTCATTCCTGATTCTCTTATAGACCACTATGTGGCACACTCAAATTACAGGATTTCGTAATTTAGATTTTTTCACAAAAACCTCAACTCATCGTCACTCATTTTGTGAGATGGAGATTTTGCGTGATAATGTTTTAGCAAACTAGAGATGTTTTGTCTCCTTGCCCGCGGAACTTGCATTGGGCCAAGACAACCCTCCAGTATTTTAAAACTCCACTATTATGTCTCTCACAACAGCCACCAATTGTTCTCGTCTGCTTCCTTTTATAATTTAGCATTGTTTTAAGTTTGTATTTAGCGCATAAGAAGTCGTTATGGAGCGAAAGGAGAGCATCTTGGAGGGGAGTTAGGATTGCTTGTGAAATGTATCCCTATCTTTTACATGTAAATATGGGTTCTGTTTATGCAACACTTTCCTGGAATGCAACCCCCGCATAAAAAAGGGAAACCTGTATTTTGAACACACCTATTCAGTATAGGTATACTAGTCTGTTCATTATTTGAAATGGCTTGTTACAAATTTGTTCAAGAAAAAAACAAGTAAAAAATTAATATTGTAGAATTTGAAATCTGGATCTCAAGTCTAGAATGAAAAATGTCAGTATATACAATTACTTTATTTTGTTTCATTTGTTTAAAAAAACATTGATTAAACATGCAACCATAGTCCTAAGATTCTATGACAACTCGGCACACATCAAATCGTTGCAAGAAAAATCCATCTTACATCAATACGTTGCACGACAAACTGATTGCATGACAATTCATCACTCAGCAAATCTGTCGCCAGACAAATTGGAATGTGAGAGACAATCACTGGCGTATGGCAGGAGACATTTTTCCATAACAAAATTTTTCATTATATTTTGAGAATACTGGGAAGAATTGCAATTCTCTTTGAAGTTTAATTAAAGCTATAATGAGAGAAAATTTTGTTTGAACCAGCCTTGGACTTGTGTCATGTACCCTGGATAAAAACGAATTATGAAGGAAAGCATTTACTGAACTGAACCAATGCAACGATACCCTTGCAATAGAAATGTTCCCAGGACTAATTTCTGGAAGACAACAACCAAAAAGAGGCGTTTTGTACATACAAAGAGCAATATGAGGAGTCGATCAGAGTGGCACTTTTAATAAATGAATGCAAGATAGCATTTTACATTCAAGAACATTTCAAGAGCAGAAAACTGATCTAATAAAATGCATGAAATGGAACGTTTTATTCTTACTTTTATAATTTTAACATTATGCACAGTAAATAAATTTAGAAAACAAAAAATTTTCTAATCAACACCTGTTGGAATCGAGTTAACACTAGAATGGGTTATGTATTATTTAGTTATATCTAAGTGGAACCCCTATCCCCAAGTACCTTTCTAGTTAAGGTGCGTTCACACTATGCGAGCACAAGCGAGCAAATGAACGTTTGTTCCTTCACTCATGCTCATGGAAGGAGCGTTTACACTAAGCGAGCATTACTGAGAATGAATTCCCTCGCTACATGATTTGCTGGTTTCCACCCTGCCAGCAAACATTGGCAAGAGCAAACGAACCGTTCACATTACAGGGAATCCATTCGTTCGCTTGTGTTCGTTTGCTCGTGCTCGCATAGTGTAAACACACCTTTACACATACCCAACTGGCTTAAAATGTTATCTCTCAATTACCTATGTTTTGTTGTCTAATACAGATGCTTTTGGATTCTAGTGACCAAGCACAACCATTTATATAATCCGTTTTTTCCATTGTATTTATATTACTTTTTAAGGCAATGTAGAACACTTTTTATTATCATCATTAGTTGTCGTTGTGTGAATTACGTTCTATAGTGAGATTTTTCTCTCCTTGTGAGGGAATGGATAAAAAAGAGGCGGTGGAATCAAAATATATTATGTTGATGGAGACAGTAGGCTGTTTTTTTTAAAACCTTTTCAATATAACATATTTAAATTTACAAATTATTTTGGAGACTCTCGTAAAAAGTTTGTAAGAGTGTTACCTGAAAGCAGATTGGCAATTCAAACCTTGTCCTGATAGCTGTATGAAATTTTTCAAAGATAATTGCAGATAGTTCCAAAAACATTCAAGTCTTAATGCCAATTATCCGACAACCTCAAAAAAGAGGAAGGTAGGAATTTTGTCCAAATAACAAAGATACCAAAACCTATCATTCATGCTCAAAAACGTATGCTGCAATCACAACAAATTTGTGTGCTGAGCATTTGAACCAATCATTGTAAAACCGGGTTTAAGTGTAATGAACGTTTTCCTAGTAAAATTTGAAAATAAGTAGTTTGTTTTAATCCGATATTTGCAGTACTGTGTTCTAGTCTTTTTATCACAATTGCTTAGTCATCGAGTAAAGCTTGTCGGTAGTTAATGTTGGGGTCAAAACTATAAGCCTTGGATGAACAAAATTATAAATCAGAAAATATTCATTGGGAAAATTTGGGTTTCAATGTAGGGTCATGGTTCCACGGTGCGACCAAAATCCTTAGTAAAATAGGCGCAACTATTCTAGAATTAACTAAGTAAATAAATTTTTAAGTTACATTTAATTAAAACTGTATTATTTTCTTTTTAAGATACTAAAACAGTTCTAACCTGCTTGGCGCGCCACTGCCTCTCATACCACCTCTAGGCATCCCCCCGCGGCTACCTCGAATTAACATACCACCTCTAGTTGGTGGTCCACCTCGGATCATTCCTCGACCTCCCCTGCAAAACAAAATGACAATAATATTATATAAAAAATTATTTTAAGGATTAGTACGCTAATTCAAATAATAAATCAACCGACCTTCCTCGGAGAGCATCGCCAAACATTCCCCTCCCTCTTGGTATTCCGCCTCGACCGGGTCTTCCTCTTCCTCTCACATAAACGCCTGGAGTACGATCACCAGCTTCTTCTGCCATGCTTCAGCTGTGTAAACAAATACGGTGAATAAATATATCAATCTTCAGAGAAGAAATAAACCAAAATACTTAGGGAACACCACGCGGGTTTTAAGTAAATGACTCATATAATATTTCCTAAAAGTGTGCAAATTTCTAAAGCTTATAATAACAATGCGATTCAAGGCTCGAACATTAAACTTCCAAAAGATGCTGAATCTTACCAAGCAAGGTAATTAAATCAAAAATGAGCCGGTACCGTTGCAAAGTCACACACTCAGTTAATCAAAATGGCAACTGTTGTGTGGAATAGGATTACTGTGATGGCGTTCCTTTCTCCCATCGCTTCCACCAGCGGCCGTTAATATGAAAACAAATGTTGACAAAATTAATTTATGAGAATTTTATATTTCATACTTCAAATAGCGAAATTATAATTGATTGTAGCATATAATAGATATTTAATTTAATTTAAAACACATTTTACGGTCTAATTACCTTTGGAGAAATTTCGAAAATCCATAGAGCGGTAAATGTAAGTACCGTCTACGTACAGTGGTGCGTTTACGCATAGGCGCGCGCCTACGGTCCCCAATATTTGGGAGGCACTAAGAGTTGAAATCTATTTTTCAGAATTTTATTAACATACCACTATATTAAAAAATCAAATACAGAAATAAATTAATATAGTACAATATGTAATACTATTTGCAACAATTATAGTGTCATTACAAGATGATCCAAGCGGAACCTATGATGCCTACTTTCCATTTAATCATTTATTTAATACTTACATATATTGGCTTTAATAACTTTAAAATCACCGGGGATATATTGCTCATCGTGTTCCCAAATTTTATAGTTTAGCGTTATAAAATATTACAAATACATTCGGACAGAATATTAAATTGATCACATGTATTTGTGCGGCAAAAATAACGCGGGCATGTATTAAAATACAGGCAGTTCTCGATTTACGAACATTCGCTATAACGAACGTCACAATTCATACAATCATACAAAATTTCTTAAAGTCGCCAATATATAGAGTTGCTTGTAAAACGAAATGCCAAATGTATAGTGAACATAATTGTAAGATTTAAGTAAATGGTGATACAATAAACTTTTAAAAAATGTATTTATTACAATAATTATCAGAAAATTCTTAATAAATGAAATACATCCTATCATGTCTAACATCGAAAATAAACTGAGCTGTTATTGGTTAACCTTTTCCCTGCTATGAATGCATATATAAGTTCGAGTGTAGCACTGCTACTCACGCTTATATGCGTGCTGCCTGGACTGTGCCCTGAGCGGGAACTATGCATATATGCGTTTTGTATTTTCCACGTTCCCTGTTCAACGTGCTTTTAGTCGTATCTATTCTGGCGTGATCTATAAGCTTTCGGCAGAACTATCTGTATATGTAGTATATGAAGACCTTAGTAGGCATTTCTTTTCGTCTATTACATTCCATTCCATGAGACTTCATACCCATGCCTCTTCTCAGGAACCCTCGGTCCTGGAGGTAGCTTGACTTTTCCTTTTTCCGTGTTATGTAAATACTGAATGTAAATACACCACATCCCCTGTACCATATTCCTTACTGTAAACATACTGAATCTCTTGAGAGTAAGCGTATTTTTTCAGTAGCTTGTGAGTTTTGTCAAGTGAACATTCAACCAAAAATGTTGGTTCACATGCCACGTAGAATGTTTTCTCATGGGAAAGAAATCGGTGATTCTGCCTAGCAGCACTGCGAACACGTGTATGGATAACTTACATAATTGAGCACATGTGGCCGACATTCAGTAAACAAACGTGGACAGTCGTTTTATAAAAACAGTTAAGTGTAGTTCTGCATTTGGTGACTTAAAAATATATTTTTTTAAATTTAAGCCATCATGGGTCCAAAGCGAAATAGTAGTGCTGGTGCTGATAGTGGTAGTAATAAAAGATGCAATATTAGTTTAGAAACTAAGCTAGACATCATAAAAAAGGCAGAAAGAGGCGAAAAGCAGGTGGACATAGCTTATCATTATGGTGTGAACTGATTGATTATCGGAACAATTATTAAAGATAAAAAAATAATTGTGGAGGCTGTTAAGGGAACAACTCCTGTTTTAATGAGTAGAATAGTAAAAAATAGAAGTTTTTTTGTGGCACAAAATGGAAAAACCCTTAATTTTGTGGATTGAGAGGCAAACACACGACCATGTGCCTCTCAGCTTATTAATAATTCAGGAGAAGGCTAGGAGTTTATTTGAAGACTTGAAGAAAAGAGATGGATCTGAATATGCAAATGAGTGTTTTTCAGCGAGCTCTGGATGGTTTTCACATTTTAGAAGTAGTAGTACTTGCACAATTTAAGACTTCAGGGTGAATTGGCAGATACTCAAGCTGCAAGTGAATTCCTGAAGGCATTAGAAAAAATAATAGTAGAAGGTGATTACAGTGCTCATCAAGTTTTCAATGTTGAAGAAACAGGACTTTTCAGGAAAAAAATGCCTTTCAGAACATACATTTCTAGAGAGGAAAAATGTGCACCTGGACATAAAGTTTCAAAAGAAAGACTAACTCTTTTACTTGGTGGTAACGCAGCCGGTGATTATAAACTTAAACCTTTGCTTGTGTATTTATCAGAAAACCCAAACACCTTAAAAGGAATGGTGAAGTCATCCCTTCCTGTTATCTGGAAATCTAATAGGAAGGCTTGGATGACAACAGAACTGTTTGAGGACTGGTTTAAAAACTATTTTGTGGGGGAAATGAAAAGGTATTGTGAGTCTAAAAATTTGCCATTCAAAATTTTATTACTGTTTGATAATGCCCCTGGCCATCCATCCTACATAGATGATTTCAATGATAAAATTAAGGTTGTTTTTATGCCTCCTAATACAACCTCTATTATTCAGCCGATGGACCAAGGTATTATAGCCTCCTTTAAGGCATATTACCTAAGGCGAACCTTTTCACAAGCCATTGCTTTTATAGACAGAGAGGAGAAAAACTTAAGGGATTTCTGGAAGGCATACAACATTTATAATGCTGTGCAGAACATTGCTGATGCCTGGGGAGATGCGAAGGAAACAACCTTAAATGGTGTGTGGAAAAACTTGTGTTCACAGTTTGTGAATAATTTAAGTGATTTTGAGGAGCCAGTAGAACCAGTGACTGAAGAAATTGTTGAACTGGGCAATAAAATGGAACTCAACCTTGATGTGAGAGAGTTGCTGGACTCACATTTTGAGGAATTAACAGCCGATGAATTAATTGAAATAGAGACAAATCAAAAGACTGAAGATGTAACAGAAGAACCTGGTATTCCACAGCCTCCCAGAACATTTTCAAGGCAGAAATTGGTGGCAGATTTTAACTCAATTTCTGAGGGGTTAGCAATCTTTGAAGAACAGGACTCAAGTATGGAAAGAATTGCAAAAGTCAAAAGAGGTGTTTATGACTGTCTAGCATGTTACAGTGAGATTTTTGAAGAAGAAAAAAAGAAACTAATTGTGCAATCTTCTATAAAAACATATTTTTTTAAAGTGGAAAAACCAGCTGTTTCTTCATTATCAGATGCTCTTCCATCTACCTCATCTGCACCTAGTGTCACTTATGTGGAAAATATGAACTCTGATGAAAATATTGACAAGTAAAAGTTGAAAATGTATGTACATATATTATATAAGTACTCATTTTCTTTATTTAATTATTGTAACTCTTTATGTTTTTAATTAAAATTAACTAGTACGATATCTTGTTTTTTATTATTGCTATTTTTTATTTTACTGTATGCTACATATCATATAAGATAAGCCATAATGTACACGTTATAATGAAACGTATGGTATAGACCATTCGATGTTTAGTAAATGGTTTTCATGCATTAAAATGGCTGCCAACGAATATGATACGTATCGTACAAGCTCAGGAATGCATGCTTAGGTGTTTAACACATAACAAAAAAAACGTATAGCGAACGACCTCTAGGAACGGAACTCGATCGTAAATCGAGAACTGCCTGTATATCAAATCTGAGTCCAACAATAGTAGTTTCTATGGCAACACTCTTGTGAAGAGTGATAAAAACTGCAAAAACGCTAGTATTTATGCAAAATTCGAAGAAATACGATCAATGAGCAACATACTACGGTAAAAATTAGAATTTTCATTTATTTCCTCAAAGAATAGTACAAATCCCGATCCGATATTACATTTCTAAGATATTTTAATGTGCAAGAGAAAATTACCCTGCATGATGGTTTTCAGATTTCCCATGTGAGTAAATCAAATGGGAAGGATAGTTCCTGGAATCGAACATGGGACTTTCAATATTCGCAACAAAAACTATCCTCCAGTAGCAGAAGATTTCCACCAAGTGTCATGAAAGTCGGTCTATCAGTACACAAGTTAATAGGGGGGATGGACAGACAGACAGACACAACAAAAAAACTATAAGCCTATTTCTATTCTGGAAAGTAGGCTAAAAATGGCAATCAGTCACCTCCTCTCGACGCGATCTTAGCAAAGTCCCTAGTCTGTTTATCATCGGCAAGTTTGAATTGTCAACATAACGTAAAGGTAATTTAAGAAATATATAATAATTAAATAATGAGTGGACTGCTGCTTATTATTGTAAGATTATAAATAATTTAGAATGGTGGCACTATCAGGAAAAAATATAAGGTTAAATTTTGCACAAAATTATAAAATACAAACATTGTATTTGTCATATTGCATATGTAAAGTGACCAAATTTCATATCTGCCAAAATGGGACGAACTCTGCTTGCCCCTGGAGTGTATGTAGATCTCAATCATTAAATTATCAGGTGTAAATTTTGCATAAACATTTACTAAAAATCACTTGCTAAACTGATTTCCAATAAAACACTCTGAATAAGTTATAATTTTAAAACCGGGGACCCCATAAATCACAGAATTATCTACTATTTACTGTAATGTTTTTGTATACTTACAGCTTAAAAGGTTTTTTATCGACCAATGCTTTTTAAAAATTAAGTGCAAAAAAATCCTTATTCAGATGTCACATGTTTGGTCGGTCCTGGTAGTAGTACCATTTCTCGCCATCGACAGTGCTACTGTTGGCATCTTTACCTTCACCTGGTTATTAGAAAAGAACCAAAAATTGTCTCAAATTTTTCAAATTAAAATTACTTTTTGACAATTTTGTCAGTATATTTATGGAAAATCACAACGTAGACACTGCAGCAATTTCTTACCAACATTTTGGATTAAAATGAAATTGGATGATTGAGTGATTAGAACTGCACTACTACTACTACTAGTAAATAGCAAATGGATGGATGAATGATTGGAATTGTCCAACTGGTACTTAATTTGATTAAATGTTACTTTTAAAATAGACGAGAAAAATATTTCCATTCAAAAATATAGGTTAAATTATGCAATTAAGTTTAAATGAATTTTAAATCCTCTGGTAATGTAAATTATGGCATCCAGATAATTCAATGCTAATAACTCACTGCTGGAAAATTAACTGCCAGAAATTCACCGCTGTGAAAAATTCACCACCTCGAAACATTCATTGCCAGGAGAAATTCATTGAATTGTATGGATTATCAATCTATACTGTACAGCTGCTTCTTACTTATGATATGCAGACTACTGCTTCTTACTTATGATATATTATTAACATATATGTATGTTTTCTACACAATTTTCACTTATCTATATTTCTACCCAACTTGATGAAAATCCATTGGATACATTCCAAGATCACGATTAATGCAAAAAAAACATTAATCCCTTATATAGCTAGCAGTGACCAATCTAGGCTTATGAAACAGTAGAACATAAAAATCGATTTTTTGATGTGAAGGCTTTTATTAATTTGAAATTTAAAATTAGAAAAAATGGCCCTCGATATTCGACCATGGACTGATTTAAGAGAAAAATGAATCAAGTTTCTTATTCTTATTGTTTAGTTCCACCTTCAATTCGAAATATCTCAAATTTAACTACCTATTCAAATAATTTTTTGGAAAAATACTGCCATTTTAACGATATGTTGGCTTGCCGCCTGTTTCATTATAATACCTTGAGCTTTGATTGTGTTAGTAAATAAACTTTCATTTTCACTTTATTTTAGACATTTTTGGGACAACCCAACCCCCTACCAATCCCCAAACCCCTCCATATCCTCCAATCCTCGACCTTTCCGCACTACCCTTCCACCCCCATGCCTCCACCCAGTGTCACTGCCATCAGTTCTCTCTCTGTAGCTGATGAAGGAATAACTCTGAAAGCTTCTGCGTTTGTGATGTTTCTGTGTTGTTTTAGTGTTCATTTACGTGTGTCGCTTCAACATCCCTAGGGCCTCGCCAACCTGAAGTCGTCCGATTGGTGAGTGTTCACTGGGCTTCCTCATCCCAACATCTTGTTGCCATCCATATACCCATTTTACATTTCCTTTTCCATGAGCTGTTTTATATATATATATATATATATATATATATATATATATATATATATATATATATATAGACTTAAGGAAATGAAAAGGTAGTGATGAGGGTGGCAACAAGGTATTGAAGGAAGCCCAGCGGACACTTACCAAGTCGGAGACCAAGTTGGCAGACTGCTGGGGGCGTCGAAGAGACACGTTGGACACACGAACACAAAAACAAAAAACACACAAGCTTATCGGGCCTATGCCCTTCTTCAGCAGTAGAGTAAATGAGAGTGACACACTGAGCGGGGAATGACAGGGTGATGTGGGGAGGTTGATGATCGGAGGAGGCGGGGAGTAGGAAGGGTGGATAGCCAATAAGGAGGGAGTGTGATGAGGCAGAGTGCGAATAGTTACAAAGTAATAAGGAGACATTGTAAGGGGGCTAATAGGGTTAGCGGAGGTTGAGGCCAGGTGGAGAGAAAGAGTCAAGAAGATGTATGTGTGCAAGTTCCCAGTGTCGGAGAAGGGGGGCAGGAGTGTCATTGGGTAAGGCGCGAATAACCCTTACAATGTAGCAACTATTGAAGGAGACATTGTGGGCATTGGCGTGTAATGCAACTGGGAGAGGGCGTCTGAGAGAGACGCTATTCCGGTGCCCGTTCATGCGGATATTTAACGGATTGCTGGTGAGGCCTACATAAAACGCGGGACAAAGAGTGCAGGTAAGGAGGTAAATGACGTTTCGGGTGGTGCAGTTGCTTCTAGAGGTGATGGGGTAGGTGATATTGGTGGAGGGACTCAAGAAAGAAGATGAGGATAGGTGGATAGGGCAAGTGAGGCAGCGAGGTTTGCCGCAGGGGTGAGACCCTATTGCAAGAGGCGTGGTAGAAGTGGGAAGTTCTTTCATCCACAAGATATTTCCCAAATAGGGGGGCCGGCGGAAGGAGAGGAGCGGGGATTGGCAAAAAGGTTGGTAAAGAGGGACTGGTGGGAGGAAGAGGTAAGAATTGGGTGGGCAGCATGGAGGATTGTTTTGAGGGCTTCGTGGATACCAGGAAGGAAAAGTGTAGTAAGAGTGAGTGGAGGGGTTGATACAGGGATAGTAGGTGTGTGTGGAAGGGATCCATGGTGGGTAGGCGTCATCGCCCTATGGATCTGTTCGCGGACCAAGACTGGAGGGTAGCCACGTTTGAGGAGAGCGTCCTCGAGGACAGAGTAGTATTGTAGAAGGGAGGCTCTATCAGAACAAAGCCTCCATCCTCGACGAGCAAGGGCATAGGGGATAGAGGTTTTGGTATGAAGGGGATGGCAGCTATCAAAGTGGAGATATTGGAGGCTGTTGGTGAGTTTGATATGAACACAGGTGCGAATTTTGGTGTCTTGAAGGTAAAGATCGACATCCAGGAATGTTATGTGGAAGGTAGAGGATTGGTGGGTGAAAGAGAGTGAAGGATGGGAAGAGAGGCGCGAGAGAATGGAATAGAGAGAGTCAGGTCCATGCGTCCAAATGAGGAAGACATCGTCGATGTGTCTCAGCCACAAAAGTGGTCTGAGTGGTACGTTGAGGAAGAGTCGTTCCCATTCTCCCAAGTAACAATTGGCGTAAGAAGGAGCCATATGGGTGCCCATCGCAGTGCCTCTAATTTGAAGGTAGTGACGCCCATCGAAGGTGAAGTTGTTCATTTTTAGCACCATGGCTGCCAAGTCTAATAAGAAATGGGAGGAAGGTCTAGCGTCGGGTGGTCTTGAGTCCAGGAGTTTACTAAGGGCAGAGAGTCCATCATCGTAGGGGATGTTTGTGTAGAGGGAACAGACATTGATAGTGGCCAAAATGGTATTGGGTGGGAGAGGAAAGGGGAGGTGTTTGAGGCGTTTGAGAAAGTGGTTAGTGTCTTGGATGAAGGAAGGGAATTGACGAATGAGAGGTTGTATGTGGGAGTCAACGAAGGCGGAGATGCGTTCTGTAGGGGAGTTAAAGCTGGTAACAATGGGGCGGCCGGGGATGTTGGGTTTGTGGATTTTAGGGAGAAGGTAGAATGTGGGTGTGCGGGGTTTGTAGGGGATCAATAGAGCAATGGCGGAATCTGGAAGGCCTTCCTGTTTTCCAGAAGAATGAAGATAGGACGAAATTTTGTCGGAGTGGTGGTCTGTGGGGTTGGAAGTAAGGTGATGGTAAAAGGTTTCGTCAGAAAGTTGGCGCTCGGCTTCCTCGTTATATTTGGCGCGATCCATCACAACCGTGGCGGTGCCCTTGTCGGCAGGGAGGATGATGATATGGTCACTATGTTTGAGTGTAGAAATGGCATGTCTTTCACGTCTGGTAAGATTATCTGTATGGTCGATAAGATCGGAAAAGTTAGGTTGGGAGACTCTGGAAAGGATATAATTGAGGTATTGTTCGACCGGGTGTAGGGAAGGAAGGGTGGGTGGAATGTATTGGGAAGGAGGTTTGAAGATGGAAAAGGTAGGTGGAAGGCCGGGAGGGAGTTTAGGGTTGGCAGAGGTGAGAGAATATTCTTTGGGAGGGTTGGTTTTTAGACGTAGTGTGCGAGCAAAGGACTGGACGTCGGCAAGGAGGCGAAAATGATCAAATTTGGTGGTGGGACAAAAAGAAAGGCCGCGTGATAGGAGTTCATTCTCGGCAGGGGTAAGTACGTGGGAGGAAAGGTTCAAGACATCATCTGGTTGGCAAGATGAGGAGGTGGTGGCAGGAGTGTGCGAACAATAGGAGCGCTTCAAAGGTTTGCGGGTTGGGAGAGTGTGGGTCTTTTTCAGGATATAGAGTGATGGTGGCGTTGGGAATCCCAGGAGATCCGCAAGACAGGGAGTTTGGCCGATGAGTGGCGGGGAGGGAGGTGGTTTGTTGACCTCGCCAGCTGATATAAACGGAAGGGGAAGACCAAGTTTGAGGTGCCGGACGCTAAGCAGAGAGAGTTTACGGAGAAGTCTGTTGCGATGTGCGGTAATATCATTAGCCGCTTGAAGGAAAGCGGCGTGAAGGTCGGATATGGATTGCGAAGAATGACGAAGATAAAGAACGAGAGATCAGGACGATTTGAACGGCTACAGTACTGCGATGTGGAAAGCAAGAGGGAAACTACCACATTACAATCTCTAGTAATTATTATATGGTTGGACAATATGAGTTCTCTCGAGGTAAAACAATCCGGAGGTAAAATTCTCCCCCAATCGGATCTCCGGGCGGGGACTGTCTTGAGGAAAACATTTGTCGAAAGTAATTTACGAATAGGGACTTGGAACGTAAGAACTATGAGAAAAGCAGGAATGTTAGAGAACTTCAAAGAAGAGATTAGAAGAAATAGAGTTGACATTATAGGACTAAGCGAAACTAGATGACAGGGAGAAGGACAGTTCGATTCGGAAGAATTCACGGTAGTTTATTCTGGAGGAAATAGTGGGGAAAGGGGAGTAGCTCTGGTACTTAGGAAAGATATGATGAAAAGCGTGACAAAGATAATAGCAACGATTAATAGACTGATGGCAATAAAGCTAAAAGCAGTCCCAGTGGACATGTTGATAATCCAGGTATATATGACAACGTCAGCACATGAAGATAAAGAAATCGATAAGATTTATGAGCAAATTAATGAAATTTACGAAGAAGACGGAAGAGGAAAGGTAAACTGCATAATAATGGGAGATTGGAACAGCATAGTCGGAGAAAGACGGGAAGAAAATGTTGTCGGGCAATACGGACTTGGGAAGAGAAATCGAGGAGGGGAGAAACTCGTAGAATTCTGTATCAATAATGACCTTGTAGTGACTAATACATGGTTCAAAAACCATAAACGAAGGTTATACACATGGAAAAGCCCAGGAGATAGAATGAGATGCCAAATAGATTACATCCTTGTAAAACAAAGATTCAGGAACAGCATAAAGAATGCCATGGCATTGCAAGGAGCAGACATTGATTCAGATCACAGCCTTATAATACTTGACGTGAGTACAAAGCTCAAACAAATAAGAAAAACGAGAAGAGAAAGACAGACCTGGGACCTAGAAAAACTAAAAGAAAGGCAGGATGTAGTCAGCATGAAGTTGGAAGATAACCTAAGAAAGTTGGAAAACAAACCGAAGACCGTTGATATAGAATGGGATGAAATTAAAACCAGTATCAAGGATACCTTGGATAAAGAGATGGAAAACAAGAGAAGAAAATCAGAAAACCATGGATCACGAAGGAAATGCTGGAGAAAATGAATGAGAGACGAAAATGGAAAAACGTTAACACTGAAGAAGGTAGAGCCAACTATAGGCGTATAAACAATGAGTTGAGAGGTGTAACAGATAAAGCTAGAGAAAATTGGATAAAAGGAAAATGTGATGAAATAGAACAAATGGAGAAGTTAGAACGGTACGATATGATGTACACTAGAGCACTCGAATTAGAAGATAAGAAATCTAATGGAATTTATGGTATGGGAATTATGAATACGGATGGGAAGATAGTCTCAGAAACAAAGGATGTAGCACAGGTATGGGAAGAATACATTAAGGAACTACAGCAAGCAGGCAGGATTGGCAAAAATTGAACTGGAAGGTAAGAAAAACATTGAAGAAGACAACTTAGGACCAAGTATTATGGAGAGCGCAGTAGAAAAAGCGATAGTGGAATTAAAGAAGGGGAAAGCCACGTGCAGCGATGGAATACCGGCTGAGATACTTAAAGTCATAGTATCAGAAGGACTAAAAGCGATCACGAAATTAATTAATAAGATTTACGACACGGGCGAGTGGCCTCGGGATTTTCTAGAAGTAACAATGATCCCTCTAAAGAAGAAGCCAAAGGCAATGCAGTGTAAAGATTACAGAACGATAAGCCTTCTGTCACACACATCGAAGATCATCACGAGGATTCTTAATAAAAGGCTGGAGAAAAAGGCAAAAGAAATAATAGGGGAAGATGAATTCGGTTTCAGAAAAGGACGAGGAACTAGAGATGCTATAGGAGTAGTTAGAATCATATCAGAAAGGGCAATAGAGTACAGTCAAGATATCTGCGCATGTTTCGTAGACTGGCAGAAGGCCTTTGATAGAGTAAATTGGGTAAAGTTGATGAAGATATTAAAGGATATAGGTGTAGACTGGAAAGACAGGAGACTGATTAGGAATCTATATGTGAATCAAGTTGTAAAGGTCAGGTTTGAGAATGTGGACACCTGCGGAATAAATATCGGTAGAGGAGTAAGACAAGGCTGCTCCCTATCGCCAACCCTATTCAATATATATGGAGAAAGTCTAATGCAAGAAGCTTTGGAAGGCACAGGAGATTTCAAAATTGGAGGAAGGATTATAAGAACAGTAAAATACGCAGATGATCAAGTACTTCTAGCAAGAAAGGAAGAGGAACTACAAAAAATGATAAATAGACTAGTGATAACAGGTAGAAAATACGGTATGGAAATAAATACAGAAAAATCCAAGGTCATTCGAATATCGGGTAAAGAAGAGAATCTGAACATAAGTATTGGGGGAAAGCCTTTAGAACAAGTTTCAGAATATAAATACCTTGGAAGCATCATAACAAGAGAAGCAAAATGTATGGATGAGATAAGAACTAGAATAGGAAAAGCAAAAGCGGCTTTCAGGAGAAAGAAACAACTACTTACAGGGAATATAAGGGAAGATATCCGCAAGAAGTTGATAAAATGCTACGTATGGAGTATATCATTGTATGGGGCAGAAACATGGACGCTAAGGAAAAATGACATCAAATACTTGGAAAGCTTTGAAATGTGGACTTGGAGGAGAATGTTGAAGATAAAATGGACAGATAGGATGAAAAACGATGAAGTACTACGAAGAATAGGAGAGAAGCGAATGATTATACAGACTATCAGAAAGAGGAAGGACATTACATTGGACATTACCTGAGGAGAGAGAGTATGATTAAAGATGTGTTAGAAGGAAAACTAGATGGGAAAAGGGAAAGAGGTAGGAAAAGATTTCAGCTGATAGACGATTTGAAAGGGCAAGAGTGTTATCAAGATATGAAGAGGACAGCGGAAAATAGGAGTATTTAACCAAGAATAATCACGGACCTGTCTACGGACAGACTACCTATGATGATTTTATATATATATATATATATATATATATATATATATATATATATATATATCAGTGGCGTCGCGTGCCCATTTAGGTTGGGTGTGCGTTTATTGGGGAGGGGGTTATGCAACCCGCGCTACAAAATTCACGTGTTAATTTGAGCGTACGATTGCATTTTTATCGACGTGTGAAAGTTTTAAGAGAGCATAGCGCAGCAGCGCTCTTCTTAATTGGTCTAATGCAATTAATCGTAGAATAATTTTGAATACTTTAATTCAGTAACTGATATAATTATGCATCACGCGCGCCGTTTATGTGAAAAGGGTTAACGCTTCGTTGTGAGAAGATTAGGATATCATTGGCAAATACTAGAGTGAAGCACGAATTATCTGTATTTTTCTACGATTTTTAAATATGTACAACTATATAATACGCACAGAAATCTGAAAAAGTAATCACTTGGGAAAATATTATTTCCCCGATTGAATCAAAGAAAGGCTTAAAAAACTCATTTCACTTACTTATTTATACACCAGTTCCAATCTCCTGTTTTGCCTTAGGAATTGTGTTAGCACATCATCATAAAATGAAGGTCTTTTCTTCAGTTCCACCAGCAATGTCTTTTCAATGGCGAGTGAACTTAGGCCGCATAACCTTTCCTGAGTTTGTGTTCCTCTATAACACGTATGTATTCTCTTCATAGCCGAAAAAGAACGCTCGACTGTAGCAGTAGAACTCGGAATCGTCATGATAAGTTCCGGTAATTTATAAATTTCCTTGAATGCAACCTGAAGCTGATTTTCTTGCATGAATTTTAATAGGTGATGCACCGGTTTCCTCGCAAATTCATCAGAAGAAAAGAGCACTTTTAGTTCATTTTTTAGGCGAACGTAGTCAAAAACTGGTCCGTAGAAATCCTTTAATTTTTCTAGAATACCATCAGGAAAAGTTTTCGCATACTGATCATATCTTTCGCTACAAAGGAGTTGAAAAAACTCAAGTTTCGAAAGTGAAGAGTATCTTTCTTCCATCTCCAGGCACATGCAGTCGACTATTCTCTGGTATAATCGAAGGCACGCGCTCTTCTCCTCTTCTATAGATCCCTTTTGTCTTTTAGGCTTCGACTCCTCAACCGTATGCTTTTCCTTTGCAGAAACCCAAATATCATCAAATCCATGTTCCTTGTCATTCCTAAGCTGTTTCATAGTATCATGCACCTTTTTACAACAGTACAATATGTCATAGGATGATGTTTGCAATATATTATTCAAAACATCAGTATAGCCAAACAGAACAGAAAAAATTTCTAACAGAAAAGTTGTTTGAAAATCTTGCAAGAAATACAAAAAACCACGAGCTTTGATTACAGCATCCACGTCCCATTCCCCAGAATTCTCCACAATGTGTTCAAAAAATTCAATAAGTTGACTTCTGTGGCGTTTTACTGTGTTTGATAAACGGGAAGTAAAGTTCCATCTGGTTGGTGCGATGGAGGGTAATTTTTTAGCAACAAAATCTTGCAAAGCATTTACTCTTTTCGATGATTTAGAAAAATATGCTGCCAATCCACTGATAGTTTGGAAAAACAATCTACATTCCTTGATATTCGAGAGGCTTTGCTTCAGAACTAAGTTCAAAACGTGAGCGTAGCAATGCGTAAATATTGCTAAAGGATAGGCCTCGATAACTTTACTCTGCAACCCATTAATATGTCCACTCATTACACAGGCACCATCATAAGTTTGGCCGACCAACTTGTCCTTAATATTAAATTCCTCAACTCTGTTTACAACATGTTTAAAAAGACCACTAGACGTTCTATCATCACTTACGTCTGTAAATCCGATAAACCTTTCGTGTGTTTGCCCATTATGGACAAAACGAAAAACAGTTGATAGCTGCGATTTCGACATGACATCAGAAGTTTCATCCAGAAGAATGGCCACAAATGTAGCGGAAGAAATTTCTTTCTTTATAGCATCTTTAACCACATCAGATATAGCATTAATGATATCATTTTGTATTGTGGGAGAAGTTCCTCGAAATATAGTCGATGCCTTTAAATGACTGTCTAAAAGAGGATCATACTCACGGAGCACATTTAAAAATTCTATATAATTCCCTCGGTTGGCTGAATCTTCAGACTCATCATGACCTCTCTAAGGAAGCTCTTGCTTAGCCAAATAACATACAGCATCAATTAATCTTTTTAAAATGTCTCTATTATTCTTTACTTGTTCATTATGACGACTAATTTCAACTTTTCTTTGGCTGTCAATGAGAGTGTCAATTCTCTGTTTTCCAAACATCTTAAGATTTAAAAATGACTGAACATGTGGTTGGGAGCGCTCATGTTTTTGCACTGCTGCAGCTAAATGATTAAGATCGGAATACCCGTGCTTATTCCAAACACTTTTCTCTTTGGAGAATAATAAACAAGGCCAACAAAAAAGTCTTGACCGCACTTCACATCCAGTTAACCATTCTACTGGACCGTATTGTGAAACAGAGAAATGTCTCATGTACTCAGTTTTTGCATCTTTGTGCTTGCACGTAAATTTGGAAGAGGAGGACGAGGCTTACCTTCTTCGACTATGTTCATACAATCCGCAAAAGCTCTGGCAGAAAACGGGGCATTCAGTACATCGTCAACACTGTTTACCATTGTAAATATGGGCAAAAAGTTATAAATTATATCTAAAAAATTATAAATATATGTTAAAAACTTGTCTAAATCGGTGTCATAAACACGTCGGTTCACACCTTACCCCACGCACGCAAAACAGACGAAACTCAGAAAACAAAAACAGCATCTCATGACAAGTAACAACGTTGAATTGGATTGGTTCACACAATAGCCAATCACAACCGCTAACTACTTCTGGGTGCTGTTGTCTCAGCGCACACCCTGCCACGCCTTCTGGACGGTTTAAAACCACAAGGAGGCTAAGAATTTGACCCGCTGCGCCATCTGTACGTATGTTTAAAGGGCTCAAAGCTGCTCGTATTACTTACCGCACACCCGGGCTATTAACGTGAATGTGATACAATGTTTACGCGCCGAAACTTCTCCTCTTCATGAAACATTGTATATTGGATTTGATTTTAGGAATCACGCGAAGCCAGAAAACGATTAGGGGAGTCTTTAACGGGAATAAATGCAAAAATATAATATCTGTGACACTGTGAATCCGTGGGTGTGCACCGCACACCTAGCACACCCTGAATATACGCCCCTGATATATATATATATATATATATATATATATATATATATATATATATATATATACATTCATACAGTTGAATCTCACACATCCAATATTAAAAAACCCGGCACTTTTTAAAACTGTTTGACGCGGGTTGCCTACCATCTCAGTTGCATTTCGAAAGGGCTGATATTCGAGCATTCTGTATGTTTTCACTCCCGTAAAAATGGATCTATAAAAGTTATAAATTGGATAGTTGCTGAACTGGGAAATGAGGTGACCTGGATTACCAAAAATTTACTAATGTCAGATTTTTAAATTACGTCCCGAAAATAATCTTCAAATCATCAATTTGTTCCGGATTTCAATATCTACTAGATAAAATGACATCTTCACTATTTAGTTAAACAAAAAATTGAAATAACTGAAAAGACTCAACACTGAAAATGAATTATCCCGTATTTCCCTATTTAAAAGTTGGCAACCCTACCAGAAATAGATTCATCAATATCATCATCTGAAATAGTTTGGTCGGAGTGTGAAATATTTTCTTGTCATCAGTTTCGTCAATGCCAGCTTCTTCTTCGTCCTAAAGCTCCTGTAGTTTCCCAAGATAATCTTCCTCGGCAACGAATTGTCACGAAGAGAAGGTGAACCGGTATTATGCTTAATGCTGATACAGCGAAAAAAGAAAGACCACGAAGACCTGAAAATGAAAAAATCTTTCGATGGCATCACCGCTTCAAGCTTCTTCATGGAATACGAAAATTAGTCGAGTCTGGCGAAAAACTCGACGCCGATTCGGATGCTGCCGAAAAATTCGTAGAGTTTGCGAAGTTAATGTCTGATGAAATCTAACTACCAAGCGAATCTATAATGCGGACGAAACGGGTTTATTTTGGTGATGTCGTAGCACGCCTGCAGGATATGGCATGCGGAATCAAAGGAAAGGCTTGAGTGCGCAGATGCATCGGGTACGCTTAACTATAGTTAAATATAATAGGCAAAAGTGCACACCCTCGTGCAATGAATCGCCTTTCGTACGTCAGGTAACTGATGGCGAAATAGGTGAATTGGTTTTGGAACCCGAATGTGAGAAATACGAAAGAAGAGAAAGTGACTATGACCACAATGCAGCAACAGACAAACTTTTATAGACCGTTGCAAACAACTGGCTGTCGAATCGCAGGCAAGTCCATTTTTAATACGAAAAAACGCAAATTTTCAATGAGAATTGTGAATTACCATGGCCGCTACATTTGCACTTGAGGTAAGATTAAGTGAAAATTGAGCCTTTGACGATATTACGTAAATTTGTTTGTTTGCATTTTGATTTCGACCACTGTTGAAGAATTATTTTTGAATGAAACAGTGGAAATATTTTGCGGATTTGTATTTTATACTCAGTGGCGGCTCGTGTATAGGCACTGCGAAACTGCAACACCCCCTATTTCCACTTGATATTATCGATAACATTTAATATAATGAGTCCTTTTTTCTTTAATTCTTTCTTTATTTTTGTAGTACAATATATATTCCTTAAGCTTAATGTTAGTACTTCAGTAGCCATCCCCCAGTTTATGAAAAAGATACAAAAATCTTTGTATGGAACTGTGCGCTTCACAGTGCCAGCGATGTGGTGTTTGACTGTTGTGCGCATGCGCACATAGGAGGGGGGTGGGGAGGAAGGCGGGACTGCCAGGTAGAGAGAGCACTGTTGCTCTCGCAGTGCCGGCTCTGGCATGATGGTGGAAGGAAGTTTTTTTTTACTCAGCATGTGTTGTGCTTAAAAACCGTGTACCATATTCTTGAATGTGATAAAGTGTAGAAGAGTGTAGAATTAGATTATTATACTGCTTCCAGCTATTCTATTTGATTCATTTTTTTTCGGTTCTTTTATTTAACAGAAAACTTGAACCATGGCCTTGCATCCCCAAGAAATAAGTTCTGTGACTGTAAGTGAACTTCAACAGCTTAAGTTTTCACAGCTATCTCTCCATGAGAAAGTTACAGTTAAGAAAAGAGGTCGTTCAACACCTGATATTCTAATATCTCAGCCAGGCAAAAGCAACAACAAGAAATATATTCGTAGCTTTAATTCTGAATGGTACCAACGGAAAAGTTGGCTTTGCGGCTGTGAAGTAAAAAATGCACTGTTTTGCTTCCCGTGTTTGCTGTTTGGAGGAGATGTACCGTGGACAAAAGATGGTTTTAGAAATATAAACAAAATGAAAGAAAAAACTGAAAAGCATGAGAAGTCAAAGAAGCACGTTGATAATGTTGTTTCACTGTCACTTTCAGGAACCGTAAGTATTAAGGAGAAACTTAGTGAGGCATACAGACTTTCAATCAATGAGCATAAAATAAAAGTTAAAAAGAACCGTGAAATTTTGTCCAAAATAATAGACTGCATTTACTTTTGTGGAAACTTTGAAACTCCCTTACGTGGACATGATGAAAAAGACGATTCAGTAAATCCAGGGGTATTTAGAGTATTAGTAAATTTTGCATCTAAATTAGATTCAGATTCGAAGAATCACTTAGAAACCAGTGCAGTCTTCAAAGGTGTTTCTAAGACCATTCAGAATGAGATACTTGACTGCCTGCTACAAATATACCATGAGGAGATAAGGACGGAAATTAGAAAAGCTTCCTTTGTAGCTGTCATGGCTGATGACACAACAGATGTTTTGGAACACACTCAAATGGTCCTTGTTCTACGGTACATATTGAATGAAGAAATATTTGAGCGTTTTTGGGGATTCTTTATTCCAGAAAATCAAACTGCAGATGGCATATCAAAACGTATTTTAGAACAATTGGACATAATCCTTCAAGGAAATGGACAAAAACTGATAGCTCAGACATTTGATGGTGCAAATGTCATGAAAGGCAAAAAAAGCAGGAGTTCAAGCAAAAATAAAAGCAGTTTATAGTAATGCACATTTCATTCACTGTTATGCACATCAACTTAATTTAATAATGAGAAATGCAGCAAGTATTACACGAAACGCAAGAATATTTTTCTCTAACATTCTGGCTATTCCAACATTCTTCTCAAGATCACCACAACGTGTGTCCATTCTCAAGAAACATATGGACGTCAGCATTCCACGTCCATCCTTTACAAGGTGAAATTTCAACATACGGACCATAAACAGAGTTCATGAAAATTTGCAACCTTTAAAAAACTGCCTTACTGAAATTCAGTCAACATCAAATGCAGATCAAACCATTGCAGAAGCAACAGGAATCTTAAAATACCTGAATGATGATAATTTCAAGTTTTGGTTAGAGCTTTTTCATCAGATTATGCCTCATGTTGAAATAATTCACAACCAAATGCAATCTCGAGAAATTAGTGTGTTTAAAGTTAATGAATATATAACAAATTTCAAAACTGCTATTTTAGAATTCAGAAACTCAAAGTACTGTGAGAATCCTTCAAAGACACTCATGGCAGAAGCTAAGGAAGTGTGTGACTATATATGTGTTGATATAATGGACAGATATTCTTCCACTAAACACTTAGTAGCTGCTAAATTGTTCAACAAGAAATGCTTCACTAGATTTAAGAATGAACATCCCACAAAAGAGATAGTACTGACCACTGAAGCTTATCCCATGATTGACAAAGAAAAGCTTGAAACTGAACTAAAAGTATTCTATTGTAGGACTGATATTCATGAATATTGCAAATTAATTGAGCTGCTGAAATTTATCTTGGAAAATAATCTAGATGATGTTTTTAGTGAAATTACGAAACTGATAAAAATCCTCTTGACAATTCCCATGACTACATCAGAGGCAGAGTGCTGCTTTTCAACATTGAAAAGAATAAAAACTTTTTTAAGAAGCACTATGAATTCGGAAAGACTAAATGCACTTGCAGTACTTTCAATGGAGAAAAATTTCCTCAATTGTCATCCAGAGATCAAGGAGAAAATTATTGAACTTTTTGTGCAAATTAAAACAAGAAGAATAGATTTCATTTTTAAATGAATAGATCAAGCTTGAACTGTAACAATTTAAGTTAAAGTAAGTAAAAAATCTTTGGTTTTTTTTGTTAAGATTTTATCAAGTTCCTGAATAAATTTTCTTTTTATACATGTTTTTTTCCTTTTACACAATTTTAAAACAAAGGCTAAAAATTTTCTGGAGCAGCACCCCCACTAATTTTAGCTACGAGCCGCCACTGATTATACTGTTAATGCCTAAAAGGAATAAATTAAAACATTGTAACCAGTGGTGTATTATCCATTAGGCACTTCAGGTGACCGCCTGCGGCTCCTGAATACTATTAGTAGGGGCCTCAGATTTTCAATGAAACTTCACATTTTACCTCAACAGTTAAAAAAATATATCTTGACGTTGATTTTTTTCGTTACACCTTTGGTGTATAGGAGTCTAAAGATCACAGCGCTATAATCACAAATACACAATACATTGTAACATATTTTGCACTGACGTGTTTGTAATTTTATTGATACTGTAAACGGGCGGGCGACGGTTGGGAGTCGAACTAGACCATTCGTAAGCCAATCAAAATGTACTTATTTTGCCCGCGCCTTGGGGAGTGCTCAAGAAAAGGACTCGCCTTGCTGCAAAATCTTTCAGAGCAGTGGTTGACTTTTGACACATCGTTTAATGTTCAATTTATTTGGTAGTTTGGAAATCAGAAGAGAGTTTATCTGTTCGAAGTTCCTGTAATTTCTCAATAGAATTCTTGTAAGTATATAACATTTTCTTTGAAATATAGTTATTGTCATTTAGGTATTCGAGTTAATCCTTTCAATGTCAACAGGAGCGAATAACTTTTACATGGACTTCGTTTCAAATGCTCTATCTTCTTTTGAGACATTTAAATAGTATGTCTGTGGGAAAACTGGTGCCAGAGAATGGATTGCCTTCTATCCGCGTCAAAGAATTACAGTATAGTACACGACATTTGCATTGACAAAAATATTTATTTTTTATCACTTCCATTTATGAAAATCGGATGGAAGGTTTACCATGATGATATTAAAAAATGAAAAAAATTGCGTTTCACAAGCCAGTGTCGAGCGATTGTTTTCAGCCCTTAAGTTCATCTGTAGTGACCTCAAATCATCAATAAAAAATGATATTCTGGAAGCTATCCTCTTCCTACTTATGGATCAAGACTTTTAAATTTTTCAGTTTATTGATTTTTCCTAATCGTAAGGGGCATCCAAATAAAATAATTTATCCCAAGTATTTCTCACACATCTTACAACTGACAGAATTACATTAATTTTATATTTGCAGTTAACACTTGCCCGATTCATATTTCATGCTATGTGTTTTGTTGTAAATGATGAAAAGAACTTTATTTATTTATTTATTTGTCCCAAAAACAGCACAATGGCCCAATTACATTGGAAATAGTAAACAAATATAATACAATAATATACAATATAATATAGTAAGTAATAAAATAACAACATCAATATGGTACATAGCTTGACATTAAGAGAATAAAAGTTCTGCTAACTGTTTTTTGAAGAAATTACCTGAAAATATGTCAACACCTGTGTTACGATGCAGCAGGTTATTGTATGCTGTTGGAATCCGGCTGAAGAGAGAGCGCTTTGAACTAGATAGACGAAAGTTGGGAATATGAAACAAGTCCTTCAGACGGGTTGTGCGCGAGGGAATACGGAGGGCAAAGTATGCTAAGATTTCAGGTGAGCGGTAGAAACCGTTGATAATTGAATGCAGGAAGGTAAGTTCGGAGAACTGTCGTCTACTAGAAAGTGAAGGAAGGCTTAAGTTATAGTTAGGAATCTGTGAGTGGTGTGGGATTATGGCTAGGAAAATCCTCTCTATTGAATCTAAATGCTTTAGATTTGTGGGGAATACAGTTGAGCCTTAATGGCCCAGGGGCCAAGTATTTATTTGTTGAAAATAATGACTAATCAGTAAAATTGTATCACTATAATTTTAAATGTTTGTTTTGGTGGCCTTTATAAAAAAGTCTTTTAAGACAAGCTGAAAGAGAAAAGCAGCTAAATTCATTAGAAATTTATTTTATATACATATATATATATATATATATATATATATATATATATATATATATATATATATATATATATATATATATATATATATACATATATATATATAACAACTTACGGAAAAGGAAAGGTAAAATGAATATATGGATGTCAACAAGGTGTTGGGATGAGGAAAACCCAGTGAGCACTCACCAATCAGACGACTTCAGGTTGGCGAGGCCCCGGGAATGTCGAAGCGACACACGTAAAATAACACAAAAACACAGAAACATCACAAACGTAAAGCTTTCGGAACTACTCCTTCTTCAGCTACAGAGAGAGAACTGATGGCGGTGACACTGGGTGGAGGCATGGGGGTGGAAGGGTAGTGCGGAAAGGTCGAGGATTGGAGGAAACGGAGGGGGTTGGGGATGGGTAGGGTGTTGGAAGAAGACAGAAAGGGTGTGAAAAGCTATCGAAGGTTGAGGCCTGGGGGAGTGAAGAAGTTTAGGAGATTGATATGCGAAAGCTCCCACTGACGGAGTTGGGGAGCCGAAGCATTGTCGGGGAGAGCGCGAATGACTCTCACTGTGAAGCAGTTGTTGAACTTTAAATTATGTTTGTTCGCATGAACGGCCACCGGCAGCGGTCGTTTGAGAATGACGCTGTTGCGGTGGCCATTCATGCGGATGTTGAGGGGATTGCTGGTGAGGCCAACATAAAAGGCGGGACATTGGGTGCATCTCAGGAGGTAAATGATATTGCGGGTGGTGCAGTTGGTGGTGGAAGTTATGGGGTAGGTGATGTTGGTTGTGGGACTGGAGAAGGAGTTGCAGGGGGGGTTTATTGGGCATGTTAGACATCGGGGTCTACCGCAGGGGTAAGATCCGGCAGGGTGTAAAGGCGTGGGTGCTGGGGGTTCATTCTTCCATAGAATATTTGCCAGATTAGGGGGACGGCGGAAGGAGAGCATCGGTGGTCTGGGAAATGGGATCTGGTGAGGGGAGGATGAGAGGATAAGGTGGGCGGCTTTCAGGATGTTTTTCAGAATGTCGTGGATGCCGGGGAAATACAGGGTGGTTAGGGTGAGTTGGAGGGTGGAATCGGTGGTGGTGTGGGTATTGAGGTGGGAGTTAGGGGTGGCGGGTGCGACTGCCCGCCGGATTTGGTCTCGGATCAGATCCGGCGGGTATCCGCGATGTAAGAAGGCATGCTCGAGGGTGGAGCAGTACTCGGACAGGGAATCTCTGTCCGAGCAAATTCTCCGCCCTCGTCGGGCTAGGGCATAGGGAATAGAGGTTTTGGTGTGGAGGGGATGGCAGCTGTTGAACTGGAGATATTGAAGGCGGTTGGAAGGCTTGAAGTGCACGCTGGTGTGGATTTTGTTTTCCCGGATGGAGAGATCGACATCCAGGAAGGTGATGTTGGAGGCAGAGAAGTGGTGGGTGAAGGAAAGCGTGGGGTGGGATGAGAGGCGTTGTAAAAAGGATTGTAGCGAGTCGGGTCCATGTGTCCAGAGAAGAAAAATATCGTCAATATACCTCAGCCATAGGAGTGGTCTGGGGGAAACGTCAAGAAAGCGTTCCTCCCAATCACCTAAGAAGGCATTGGCATAGGAGGGCGCCATGCGAGTGCCCATCGCGGTACCTTTTATTTGTAGGTAGTGGCGCCCTCCGAAAGAGAAGTTGTTTTTTTGGAGCACCATTTCAGCCAGCTTCGTTAGGAAATGGGAGGATGGTCTTGTGTCAGGTGGTCTGGAGTCCAATAATTTTCTCAGAGCGGATAGTCCTTGGTTGTGAGGGATGTTGGTGTAGAACACCTTGTTGACATCCATATATATATATATATATATATATATATATATATATATATATATATATATATATATCAGGGGCGTATATTCAGGGTGTGCTAGGTGTGCGGTGCACACCCACGGATTCACAGTGTCACAGATATTATATTTTTGCATTTATTCCCGTTAAAGACTCCCCTAATCGTTTTCTGGCTTCGCGTGATTCCTAAAATCAAATCCAATATACAATGTTTCATGAAGAGGAGAAGTTTCGGCGCGTAAACATTGTATCACATTCACGTTAATAGCCCGGGTGTGCGGTAAGTAATACGAGCAGCTTTGAGCCCTTTAAACATACGTACAGATGGCGCAGCGGGTCAAATTCTTAGCCTCCTTGTGGTTTTAAACCGTCCAGAAGGCGTGGCAGGGTGTGCGCTGAGACAACAGCACCCAGAAGTAGTTAGCGGTTGTGATTGGCTATTGTGTGAACCAATCCAATTCAACGTTGTTACTTGTCATGAGATGCTGTTTTTGTTTTCTGAGTTTCGTCTGTTTTGCGTGCGTGGGGTAAGGTGTGAACCGACGTGTTTATGACACCGATTTAGACAAGTTTTTAACATATATTTATAATTTTTTAGATATAATTTATAACTTTTTGCCCATATTTACAATGGTAAACAGTGTTGACGATGTACTGAATGCCCCGTTTTCTGCCAGAGCTTTTGCGGATTGTATGAACATAGTCGAAGAAGGTAAGCCTCGTCCTCCTCTTCCAAATTTACGTGCAAGCACAAAGATGCAAAAACTGAGTACATGAGACATTTCTCTGTTTCACAATACGGTCCAGTAGAATGGTTAACTGGATGTGAAGTGCGGTCAAGACTTTTTTGTTGGCCTTGTTTATTATTCTCCAAAGAGAAAAGTGTTTGGAATAAGCACGGGTATTCCGATCTTAATCATTTAGCTGCAGCAGTGCAAAAACATGAGCGCTCCCAACCACATGTTCAGTCATTTTTAAATCTTAAGATGTTTGGAAAACAGAGAATTGACACTCTCATTGACAGCCAAAGAAAAGTTGAAATTAGTCGTCATAATGAACAAGTAAAGAATAATAGAGACATTTTAAAAAGATTAATTGATGCTGTATGTTATTTGGCTAAGCAAGAGCTTCCTTAGAGAGGTCATGATGAGTCTGAAGATTCAGCCAACCGAGGGAATTATATAGAATTTTTAAATGTGCTCCGTGAGTATGATCCTCTTTTAGACAGTCATTTAAAGGCATCGACTATATTTCGAGGAACTTCTCCCACAATACAAAATGATATCATTAATGCTATATCTGATTTGGTTAAAGATGCTATAAAGAAAGAAATTTCTTCCGCTACATTTGTGGCCATTCTTCTGGATGAAACTTCTGATGTCATGTCGAAATCGCAGCCTTTAGCATTGCTACGCTCACGTTTTGAACTTACAATTAGTTCTGAAGCAAAGCCTCTCGAATATCAAGGAATGTAGATTGTTTTTCCAAACTATCAGTGGATTGGCAGCATATTTTTCTAAATCATCGAAAAGAGTAAATGCTTTGCAAGATTTTGTTGCTAAAAAATTACCCTCCATCGCACCAACCAGATGGAACTTTACTTCCCGTTTATCAAACACAGTAAAACGCCACAGAAGTCAACTTATTGAATTTTTTGAACACATTGTGGAGAATTCTGGGGAATGGGACGTGGATGCTGTAATCAAAGCTCGTGGTTTTTTGTATTTCTTGCAAGATTTTCAAACAACTTTTCTGTTAGAAATTTTTTCTGTTCTGTTTGGCTATACTGATGTTTTGAATAATATATTGCAAACATCATCCTATGACATATTGTACTGTTGTAAAAAGGTGCATGATACTATGAAACAGCTTAGGAATGACAAGGAACATGGATTTGATGATATTTGGGTTTCTGCAAAGGAAAAGCATACGGTTGAGGAGTCGAAGCCTAAAAGACAAAAGGGATCTATAGAAGAGGAGAAGAGCGCGTGCCTTCGATTATACCAGAGAATAGTCGACTGCATGTGCCTGGAGATGGAAGAAAGATACTCTTCACTTTCGAAACTTGAGTTTTTTCAACTCCTTTGTAGCGAAAGATATGATCAGTATGCGAAAACTTTTCCTGATGGTATTCTAGAAAAATTAAAGGATTTCTACGGACCAGTTTTTGACTACGTTCGCCTAAAAAATGAACTAAAAGTGCTCTTTTCTTCTGATGAATTTGCGAGGAAACCAGTGCATCACCTATTAAAATTCATGCAAGAAAATCAGCTTCAGGTTGCATTCAAGGAAATTTATAAATTAGCGGAACTTATCATGACGATTCCGAGTTCTACTGCTACAGTCGAGCGTTCTTTTTCGGCTATGAAGAGAATACATACGTGTTATAGAGGAACACAAACTCAGGAAAGGTTATGCGGCTTAAGTTCACTCGCCATTGAAAAGACATTGCTGGGGGAACTGAAGAAAAGACCTTCATTTTATGATGATGTGCTAACACAATTCCTAAGGCAAAACAGGAGATTGGAACTGGTGTATAAATAAGTAAGTAAAATGAGTTTTTTAAGCCTTTCTTTGATTCAATCGGGAAAATAATATTTTCCCAAGTGATTACTTTTTCAGATTTCTGTGCGTATTATATAGTTGTACATATTTAAAAATCGTAGAAAAATACAGATAATTCGTGCTTCACTCTAGTATTTGCCAATGATATCCTAATCTTCTCACAACGAAGCGTTAACCCTTTTCACATAAACGGCGCGCGTGATGCATAATTATATCAGTTACTGAATAAAAGCATTCAAAATTATTCTACGATTAATTGCATTAGACCAATTAAGAAGAGAGCTGCTGCGCTATGCTCTCTTAAAACTTTCACACGTTGATAAAAATGCATTCGTACGCTCAAATTAACACGTGAATTTTGTAGCGCGGGTTGCATAACCCCCTCCCCAATAAACGCACACCCAACCTAAATGGGCACGCGACGCCACTGATATATATATATATATAACAACTTACGGAAAAGGAAAGGTAAAATGAATATATGGATGTCAACAAGGTGTTGGGATGAGGAAACCCAGTGAGCACTCACCAATCAGACGACTTCAGGTTGGCGAGGCCCCGGGGATGTCGAAGCGACACACGTAAAATAACACAAAAACACAGAAACATCACAAACGTAAAGCTTTCGGAACTACTCCTTCTTCAGCTACAGAGAGAGAACTCATCCCAACACCTTGTTGACATCCATATATATATATATATATATATATATATATATATATATATATATATATATATATATATATATATATACAGTCAAACTCGGCTATAACGAGCGCCACGGGACCGTTTAGTTTTGCTCGTTATAGCCGTTAAACTTAATATCCGTGAAGGCAAAAGCATGCATGCGTATGGTGAAATAAGACATAAGAAGTAAAAGTGAATATATAAACAGAAAGTGTATTTAGTAAATTTATGGAAAAACATAAAAATGAGAATAAACTAGAAAATTTAAAATAAACATTTGTACATATAAAATTTACTCACAGCTGCATCCTTAATCACTCCCCTTTTTAGAAAAATAACTTTGAATGGTTGCCTGTTTCATAGATTTCACTTTGAAGCCTCTTAAGTTTCCTCTTATTACACTTATTGCACTAAAAACACCATCGGAAATGTCAATGTTTTCAAAAAAATCATTTAATGTTTACACGGCATTCTGAGCTTGAGAGTAAGTTGGCTTTCGTCGTGATTGTGTCTTCTACACATTCAACAATGTCTTCATCACTGTCTGCTGTGTTTTGTACTGTCTCTATTATTTCACTCTCCGTAGGAATTCCACTGGAAATCAAATCATCATCAACATGAACAAAATTGTCAATGTCATTTACATGGTCAAAATTCGCAATTCCATTTTCTTTAAGCCATTCTGACAGAGGTAGATCATCTTCATCAACGTTATGGTTATCAATCGAAAATTCTCCCGATATTAAACCAGACTTCCGAAAACAGTTTATGATCGTTGTAGGTGAAACACTGTCCCATGCATCTGTCATCAAATGAATTGCATCCAATACAGAGACGTTGCCATCTAAACCTCTTTCCCTCCTTTCAATCAACTGTAGAACAAAAAATCGCTTGAAATGGCCTTTAAAACTTTTAATTATCCCCATGTCCATTGGCTGCAAAATAGAAATCGCATTTGGAGGCAAAAACAACAGTTTTACATTGGATAACTCCTGCATATGTGGGTGCGCAGGACAGTTATCGACAAGGAGTAAAATGTTTCTATTTTTCCTCCGTAACTCGTTGTTCCACTGACTTATATATTGCTGAAAAATATTGGAAGTCATCCATGCCTTTTTATTAGCTGCATATTCAACGGGAAGCTTCTTTACATTATTGAAACAACGCGGCTTTTGTGACTTACCAATAACAAAAAGTTTTTTTTGTCACTCCCATTCATGTTTGCGCACATTAAAACTGTTAAACGATTCTTAGGTCTTTTGCCACCAACACATTTGTCACCTTTGAATTTAAACGTTGCATCAGGCATCATGTTGTAAAACAGGACAGTTTCGTCGGCATTGTAGATGTCTTCTTCTCTGTAACCTTTTCGACACTCCTCCCAAACACTTTTCACCCATTCACTTGCCGTTTTTGAATCTGCTGACAGGGCCTCTCCACTGACTTTCGCATAAACAATGTTATGCCGATTTTTAAAACGATCGAGCCACCCATTATTGCATGTGAAGTTTTCATGTCCTAACTGTTTTGCAAAGTTATCTGCCTGTACCTTTAAAATGGGGCCGTTGATGGGGAAACCAGCATTTCTCTGCGTCTTAAACCACTCCAGCAGTGCTTGATCAACAGTACCCAAGTCACACTTCCTCATTTTCTTGTTCGTTGTTAGGTTGTTCTCTAGTGCAGATAAAATCGCTTCTTTGTTTTTCCATAAGGTTGAAACCGTAGACGACGATAAATTAAATTTTTTGCACACTTCAACATTTTTTTCACCACGTTCTAACTTTCGAATAATATCAACCTTTTCGCGAATAGACAGACACTTCCTTTTATGTACGGACATGTTACTCGTTCAAGGGCAAAATCTCAACTGATTTTTGTGATCAACGCTACGAACTTTCTTTGCAAACTGCGAGCATACCAATTCCAGGAAGAGTTAATGAGGAGACGGATTAAATCTGGGATTTCCCATCACAGTTAGTGGCTGGACTCCGACGAGAGCAGACGTGCTTTCACTTTTGCTCCCGCTGCTTCGCTCCTACCTGCTGTATCCCGTAGTATATCTGCCTTTGGCTGACCATTAGTTTTTAAGAGTAGCTGTAGCGATAAGTACCCTTAGTTATTTATAGTTATTGTATTATTCTAATATTATTGTGTTCTTAGATTATTATTACTTCATTTTAATTACAAACTTTACGTAAATTTCCATAGTCTACCTTTATCATTTAAGTTTGCATCCTTAGCAGTGAATTTCCCAATAGTGCAGCCTCCTTAGCTCTAAGTGCTCCCTATTTAGTTTATTTTTAACGTATTTTACTTTATTCTTAGTCTACTTCCTTATTATATCTCTCATTGCCAAATTGAAATCGATACTTTCATATCGAAAGTAAATTCTTAAATAACTAAGCTTATTGAAGGCAAATTTATTATTATTATTATTTATTAATTTATTTACAACCTTCGCCGTATATCTAGTATACTCCTGTTTACTACCTTTCGTGATATAAAAATATATTTTTTTACTTGTTTCATTTCCTTCTTAATTTTATAAACCGTCTTTACTATATACTGTGTAATACCACGTTTGTTAGTGTATATGTGCTTAACCATTACTAACGCCTACTTTTAGAAAAAGTTATTGTGATTAATCTTAGTATATAATATATTCTTCTTCTCGTAGATGTAAATTTTAGTGTTAATTCAAAGCAAAGGTCTACTATTTGTGTAGTTTCAGCACTCTCCTTTCACTTCCTTTTAGCCTAGTTGACCTTGACTCATAGCGTGCACGTTGAAAAACCATAAGTTGTTTGTCTCCCGTCAAGTAAGACCCCTACTGCGTGGCTAGCCGAGCTTAGGACTCTTATCGCCGAATTCTTTCCCTTCTTTGTTTACTAAAAGTCAACGTTTATCTTGCCTCAGACCAAGTAACCTATTCCACTTTCGCACCATAGAACGACCCGATATGCTTTTTTTTTAATATAAAGAGTAACTTTTTTTTCATATATATAAAGAGTAACTTTTTTAATATATAAAGAGTAACTTCCAATCCTAGCGCTTCTATTTCCTTTTTAGTCCTCAAGTACGTACATTAGGTAAATTCAATTAACTTAGTTAGGTATGGCTTCCCGTAGGTCTTCTGTTGCTCTTTTCAAAAGCTCTGTTGAATGTGAGCTGCTCCAAGCACGCATCACAGAACTCGAGAGGATTGTGGCGGAGCTCCTCTCTAAGGTTAGGGAGTTGGATGCTGCTCCGAAGGGGGGTGAAGATGCGGTGACCTCCGAGTCGCCTTGCCGTACCAAGGTGGTACCTCGAGCTAGCTCGAGAGCGAAGGCTGGCTGGGTCGTCGAAGAGAGAGCCGTAGCCGACACTAACCCGGAAAGGGTGGCTTCATCTTCCGAGCCCGACGGGTGGAAGGTGGCTAACAAAGGTCGCGGGAGAGTAGGGCGGCCATGGCGGGGAGACGGGAAGGCGGAAGCTGACTCTATCCCCGTCAGAAACAGATTCGAAGCGCTATCGGAGGATGGTACGACGAATTCTGTGGCCGCATCCGCTCCCCCCGATTCGAGGGATGCCGCACCTAGGGGAGGTCGGGTTGGGAGGGGGGAATCTTAGTGATAGGTAGCTCGAACGTCCGGCGTTTAGTGGCACCGTTGAGGGAAAGGGCCCGCCGGGAGGGAGATGAGCGGGTGTTCTCCTGGTGTATTCCAGGCGGAACAGTGCCACAGGTGACGAAGGCGGTTCGGGCGGCGGTAAGTGGCACGGGATGCTCCAAGCTGCAAATAGTGGCGCATGTAGGCACCAATGACGCTGAGGATCGGGGTTCTGAGGAGATATTGGATTCCTTCGGGGATCTGTGCTCTGAGGTTCACCGACTCCGACGGGTCATGGGTATCGACATGCGCCTGACCGTATGCAGCATGGTCCCGCGGACCGACCGGGGTTCGACGGTTTGGAGCCGAGTGATCGGCTTGAATCGGAGACTCTGGAAGTTTTGCGAGAACATGGGAGTAGATTTCGTGGAACTCGGGCCGGTTCTCGAATCGTGTAGGGTGCCCCTGAACCGATCGGGAGTTCACTATACTGCCGTGGCAGCCCAGAAGGTAGGTGGTAGAATCTACGAGCATAGTAGAGCTTTTTTAGATTAGGGAGTAGGCCAGTGCGTAGGTCAATCTCGGGGTCATCAAATAACAGCGATAGTAGGTCAATACCTAGGTCGACGTTGGGACTCAATAAACTCGGCGCTAACAATAGCAATGATAACGCCTCTCTTAGAAGTCGCACCATCCATAACACAGAAAAAATTCAGAAGCGGCCCGAAAGCGACTCATTAACAATTTTAAATATAAACTGCCGTAGTATCAGGAATAAGACAGCAGAATTTCAGAATTTATTAGAGGAAACTGAGGCAGATATAGTGATAGGCACAGAGAGCTGGCTAACTTCGGATATACACGACCGAGAAATTTTCCCCTTAAGATATAATATTCACAGACGAGATAGGGTAAATAGGAACGGAGGTGGAGTTTTTATAGCGGTGAAGGACACGCTTATCAGTTCGCCAATTGAGTTTACGGAAAACAGAATAGAAAGCATTTGGTGTAAAATCAGCTGGGGAGGTTTAGGAAACATCCATGTATGTGCATGCTATAGGCCGCCAGGTGCAGACGCAGAAGAAATTTATGAGCTAGAGGCCCAAATCAACTCAATACAGATGAAAAATAGCAAAAGTCTTACTATAGTAGGGGGAGACTTTAATCTACCCTCGATAAATTGGCGCAGTTGCAGCTTCACACCACCCGGTAGAAATCGTGAGTCATGCGAAGCACTAATAGACATCTTCAATAAACATTCCCTTATTCAGGTAGTCAGAGAACCCACGAGAGAGGACAATATATTAGACTTAATAGCACTTAATATCCCTGAACGTGTTTCTGAAGTAGTTATTGAAGAAGGAATCAGCGATCACCGAGTAGTCCGAGTTATCTTGAACATAGCATTCGTAAAGTATCGCAAGCCTAAGCGAAAAGTGCACATATTTAAAAATGCTAACTTTGCGGACTTTAAAGAGAAACTTATTAAAGATTACGCAACTTTCAGAAAATTAGCAAGCACGAAGAACGTTGAGGAAACTTGGAAAGCTTTCTTATCAGTAATTAGAACAGGTATAAATACGTACATACCAAGTAAATATATTACCGATAATGGAGAACCTAGGTAGTATAATCGGCAGGTTAGATGTGCTCTCAGGAGACAAAGAAAGCTTCACTCAAAACTTAAATGCGCCAAAAATAATATGTCACAGGAGGTAATAAATACAATTTCAAGCAAGTACAGAAATTGTCGGACTTGGACTAAAAAGATTATGCGCAAGGCATTAATGAACTTTAAGCAAAAGATTCTCTGTGAACATCTAAACGAAAATCCCAAAATCTTTTGGTCTTATGTTAGAGAAGTTCAAGATCGACGCCCAACCGTAGCACCATTAAGAAACGACAAAGGAGAGGTAGTTTACGATAGCATTGATAAAGGAAACTTGTTAAACTCATTTTTTCAAAGCGTATTTACGACCGAAGTGGAGAAAAGGAAGGTCGATCCACCCGAACCAAGCGAAGAGAAGATGAACGATATACTTATATCAGCGAAAGGTATAGCAGAACAGCTCAAAATCATAAATGCAAATAAATCCCCGGGACCGGAAGAGATACCAGCTAGAGTATTAAAGGAATTAGCGTTAGAAATAGCACCTTATCTCGAAACAGTTTTCAGTAAGTCACTTAGTCATGGCGTTATACCTAAGGAATGGAAATTAGCGTTTATAACTCCGCTACATAAAGGCGGGAAAAAAGACGACCGAGAAAACTACAGGCCGATTTCGCTAACCTCAATATCTTGCAAGATTCTAGAGCACATCATCGTTAGTTCTGTGATGGACTTCTTAGATAGCCAGGACTTGCTCAGTAAATATCAGCACGGTTTTAGGAAGGCAAGATCTTGTGAAACACAGCTCGCTCTGTTTGCACATGATATACTACGATCCGGTGATCGAAAGACCCAGCTAGACGCGGTTTTTCTTGACTTCAGGAAGGCATTCGATAAAGTCCCTCATATTAAGTTATTGAAAAAATTACAAGCCTGTGGAATAAATCGAAAGATAATCGAGTGGATCAGGGACTTTCTCAATGATCGGGAACAAATGGTAGTCATTGATGGATTTAAATCAGATTCGGTCAGCGTGTCCTCCGGCGTTCCACAGGGAAGTGTCATCGGTCCCCTATTATTCCTTATACACATAAATGACTTAGATAATGTTATTACAAGTAAAATCAAGTTATTCGCGGATGATACGGTAGTTTACAGAGAGATTAACAGTCCTGCTGATCAAGCATTACTTTCTAACGATCTACACGCAATTCTCGAGTGGTGTAAAGAGTGGCAATTAGAGCTGAACTTAGGTAAGTGTTCCGTCATGAGATTCTGGAGAAACAAAGAAATTGAGGCGATGAATTACAGTATAGAAGGCGTACATCTAAAATTATCCGAATCCGTCAAATACTTAGGTGTCATTTTAACAAGTAACCTCTCGTGGGACACACACATACGAAATATATCCGGGAAAGCTAAGCAAAAACTAGGATTCATCAAACGGATAGTAGGTAAAAGCAAAGAAAAAGTCAAAGAGACATGTTACTTTTCTTTAGTTAGACCGCTGCTAGAGTATGCGTCGAGCATATGGGATCCGTACGAGAAAGGTTTAATCGCCGAGTTAGAGAAAGTGCAGCGAAAAGCTGCTAGATTAGTCAAAAATTGTTATGATAGAAATATAAGCGTTACAGGCTTGATACAGGACTTAGGATGGGAATCACTAGCTGAGCGTCGATCACGTGCTAGGTTAAAACTTCTTGAAAGATTTAGAACGAGTACTTTCTCCAGCGACGTCAAAGAAATAATAAGAACTCCCACCTATATCGGTAGAATGGACCATCCTCGTAAAATAAGAGAGATAGCCTGTAGGACAGAGAGATACAAGGGCTCATTTTTCCCTAGAACGATAGCTGAGCAGAATAAAACTTGCGATCAAAAGTAACCTCGCGTAGGGGGTAAACCAAGGCCTAATTTTGGAGTTTTCCCCTTGGTGTTAATACACCCCCTGCCACACACCCTTGCGGTGGCTTGCAGGGTAAACTGTAGATGTAGATGTAGATGTACGTGGGAAAGGGTGTTGGGTGCATTCGGCTGAGCGACGGGGGCGGGCGCAATTGTACATGCCCTTAGCCCCTTACCCCCCTTCCAAACACAACCTCCTGGCTGTAAAAGAGCTGGGGGTTGGGAGGAGAGGACAAAGGACCTCCGCGGGTGCCCCTGTACCTGCAAGTTGGGAATTCTTGGTTTGGACGAAGGGATTATTTTTTAAGAACAACGCCGCGGTCTTTAACCTCCCCGAGGGATAGGGTGTAGAGGCTGGACTCGAGAACACAAGGTTACATATCTTGGGTAACTATGAGGATTGAAGGGGCTGACCGCCACCGCGTTTGAGACAGTGAGAAGTGGTCGAAGTTTGCTCGATATATCAGTGAAGCGTGCTCGTTATATACGTGAAATATTTGTATGTAAATACTCGTAAACTTATCTTGGAGGTAGCATTTGCTCACTATAGCCGTGACCTCGTTACAACCGTGCTCGTTATAAACGAGTTTGACTGTATATATATACAGCCCCTTCAATCCTCATAGTGACCCAAAATATGTAACCTTGTGTTCTTGAGTCCAGCCTCTACACCCTATCCCTCGGAGAGGTTAAAGACCGCGGCGTTGTTGTTAAAAAATAATCCCTTCGTCCAAACCAAGAATTCCCAACTTGCAGGTACAGTGGCACCCGCGGAGGTCCTTTGTCCTCTCCTCCCAACCCCCAGCTCTTTTACAGCCAGGAGGTTGTGTTTGGAAGGGGGGTAAGAGGCTAAGGGCATGTACAATGGCGCCCGCCCCCGTCGCTCAGCCGAATGCACCCAACACCCTTTCCCACGTAAAGATGGGAAATCCCACGTTTAATCCGTCTCCTCATTAACTCTTCGTGGAATTGGTATGCTCACAGTTTGCAAAGAAAGTTCGTAGCGTTGATCACAAAAATCAGTTGAGATTCTGCCCTTGAACGAGTAACATGTCCGTACATAAAAGGAAGTGTTTGTCTATTCGCGAAAAGGTTGATATTATTCGAGAGTTAGAACCTGGTAAAAAATGTTGAAGTGTGTAAAAAATGTAATTTATCGTCGTCTACGGTTTCAACCTTATGGAAAAACAAAGAAGCGATTTTATCTGCACTAGAGAACGACCTAACAACGAACAAGAAAATGAGGAAGTGCGACTTGGGTACTGTTGATCAAGCACTTCTGGAGTGGTTTAAGTGGCAGAGAAATGCTGGTTTCCCCAGCAAGGTACAGGCAGATAAATTTGCAAAACGGTTAGGACACGAGAACTTCACATGCAATAACGTGTGGCTTGATCGTTTTAAAAATCGGCATAGCATTGTTTATGCGAAAGGCCCTGTCAGCAGATTCTAAAACGGCAAGTGAATGGGTGAAAAGTGTTTGGGAGGAGTGTCGAAAAGGTTACAGAGAAGAAGACATCTACAATGCCGACGAAACTGGACTGTTTTACAACATGATGCCTGATGCAATGTTTAAATTCAAAGGTGACAAATGTGTTGGTGGCAAAAGACCTAAGAATCGTTTATCAGTTTTAATGTCCGCAAACATAAATGGGACTGACAAAAAAAAACTTTTTGTTATTGGTAAGTCACAAAAGCCACGTTGTTTCAAAAATGTAAAGAAGCTTCCCGTTGAATATGCAGCTAAAAAAAGGCATGGATGACTTCCAATATTTTTCAGAAATATGTAAGTCAGTGGAACAACGAGTTACGGAGGAAAAATAGAAACATTCTATTCCTTGTCGATAACTGTCCTACGCACCCACATATGCAGGAGTTATCCAATGTAAAACTGGTGTTTTGCCTCCAAATGCGACTTCTTTTTTGCCACCAATGGACAAGGGGATAATTAAATGTTTTAAATGCCATTTCAAGCGATTTTTTGTTCTACAGTTGATTGAAAGGAGGGAAAGAGGTTTAGATGGCAACGACTCTGTATTGGATGCAACTCATTTGATGACAGATACATGTTTCACCTACAACGATCATAAACTGTTTTCGAATGTCTGGTTTAATATCGGGAGAATTTTGGATTGATAACCTTAACGTTGACGAAGATCAGAATGGCTTAAAGAAAATGGAATTGCGAATTTTGACCATGTAAATGACATTGACAATTTTGTTCATGTTGATGATGATTTGATTACCAGTGGAATTCCTACGGAGAGTGAAATAATAGAGACAGTATAAAGCACAGCAGACAGTCATGAAGACAATGTTGAATGTGTCGAAGACACAATCCTTACTCAGGATGCCGTGGAAACGTTAAATGATTTTTTTGAAAACATTGACATTTCCGATGGTGTTTTTAGTGCACTAAGTGTAATAAGAGGAAACTTAAGAGACTTCAAAGTGAATTCTATGAAACAGGCTAGTATTCAAAGTTATTTTTGTAAAAAGGGGAGTGATTAAGGATGCAGCTGTGAGGAAATTTTATATGTACGTATGTTTACTTTAAATTTTCTAGTTTAATCTCATTTTTATGTTTTTCCATAAATTTACTAAATAAACTTTCTGTTTATATATTCACTTTTACTTCTTATATCTTATTTCACCATACGCATGCATGCTTTTTCCTTCACGGATATTAAGTTTAACGGCTATAACGAGCAAAACTAAACGGTCCCGTGGCGCTCGTTATAGCCGAGTTTGACTGTATATATATATATATATATATATATATATATATATATATATATATATATATATATATATATATGGATGTCAACAAGGTGTTGGGATGAGTTCTCTCTCTGTAGCTGAAGAAGGAGTAGTTCCGAAAGCTTTACGTTTGTGATGTTTCTGTGTTTTTGTGTTATTTTACGTGTGTCGCTTCGACATCCCCGGGGCCTCGCCAACCTGAAGTCGTCTGATTGGTGAGTGCTCACTGGGTTTCCTCATCCCAACACCTTGTTGACATCCATATATTCATTTTACCTTTCCTTTTCCGTAAGTTGTTATATATATATATATATATATATATATATATATATATATATATATATATATATATACGTGTCTCTTCGACGCCCCCAGCAGCCTACCAGCTTGGTCCTCAACTTGGTAAGTGTCCGCTGGGCTTCCCTCAACACCTTGTTGCCACCCTCATCACTACCTTTTCTTTTCCTTTAGTTAATATATATACCGTCCTTTTTTCTCCTTTTTTGTTTATATCTTTACGTTTCTTTCCTGGCGTCTTTTCCTCTTATCTTTCTCTTCCACCATGGAACTGACCCGTCTCCGTTATCATCTCCGTAGACACATTACCCTTAACTGCCAGATTGAATTCCTCAACTCCTGCCTTGCACTTGGACTCACCCCCAAATGTCTCACCATCAGAATTCCTCTTTCAGGCCTTCCTCCCCCTATCCGCGCTTCCCTAGCCCTCACGTATCACCTCGCCTCCATCCACATTATCCGTTCCACCATACACCATTATACCACCCTCTCTAACTCCCACTTCGCTAATTGTAAATCTCTCGTTCTTTATCTTCGTCATTCTTCGCAATCCATATCCGACCTTCGTGCCGCTTTCCTTCAAGCGGCTAATGATATCACCGCACATCGCAACAGACTTCTCCGTAAACTCTCTCTGCTTTGCGTCCGGCACCTCAAACTTGGTCTTCCCCTTCCGTTCATAACAGCTGGCGAGGTCAACAAACCACCTCCTTCCCCGCCACTCATCGGTCAAACTCCCTGTCTTGCGGACCTCCTGGGATTCCCAACGCCACCATCACTTCATATCCTGAAAAAGACCCACACTTTCCTAACCCGCAAACCTTTGAAGCGCTCATATTTTTCGCACACTACTGCCACCACCTCTTCATCTTGCCAACCAGATGATGTCTTGAACCTTTCCTCCCACGTACTTACCCCTGCCGAGAATGAACTCCTCTCACGCGGCCTTTCCTTTTGTCCCACCACCAAATTTGATCATTTTCGCCTCCTTGCCGACGTCCAGTCCTTTGCCCGCACACTACGTCTAAAAACTAACCCTCCCAAAGAAGACTCTCTCACCTCTGCCAACCCAAAACTCCCTCCCGGCCTCCCACCTACCTTTTCTATCTTCAAACCTCCTTCCCAATACATTCCACCCACCCTTCCTTCCCTACACCCGGTCGAACAATACCTCAATTATATCCTTTCCAGAATCTCCCAACCTAACTTTTCCGATCTTATCGACCATACAGATAATCTTACCAGACGTGAAAGGCATGCCATTTCCACACTCAAACATCTTGACCATATCATCATCCTCCCTGCCGACAAGGGCACCACCACGGTTGTGATGGATCGCGCCAAATATAACGAGGAAGCCGAGCGCCAACTTTCTGACGAAACCTTTTACCATCACCTTACTTCCAACCCCGCAGACCACCACTCCTACCAAATTTCGTCCTATATTCATTCCTCAGGCAAACAGGAAGGCCTTTCCGATTCCGCCATTGCTCTAATGATCCCCAACAAACCCCGCACGCCCACATTCTACCTTCTCCCTAAAATTCATAAACCCAACATCCCCGGCCGCCCCATTGTTGCCAGCTTTAATTCCCCTACAGAACGCATTTCCGCCTTCGTTGACTCCCACCTACAACCTCTCATTCGTCAATTCCCTTCCTTCATCCAAGACACTAACCACTTTCTCAAACGTCTCAAGCACCTCCCCTTTCCTCTCCCACCCAATACCATTTTGGCCACTATCGATGTCTGTTCCCTCTACACAAACATCCCCCACGATGATGGACTCTCTGCCCTTAGTAAACTCCTGGACTCAAGACCACCCGACGCTAGACCTTCCTCCCATTTCTTATTAGACTTGGCGGCAATGGTGCTCAAATTGAACAACTTCTCTTTCGATGGTCGTCACTACCTTCAAATTAGAGGCACTGCGATGGGCACCCGAATGGCGCCTTCATACGCCAATTGCTACCTTGGAGAATGGGAAAGACTCTTCCTCAACGTTCCACTCAGACCACTTTTGTGGCTGAGATACATCGACGATGTCTTCCTCATTTGGACGCATGGACCTGACTCTCTCCTTTCTTTTCTCTCGCGTCTCTCCTCCCATCCTTCACTGTCCTTCACCCACCAATCCTCTACCTCCCACATCACATTCCTGGATGTCGATCTTTACCTTCAAGACAGCCAAATCCGCACCTGTGTTCACCTCAAACCCAGCAACAGCCTCCAATACCTCCACTTTGATAGCTGCCATCCCCTTCATACAAAAACCTCTATCCCCTATGCCCTTGCTCGTCGAGGATGGAGGCTTTGTTCCGATAGAGCATCCCTTCTAGAGTATTACTCTGTCCTCGAGGTTGCTATTCTCAAACGTGGTTACCCTCCAGTCTTGGTCCACGAACAGATCCATAGGGCGATGACGCCTACCCACAATGGATCTCATCCTCACACACCCACCATTCCTGCATCTACCCCTCCACTCACTCTTACGACACTTTTCCTTCCTGGTATCCACGAAGCTCTCAAAACAATCCTTCATGCTGCCCACCCAATTCTTACCTCTTCCTCCCATCAGTCCCTCTTTATCAACCTTTTTGCCAATCCTCCGCTCCTCTCCTTCCGCCGGCCCCCAAATTTGGGAAATATCTTGTGGAGGAAGGAACTTCCCACTTCTACCACGCTTCTTGCAATAGGCTCCCACCCCTGCGGAAAACCTCGCTGCCTCACTTGCCCTATCCACCTACCATCATCTTCTTTCTCTAGTCCCTCCACCAACATCACCTACCCCATCACCTCCAGAAGCAACTGCACCACCCGTAACGTCATTTACCTCCTTACCTGCACACTTTGTCCCGCGTTTTACGTAGGCCTCACCAGCAATCCGTTAAACATCCGAATGAACGGTCACCGGAATAGCGTTTCTCTCAGACGCCCCCTCCCAGTTGCATTACATGCTAATACCCACAATGTCCCCTTTAATAGTTGCTACAATGTTAGGATTATTCGCGCTTTACCCTATGACACTCCTGCCCCCCTTCTCCGACACTGGGAACTAGCACATATCCATCTTCTCGACTCTTTCTCTCCGCCTGGCCTCAACCTCCGCTAACCCTATTAGCCCCCTTACAATGTCTCCTTGTTACTTTGTAGTTATTCGCACTTTCCCTTACCACACTTCCTCTTTTTTGGCTATCCACCCCTCCTACTCCCCACCTCCTCCAATCATCAACCTTCCCACATCACCCTGTCATTCCCCGCCCAGTGTGTCACTTTACGTTACTCTTTCGCTGAAGAAGGGCATAGGCCCGATAAGCTTGCGTGTGTTTTTGTGTTCGTGTGTTTTACGTGTCTCTTCGACGCCCCCAGCAGCCTACCAGCTTGGTCCTCAACTTGGTAAGTGTCCTCTGGGCTTCCCTCAACACCTTGTTGCCACCCTCATCACTACCTTTTCTTTTCCTTTAGTTAATATATATATATATATATATATATATATATATATATATATATATATATACTTGTAGATACTCTTTTGCTGAAGAAGGGCATAGGCCCGATAAGCTTGCGTGTTTTTTTGTCTTTTTGTGTTCGTGTGTTTCACGTGTCTCTTCGACGCCCCCAGCAGCCTGCCAGCTTGGTCCTCAACTTGGTAAGTGTCCGCTGGGCTTCCCTCCCTATATATATATATATATATATATATATATATATATATATATATATATATATATATATAGCCACAAAGCTCAAAAAATTAAGAAAAGAAAAAGGAGCGTTACTAATATTTAACTAAGCGTCAATTTTTAACAATAGTTGTCCGTAGGTGGTGTGGTTGTGGCAGGTAAAAATATAAGATATCTCTTAAGCAATGCATTATATGAAATTGATGGAATGAAGCGATCTGAAGATCCTATGCAGACAGGCATAAGCTGTAACGTTCAGAAACGAGAAAATTGATCTGTTACGATAGTTCAGTGGTAGAATATCCGCCCGGCAAGTGGTTCGATTCCCGGTCATAGCACTTTTCTCGTTTCAGAATTAATCCCTATGCATTATATGGGAAAATGTTTCACACAAAGGCTATAGAAAATTAAATTTCCTACAACTTTTATTCCGATACATTTTTACATTTATCAAATATTAAAGTAAATATTTCAAAATAACGGATAAGTGACCCACTTCCGATTGACCGAATTTTACTAAAACCTAATAAGTTCTTGTAACTTATATATAAATGGTAAATATAAAATTTCGCGTTGACCTGATTAATAGTTTTAGAGTTAGAGCACCCACAAAAAGCTATCACGTACACACACTCACATACACACAGACATCATCGAGAAAATGGTCAAAACGTGTTCAGGGGACCTCAAAACATGTATTTCCGTTGAAATCTCGAAGTCGATTTTTTTCATGAACACAATACTTTTCCCTATACTACGTATATGGAGAAAGTAAAAATCCTATTTTCAATGGGGTTTCTACGGAGAAGTCCTAAAGGCGTTCACACTTGTAGGGGAGAATGCGGTCAGCCCTTGGTACGAACCCATTGGGTCGCTCGAGGAGGCAACTTTTCTCCCAAGCCCGTTCGAGTCGAGCCTTTCTGCTAGTTAGGAGTCGAGTTACCATATTTTTAATCTTACTTCCCGGACAACAAGAACACAAAAATCTGGACAAAACCCGGACTTTTAAAATCTATCTTTTTAAGCATAAAAAAATTGTACTGTGGTGTTATATCAATAAAGGAAATATAATTAAATATTATTAAAGTTAATTTTCGAACGTAAATGCTTTTATTACTTAAACATTTAAGCATAAAAACAAAATGCAACAATATTAATAATTTCATGCGTTATTATGACTTGTTATCCGAAACAATAATTCTGACGTTGCAGACTAAATACGTAAATAATATATAGGAATATACAACTTTTTATACATGTCTTGAATAATATATACAAAAATATAAACTCTAAACCGAAGTTTATTTATTAACTTGGAAATAAAAGTTAAACTGATTATTACGGAAAAATAATATGACACATTATATTATTACCGCGGTTTGCGGAACGACTTATTTACAAATTTAAAGCAAAATGATCGAGTAAATCGTCAAAAATGATATTTAACATCTCACGATATAATTAGCGATAAAACGTTAAAATCACAAGCTGCAATCGTCATCATCATGCTGCTGTCCGAAGACAGGTTTCATATTTCCCAAAAATTAACGTAAATAACTTAAAAAACGTACAATAGAAGGAAATATTCAAATTCCGGACAGGTGTTAAAATCCCGCCCGGACACCCTAAAAAGGAGAACATGCCCGGGAAAAACCGGACGTCTGGTAACACTAGTTAGGAGCTTCCATAAACTACGTCACGCTGTGAGGATAGGGATGCGACCGTCCCACGACCTACAAGTGAGAATGGTCTCCACAAAAATCCGTAATAAAGCCCTCGACGCGACCGCTTACACGGAGGGGGAGTTTTTCGCGTAGCGTCTCGTGAGTGAATATTAGAAGGTTTAGGAACAAACAGGTCCAAACACTTGAGATGGGGATTTCCGTCTCCCTTTCGAACGATGGAATCTTTCATTCACATCAAAATTTCACCACTCTGGAAACCTTTAACCCTGATAAGGTACACTAGGTTTTGGCAACCTATTCAGGTACACTGGGGCACTGATTGTGAGTACCCTATGAAGAAAATAATATTTTGTCATTAACTGTTCGCAAATAAATGTTTATTTTTTAATCTATAAACAAAAAAGTGAAAAGAAACAGTTTTTGAAATTATTTGAAACATTTGTTGCAAATTATATCCGAATTATTCCGGCAAGTAAACTCCTGACAGCTCTTGCAGCGTGCTGTAGTTTTGCAGTCGTTGCTGCGGTCGCATAGCTGGCATCTTCCACTCCTCGACTCCAAATTGATTGCAGTACTCGTTGAAGTCTCTGGCAGTCGAAGCTATGGACTTACGGAGGGGAATTCTCAAAGTTGAAATTTGGAGGCATTCTTGGCCTGATCATAGCTTCTCCCAAATTCATCAAGAAAGAATGCCTTAGATTTGCCTTTAATGCCATTATTATGTGAAAAAATAACAAATGCATTGATAACTGCAGGATTTAACAACCCATAAAAGATAGAAAGAGGCCATATTCTAGTTTTTCTTGAGGTACTGTAACTATGACAGAGTTGATGAAACATATCCACATCCCCCTTCGCAGAATAATAATACTCAATAATTTCAGGTTTCTTACTCTCTGGAGACATATTCATTCGTTCGTGTCGGAAGCAAAAATACTTGTTTCAGCTGGGCGGCCCTTTAGTGAGATCAAATCTGCAGGAATCTCTCTTTTGTTTCTTCTAAAAGTTCCTACATCTGTGAGTTTTCCGCCTTTGAATAATTCCTTCGATTTTATTATCTGGGAAACAAATTTAAACGCCAAATGCTGTGCGGTTTAGCCTATTCAGCCATCCTTTCCGGGGACCGATTTGTTTATAAACAATTACTATCATAAAGTAAACATTAATAAAGAATATATCTTAAAAATTAAAAAATACATTACCTACTCCGAGAGGTAAACAGCTATAGCGGCATCCGTGGCAAAAGTTTGAAGATCGAAGCAATGTATAAAAACGTGCCTCAATGTTGCATTTTGTACTAATCTGATCGGTGGAGTTATAGTTTTCGTTGGATTTGAAAATTACGGTGAATAATATAGTTCACTGAAACAGGTTTGAATAAAACATACGATTCCGGTACACTGGGTTATTCAGTGCCCCAAAGACTACAGAAAGCACAAAAAAGAGTGATGACAAACAGAAATATACTCAAACCATAGCCTTCTGATATTGGATATAGCCACGAAGCTCCAACAATTAAGAAACTACATAGGAGCGTTACTAAGACGAAACTAAGCGTCAATTGTTAACAGTAATCGTCGGTAGGTGGCGTGGTGGTGGCAGCTAAAATATTTTAAACGAAGGTTGTAGAAAATTAAATTTTCTACAACTTTTATTCCAGTATGTTTTTACATTCATCAAATATTAAAGCAAATATTTCAAAAAACAGATGTGACAAAGTAAACACCCACTTCCGGTTGACCGATTATTACCAAAAGTAATCAGCACTTTTTCCTTTAACAAAAATGTCAAATATAAAATTTCGTGATGATCCGATAAATAGTGATTGAGTTAGAGCACCCACAAAATCCCGATCACAGACAGACACACCCACAGACATTATCGAGAAAATGGTCAAAACGTGTTCAGGGGACCTTAAAACATTTTTTTTCGTTGAAATCTCGAACTCGATTTTTTTCATGAAAACAATACTTTCTCTACATTTCGTATATGGAGAAAGTAAAAATTATCAACATCATTTTTAAGTGACTCTAAAGGAACTCTTAAAGTGACAAGTCATGCTCATAATATAAATCCGTGCTCCGGTGAACCATTCCCGGGTTAAGTGCAAGAGGGAAAAGGACCAAACTTGCGCCTACCTTTTCTCCAGCAGGCAAACCCTCAGTAGCCTTCTGTCCAGTGGTCCAGGTCCGTCCCGCCGATCTAGCCCTTCAGAGAACAGGTCTATGTCACACTTTAGCATAAACGGAGACGATTTTACCTTATAATTTTGAAACGCGCATTCCATCGCGCGTGATTTTAGAAAAAATGGAGCGGGACAGACTCTCCACTTGTGTCGTCAAAAAATTACCAAATGACAGTCGCGCGTGATGGAACGGCAAATGATGGAGCGTGCATTCCATCTCTTGTATTTTACAAAACTGAATCACTCCATTGCGAGTGATGGAACGCGCGATCCAACTGCAGTTGACAAAACTGACAGTGTAAACCGCGTGATCTCACAGATGACGGAGCGAGCTCTTTTCATTTTCAAATTTTGCAAGGTTTCCCCTGCAATTTGACAGAGCGGGTTTTGTCGCGCTTCTTTAATTAGTTGTGTTGCTTAGAGCAGTTTTATAGTCGGTTACTTTGAAGATATAATTAAGCTTAAGTTGATACAATTAAATTGTTAAAAAGGAAGAAGCAATTATTGGCATATGCCGGGGCGTATTTCATATTTATAAGTACACGGCCGCGCACAAAGAGTACTTGAGTAAAACAGTGGAAAGTGGACAAAAATTTCTGGAGTGCTTTGCAACAAATGTTGCCACTGGTCATTACTGGGTTAATTAGATTAATTATAAGTGATCCTTATTAAAATTTATCACCCAATTATGGTTTTGATCTGCATGGGTCAATTAGGACTTGATATAAGCACTAAAATAAACTTATACTCATATCTCGTTAAATGGCATCAATCAAGTAACAATTAAATACCATATTTTTTAACCCTAGCTCTTATATGATGTGAGGTATAGATTAAAAAATGTATTCGAATATAGAATAACATTTACCACAACCAAGTCCACAGGATCATAAAATTACCACTTATAGTTTCGAAGATAAAAATTCAAGAACAGCCAATCTTTCCATACCGTCAAAAATTTCATTTCAGGTTTACTCAGTCCTTATTTGACTAAAAAAATGCGGCAATTCCGAAATATATTCCTTTGCGTCTTTTAAGGTTTTTAGCCACAGGAAGGGCCTTGAAATATTTTTTAAAGTTTTCTACAGGAATAACTGCTCAAAACACTGCAATTTATAATCCCAGAAACATGTTTTGTATTTTCGTTTTCACAAATTTTACATCTGCCTCCGCAAACCAATTTTATTTCAAATAACATCACTCATCGTGATTTAAACTTCTGTTCACGTATGAACTGTCGTTAATCTTTCATTGTCACGGTCTATTGTGATATAATTCAATGAATTCTATTGAAACTTCTTTGGTCCTCCTCCTATCCTATTGGTTCGCTCAGACACATTCTGTGCAGGCGATTTTGTATATGCTGTATTTTTTTAGGGTAGGTATTGTCTTTTGGATTGTTTAGTAAGTTCAACTTACTTATTTATGCCAATGTAATTGAAACACTTCTCTTTTTCACCAGTTACTATATTAACACAATATATCACCAACAATCTGCAAGGTGCACTGAATCGTATAATTGCACATAAAACAGCCACTTGCTATTAACTCTCGTGCAAAAATGTTTCATCGTGTCAAACATTGGGTCCTTCTCCCTTACGAAAATTCTTCGACTTGAGTCCTGTCGGGTTAGTCCCTTCCTTCCATCATATAACACACATATTACAGAGGAACCAAAAAGCTGGCACCTATTGACACACTTCTTAGAAATATCTGGGTGCAAACCTCTCATCTATTCACTAAAGGGTCATAAACCCTCCGTTAAGAATTTCCAAATGAATTTGGGTATGTGTTTACTTCCAATAAAGCCTCTTTCTTCATAGCTTGAGAGGTTTTTTTAAATTTTTGTTTCATTTCTTCGAAGTATTTTTTGAGGCTTCAAAACAGCTTTTGAGAATAAGGCAGAACCCAAAAACCAGCATTGTATTTTTAGCTGTCCAAATATACGAAGTTTACAGAATTATCCTTGGGTTACAGTCATAGTTGGACTCTTTAAAATCCGACATTTTGGGAAAATTAGGTTAAACAAGTTTTCTCACAATAAAATATGATATTATGAACCCTGAACAATGACTTACGTAATCTTTTTTAGAAAGATCTTTTGATTTTGACACTGTATGTTTAAAGAAAGATAAAAACTTACCGTTCACATTTTTAGTTTCTCTTACTTTTAATAACTTTCTCAAATATTTAGGAAAATAAGATATTCATATACAAGTGTAAAATTTATGACTGAGCATCATAATTTTACTTAAATGATAATATCACCATAATCACAACAAATTTAGCAAGTGAACGGGATTAGAGGACAGAGCTATAATGAAAAGCAATGGAAAAGAGATAGTGATAGCCCATACTGTCAACTAAGTGTGGAATGTGTTCTAGATAGAAAACAATATGTTAAAATTCCATTCATGGATGAAAATGGTTATATAATGAAACATATATCTGAACCAACTACTGTGAAATCTGGTGTCCCTCAAGCAAGCATATTAGGGCCTTTGCTGTTCTTGGTATACATTAAATACTTTCCAAACCTGGTTCTACCTGCTAAAAGTGTTTTATAAATATCATCACTCGAGCTGCAAATGACACTGCCATTAACATTCTAGAAAAATTAGAGAATTGGACTACTGCACAGAAACTTATACTTAATCCAGATAAAACCAATTTCATGTCCTTTTCCACTTCTTACGTCAATGATGTTAACCACTCGCTTTGCCTTCATGGTAACAGCATTTAAACAGTTTCTCACTGTAAATTCTTGGGCTTAAAAATTGAGCAAAACCTAAAGTTTCAATCCCATGTTGAAATACTTTCTACAAAGTTCTATAAGTTTTGCACTAAGAATGTTACTGAAGTTGTAGATAAGGGTATTGCTATCACTGTCTACCGTGCATAACTTCATTTCCTACTAGCCTATTGAAAAATTTTCTGGCGCATGGACAAAAAAAACCTTACTGAAGTTGTAGATAAGGCTATTGCTATCACTGTCTACCGTGCATACTTTCATTCCCTACTAACCTATGGAGAAATTTTCTGGGGCATGGACAAAAAAACCTAACTCTCATACTCAATATCCAAAAAGGGCTACACGAATAATTACAAAACAGAAACCTAGAGATTCCTGCAAAAATTTATTTAAAGAAACTGGAATTATGACTGTTCCTTGTACATTCATAATGCAGTGCATCTTATATGCAAGAAAAAACCCGGTGAACTTCGAAATAAACCATGAAGATGACCACAATACTAGATCAAAAAACCACTTACATAGGAACAGGTTGGAACACACATCTAGAAGTTTTCACTATAAAGGGATCCAACTTTACAATATTCTTCCCAGATCTTTGAGAGAGGTTTTGCATCTGAATGTCTTTAAGACTTGATTGAGAACATGCCTCAGGCAAAAATGCTACTACTTTGTAAATGAATTCCTTGACTGTGCATAATGTGATATTTAAGTTTGTCTAACACACTTTTGATTTAAGGGATTGCCCTATGTGTAACATGTTGATTTAACTGATCTCCCAATGTAAATGGGTATTAAAATGTGTTATACTATATAGAAAGTATAATACTGTATCAAATTACATTATTGTAAAATGCTATCTATGTACAGTAGGAAATTCCAATTCTGCATTCCAAAGCTTGTACATACTATTATAAACGTACCTTGCTATGAAATGTTTGCATGTTAATGTGTAATTTTATTCTTTATTTTTGTAACTAATATTATCCTATATATTGTATAGCCTGTGACAAGTCTGATTGTACAAATTGTATACATAAGTTGATAATAAACTCAACTCTATATATTATTTGGTGCCCTAGGGAGGAAGGGGATTCTCAAAAACACAGGATCACATCCAAGTTTTTATACAGCTTATTTTTGAACATTCTTTTACAACATTGTATTCAATGCTTCAGAACAATAGCATGGGTATCAGACAATATAAACTACACAATGTAGTGGTGATACAGGACACACTTCTGCCGGATCGCCGAGGAAGTGATAAGAAGAAAGGGCTATTGCCCTTGTAACCAAGCCATTGTCAGTATTTTAGCTAATCAGTCAAACTCAGGTTACAGAAAAAGAATTTTTGATTACTGAATAAAGGTTACCAAAATTTTAACTACGCAAATAACACTGATTGCTGAGGAATCCTCAAGAATAATGTGTACACAAATATTTCAAAGAAAGAAAATGCATGGAAGACAATAGCAAATGAATGTCTGAAAAAATGTGCAAGAAAAAGGCTATTAACTCTGCAGTACTTGCGTGGAGTGCTGTGGACATCCCACACATTTTATGACGGTTTCTTTACTTTGGCCTTTTAAGATGCTTCCTTTTCAGTAGCTGGAATGACGTGTGTTTGGAACCTATTCTGCTATAAATTTTCAGTTTTCTTTTATAATCCTTTTGAGTTTGAACGTTTTTTCTGAGAGAGTGCTGCGGGGTGTCAGGAGCACCCCATGCAAGTACTGGCAGTTGAAAAATTAATGCGAGTACTGCAGGGTTAATATCATTCACTAATTGTATGCGTATAAGTGAAAGAAGAACTCCCAGGGGACGGAAGAAGCAATATGTATAAATGAGAATTATGTGCAATTCAATCAGGTACAAGCCGTAAGTGTAGGCATGATTTTGCATAGTTTCGCTGGGGTTTACAAAAAATACAGATAAACAAGTATTACATATAACCCAGATCCTGCTGTACTACTCATGATCGTCCCAAAACATTTTGGTACCATGTGGTGTGCTATTGCCGAACCTATACTGCCTTTGATGCAGTTCTTCCGAGAATGCAGAATTACAACTTTCACCAGATCGGGCAGGACTGCCGGATAATGTTGGAAGTCAGATAATCAGTCACGGAATAATCGATGATCTACTGTACATACAGATAATAGCATTCATTTTCAGTGCATATATGTTTTATAATGCCATTGACTGTAAACTACAACATAAGGTTATGACATCATAATCATAAAATGCGAAAAAAATTGCCGTGTTTCGTCAAGTTTTCCAAGAAATATTTAACTTTTTGAGATTGCATTGGTTCGGTGTGTGGTGGTTTTTTATAAGGGCAAGCAGTATGCAAACACCAACAATTCATATTTAATATAAAGTTCTGTAACTTCTTTGATACAACTCCACCAGCAACATTCATGCCGTTGAGAGCCAAAAAGCAAACCAAGTGGTATCAACAATTGAAAGTTAACTCACAGAAGGAAAAAAATGACCTTGAAACCAATGCACCATCTACCACATGCAGCCCGGCAGAGAAGAAGAAAATGCACTTGGAATCAATTCAACCGCAACCTGGCACACATGAAGGAAACACCAAAAGTGTAAGGACACACAGATGAAACATTCAAAAGTTGGCGGAAGAACAAAATATATGCAATAATAGTGAAACGTATATGCACTGCAGTGAAAATGAAAAATACGAAAAAATGGCAAAAAAGTCTGAAAACAAAAGAGAAATACAGTAAAAGCAAAAATGATATAAACAGGATATAAGTACAAAAACTGCTGGTGGAGTTGAAACAAAGTAGTCAAATCTTTTTCCAGTAAGAAGTTAAGACTGTTAAAAACTTCATGATTCTTCCTCAAAAATTAAGGAAGTGAAACCTAAATCCCACATTATATGTGTTGTGGTATGCCGAGGTTTTCTGCGCCATTTCTTTGTGAATGCTGAGGGATTACAGCACCTTTTAAGAAGCTATAGAAAGCGTTTAAAGAGGGCTACCAAGAAGGAATAAATAGCTTACAAGTGTTTATCTAAAATATCAGTTTTCCTTCAAAGGAAAAAGTTGGAAGTTCAAGGAATCAAAAAAGGACAAAATACTAGGGGCTCTGCCCCTACACATGCCAACCCCATGCCTTGCTCCATGAGGTGAATTTTTCTGCTGCCTGTGTGCAACCCTGAACCACCACCTCTATTTATCTTAATTGAAAATAAATTTAACCCTATTTTCGGGCTTCTCTCTCTCCCCACTCCTTCTCACTCTCATTCCCTCTCCCCCTCCCCTCTGCCTCCCTCTCTACCTACCTCTAGTCCTCCCTCCCTCTCGCCAAATCTCCCACTTTCCTGCATTCTCTCCCTCCCTTGTCCCTTTCTTTCTCCTCTCTCCATCCTTCTCTCTTTCACTCTCCCCTTTCTCCCATACCCCAAATGGTATAAATAAAGAATGAACAGAAAAGAAGAGTCAAAAGTCGAGTGTGAAAAAATGAGGAACATCAACAAAAACAAACCCAATGGTAAGGAGAATGTATAGTCTATGGTCTGCATCAAAGCATTTATTGCGAGTTGATTAGATCAAAATCAGAATTTCATTATGATGTCCTTAATTATTATTGAAAGCATCAAGCCAATGCAACCTTTAATTAGACTGCCATTTCCCTTTTAAAAACTTTGAGCTCGTTGCTATGGCAGTTAGAATTTATTGTTGTCTCAGAAAAATATGCTTTTTTGCACTTAAAAACAAATATTTATGCTAATTCAGCATGGATTTGAATTTCGTCTTTAAAAATTAAACTCTTCATTCTTGCATCTACAAAACTTGATGGAATAATATGATCCGAAGATCCTATGCAGACAGGCATATGCTGTCAAGGTGGGAATAATTTTGAAACGAGAAAAAAGTCTGCTATGACCGGGAATCGAACCCGGGTCTTCCACTTGCCGGGCGGATATTCTACCTCTGAACTATCGTAGCAGAACACTTTTTCTCGTTTCTGAACACGGATGTTTCCTTGGTTGGGACGAAACTAACCAAGCTAGTATCAAACTTTTTTTTTCTCGTTTCAAAATTATTCCCATCTACAAAAGTTTTATCACGAGTTTGTATCTCAGATTCAAGTACCTAATTTAAAAAAGCATATTTAGAATCTCCTGCATTGAATCTCACGCATTTCTTATGGGGTATTGAAATGGAACAATGGGGTCGAAAAAAACCCCCTCAAAATGCAAATTTGAGGGTTTTTCGATTTTCTTCATGCATGCTAAATTTCAAATCTTTAGCTCTTCTAGAAGTGCCTTAGAATTAGGCATGGGACACCTAGGAGGTTTGCACACAAGATTTTTATATTACAGAAAGAAAAACAACTGAAATATTGCAATAACTTATGTAATGTAATAAAAGATGAATCAGATGGACAGATTCACTACATCTGCAATATAGACAACAAAGGAAACATAAAACAGGAAAACAGTGGATCACAAAGGGAAAAAGGTTGTCAAGGAAACAAATGAGAAATGCCGCAAAGGAGAAGTACTGAGCAAACACAAGAAAGTGGTATTTTGAAGTTAATCTTCTACAAGAGAATGGCAATGGCAAAAATGGTGGTTAGAAAAAAACATCAATTATTCAATTATTTTACTTATTTCAATGTGCATACAAAATTGCTGACACATGACTCAAACACTATTATGATTCACAGAATTCTGATAAATGCTTAAAGAAAAAAATTATAAAACAATAGACGTGTAGGAGTTGTACAATACCCCCTTTGTATAACTTCCATCTTAGGTACATCTGAAATCTTATCAACATTGCTTGAAGACCAAAAGTCTATTATAAGCTCACATTTACTCATATCCCATATTTTCCTCAATTTTGATCACAGAAAAGCAACAAGTTATTCACACTGCCAGTACATACTGATTTCATAACTTGCCATAACCAAACTAAAAAGCTTACCATAATGTCACAAGAAAAGCACTTTGCATAATTTAACCAAGATATGGGATTTACAACAGATTTTTTGAGAAAGTCTACTTAAAAATATCAATGGATAATTATTCTCATTCTTAATTCAACCTAAATGAAATAAAGTGATTCAAACTTGAGGAAGAAAGGCTGCACTGACAAGTTTCCTAGCAAAATTACTCCAATGAGAAGAGTTTTTTACCACTTCCCTCTGTAAACTGTCTGTAATGCATCACATTCCTACAAGACAAGATAAACTGATGGTCCAAATGCAATGCATTTCATATCAAAGAACTGCAATGGCACTCAAACAAGGCAGGAGGCCACATTTACATGAAGCTTAATTTGGGAATGAGACAGCACCAGCAAGATATTGCTGCCTAAAATCTTTGAGCATAATACAAAGGGGCAACCCACAGATAACAATTTGGGAAAACCAACAATTATTATGCGACAGCCTGGTACCTCACAGTTGATCGAGATGAAACATTGTTATGGTCACAATGATTATCTCACTAGACCATAATGGTCAATCAAAAATAATAGGCACATAACACTGAGCATAGTGACCCAAAACCCTAAATACAACAGTCCTCTTTATATTTATGGTTTTAAATTTCAATAGCCTTCTGGTAGAAAAGATAAATATTATAAGAGGCTTAAAACTGGAAATTTCAATAAAGAACACTACCAAAAGAGATGGAAAATTACTAAACATATGGATTCCTCAAGGGCATCTGTAAATAAGATGCAATATCATGGAATATAGGTAAAGAATATGATGGACAAAAAAATAAAACTTATCCACAAGCATTCACTATTTCTCTCAAAAAGAACAAATTAAGTCTAACACTTCATTCATCATTGTCTCAGCAAGTTGAAGAAATTCATGAGATGAATTAACACAATCCAAATACACTTCGAAAAGCACATCATTAAGAGTAGATTTATAGCTATGGAATTTTCTTCAGTAAAATTGTAGCTTGTAAGAATAAAAAACATCTCAAAAAGAAAATTAATAAAACTTAACTTGAAAAACTGCCTCTCTGAAACCCTGAAATCAATTATTTGGAAAATATTAAAGAATAAAATAATAAAGAAAAAAATCAATTGAGAAATGCCTTGAGAGTTTATTGTTAGCGTAACAAAATCAAACTTATATTGATAACAGGCCCATTCAACAAACCTGTTTTACTGAATTTTATAATGCCATCTGAAATATTAAACAGAAAATTTACCAAGGTAAACAACAACTTCATCTTGCAGAAATACTTTTAAAATAAAATTGCATCACAGAACAGAAGTTAACCAAACAAATGATCACTATGACATTCACTCCATAGCATATTAATATTTCAATTCCTCAACTAAACAAATAAGGACAAGTAAGGAACACAATATTGTGATTAATAAACTAGCAAGAAACAGCTCATTGCAAGCATCATTTGAAAAACGATACATAATGTATACCTATAAAGGGGGTTTCTCAATAGCACCAGAAGTTTTTTTCTTACAGATCTTGCCTCATATTATGGAGCTGGGCTAGGCAAAGTTACATCTAGTGCACTTTCATCTCCACCACCAACAGATATATGAATAATTTACAAACATATATGGTTCTAATTCTTTCTTTCGTAAATAAAATAAATCACTACACAGTTTAATTATAAAATTAATGAATAAAAACATCAATTTGTTAAATATTAGAAACAAAATAAATTAAAAAGGTATAAACAACAAGAATCCTAATGATGAATTTTATTACAGAAAAGATATTAATTTTCTCTTTATTCACCAACATAGGTGTATGAGATGCACACATATTAATACTTTTAAAATTAATTTCTAAAACTTTATGATTGCCTTACATTTTTTATGGAAATCTTTCCTTCAATAAAATAAGTCTTTTATTATTCAAACCTATCCAGTCTACAGTAAGCTCTTTTTCTTTTTAAGAAAATTGATCATTAAATGATTTCAATTAAAATGGAAACCATTACTGAAGAGAGTACGTGAAAAGAAAGAAAATGGCTAGATTAGAAGTGGAGCCTTTCACCTTTCATACAAAGCATCAGGAGAAGGCTCACTAGCTGCAATAATCAACGCTGAATGGAGAAAAGAAGAAAGCATAGGAAACCAATGTATGCTAAACAACTTTCAGCATTTCCAAAGAATTTCTTCAATATTCTGACCTCAAAGTTCACATTTAAATCGGATTATGTCACTGGGGAACACCCATCAATAAATGGAGTGCTTTAAGGCCAACTGTAAAATTTGGCTCTAATAGATGGTTACAGCCTGTTGCCTAAACATGGTCAACTCTTAGCATTTGTATGCGGCCATGAACCCTATTATAGGGACATCCAATAAGCAAGAGGCACCATATTCTAGCTGAAACTTGCATAAAAGTAAAATAATGGAGCTATAATCGATAGTTTTGATATTTACAAGTACGTGTGCATACATAAATATATACACTCATTCCAAACTTACTCGCATAGTCACTCCAGAGGGCATGCTGGGTAAAAAAAGTCTCTCGAAAGATATAAATCTATTGTCTCTTTCATACACTACATCTCTTCTTTTCTTTTACCTAGGAAAATTTTAATCATAATTAATTATGCATTTTCACTTTCATCTGCAAACTATACATGATGTATCTATTTATAGAATTTTTATATATAATATCTCCTCAATGGCATTTAGAAATCAGTAGTAAGAATTGATGAGGCACACAGCTACAAGGTTAACAGTCCCTATGGACTTCACCAGAACAGTAGAGATTGTCTCTCCCCTAGAAGAGACAAATATAGTCCTCATAACTCTGCTCTTACTCTTCCAACATTCCAAGCCAATATCAGCCACTATTCACTCTGGGAACAGACGACTACAGACTAAAATAAAACTGTCTCAGTGTATTCTTAAGTAATCATCCATCCCCACTTCACCCAATGTATCCATCAAATATCCTCATACACAGTCTATACAAAAACAATAAAATAAGATGTCTAAGTAGACAAATTGGCAAAGTAAGTTATCTTGATTACCATTAATCCTAATACAGAGTTCTTAGTCCCTCAAAACAACAGTTATCTTGACTCACAATCACATGTTTAGAAAGAGGAATCCAATTCTTCTATGTCATATCCCTTGCAATAGCTGCACCTGGATAATCCGTCAAATTTGGGGTTCAAATTTTGAGCCAATCACTGAAATAATAAGAGGGAAATACCAAGGACATTGAGAATCAAAATCGAGAGGATTACTTAAATGAATTGAAAATCTGAGGATGAGCTTGAAAGAACAAAGGATGATGGCTGAAGATTGGCAGTGTTCTACTAATGGCTCTTGGCAGCATCTTTGGCAGCCACAATGAGTGGAGTGAGGGATGCCAATGGCCGTGCATTCTTGAGGAAGGGATGCTGAAAGGAAAAGCAAACAAATAATAAAAACATTAATAACAAGTTGCATCTGTAGCAAATAAGAACTTTTATTTCATAACACCAAAGGTAAAATAAGAGCATAAAATGAGTTTAAAATAACAGGACAAGAGAAATACAACAAGTGAAGATATAAAAATGAATTTTTATAACCAACTTTTATATAGTTAATACTTTAATATGAAAAAACTCTATAATATAATTATGATAACCTTTTTTCTTGCATGGGCATAACAATGCAAAAGTGTCTACCAGCTCTTAAGTGATGTGGGGGTCTCTATTTAATCTTTTTACAGTTGTGAGAATGGCAGACAGAAGTGGAGAACTCAGTGACAAACGTAAAAATGTTTGGTATATAAGTAGTAAGAAGTTTGATAGTATCTTTTGTTTCATTAATGAAAATACTGACATCCATTCATATTGCTTATAATTAAAGAAAATATATTGCTAATTCAGAGTAATTCAGCTTTAGATACTAGTAGGAGTGAAACTTGACTATTTCATATTTTAGTCACCTAACTTAAATGACAAAAATAATAAATTGTTCTTTTCCTAACATCACATCAACCCTCCATATAAAACCACTGTATAAGTATAGTTAGCTGAAGAATTGCTAAGCTACAACATAACACTTTATAATGTTTTATTTAAATTTGTTCAAATTAACATCCTTTAAAACAGCATTACCTCTCTTAAATAGTGAAAAAAAAGGAATATGATATTTAAATTTGAGGGCTTTTAGAAAAATGCATGCATAACTGGTCTTAAAGGTCTATAATTAGAAAAGATTTCATCCAAAGTAAAAAATAAGCCAAGTGAACAGTTCCAAAATTATGTTCATGGCACAAACTACATAAATATAGTCATCTAAAGTAGTGTTCAAATGAATTTTCAATGTGAACTATTCCGAGAAGATTGCATTAATGATTATTAATAGTATTGCAATACGAATGTGATTATAATGTAATAATAATAAAATGCATGTATAAGGCAATATTATAAGAGGAGCGATAAGAATTTAATAATAATAATAAAATTCATCAAAAGCTTACATGTACCTTGATTTTCCAGACGTATTTCTTGATGAAACTCATAAGGAAAACAGTTTTTAGAATAATCTCGGTATGATTTATGTAAGCAATACTTTTATAATGCTTTTGTATTACATACAATCAACAGCTGCACAAATTGGACAGTCTGATCAGCTGACAGAATTGCCTATGGCCCTACGGATTGATGGGTAACGAAGATAATTTCTTTCGTCAGAGTGACATTTTCTCTAAAATAACAATAGGTGGTACCACTACATATCAATATTTGCATATTTGTGACTCAGGGAAGGGATGAAGTTGGCCAATCAACGCTTTCAAAGTGAAAACTTCTGCAATTCCTGCTATTATGAAAATATGAACGTTAAGGCAAGGATTCCAAAGAGTGAAAAAGAATTGAGTTACTGAGGCATGTGTATTAAGAAATTCTCCGTAAAACAATCAAGTGAGAGCATTAATTGTTACCTATACTTACTGCCGGTGGTGATATTTTCATTTGCTAATTTTCTGGGCACAAATATAGTCCCCCCCTACTTTTCTTATTAATATTTTGGCCAAAAAGGGGGGAGGGGACTATATTCAGACTAATACGGTATATCCACCAATGATTGGGAAAAATTTATAGTCAGGAACCCCTCCAGTTACCAGCTTTTTGCATTGAAGAGGTTCAACTGTAATATTTTTCTTGAGATCAATAAGGGATATAGAACAAGTTACACCAACTTCACAAGGACTATAATTAACAGTATATGTGTATGAATGTGAATGCTAGCAGAGATCTGTATATGCAACTTAAGAGTACACTCACAACCCTTATGAAATACTTGAACAGTGATGGAAAAAATCTTTTTATGGAAGAAGAGATAAGTGAGCTACAAGAAAGTCTTTGGTGGGCAGCATGCAGGTGGTAGGCTGAATATTTGAAACCCCTGGTGAGGGAGAACCAAACATTTGTTTCTATGCAGCATGTGTTAAAGCTGAAGGTTGGCATACTGAGCACTTATTAATTTAGTTTTTGTAGTAAAAATGGTATTATCTAAGATCCTATTCCAACTCAAAAAATTCCTTTGAACTTTGATAACCCTGAGGCATAAATCAAACAATCTTATATTCACACATCACTTGTTGCTGAGAAAGGCTTTTCAGATAAATTCCCATTACCCATTGTACTGATCTGAACTCATAGAAACTCTGTACATAAATATTCTAAAGAAAATAACAGAGCCTTACGGTTACAACTAATGACAGCTTGCTGTTAAATGTGCACATTTCCCGATTACATATCTTTACCGTAACACACACACACATATATATATATATATACACATACAGGAAAGGTGAGAAGAAAGATAGAGGGGGGGAAGGTAGGAGAGGAAAAGAAAAGTAGGGGAGGAGAAGAAAGGTAGGGGAGGGAGAGAAGGGTAGGGGAGGGGAAGAAAGGCAGGAGTGGGGAAGGAAGGCAGGAGTGGGGAAGGAAGGTAGGGGAGGGGAAGGAAGGTAGGGACGGAGTAGAAAGGCAGTGAAGAAGAAAGGTAAGGGAGGAGAAAGATAGGGGAGGAGAAGAAAGGCAGAGGAGGGGGAGAAAGGTATGGCAGAAGAAAGGTAGTGGAGGGGGAGAAGGGTAGGGGTGGAGAAGAAAGGCAGGAGTGGGGAAGGAAGGTAGGGGAAAAGAAAGGTAGGGGAGAAGAAAGGCAGGGAAGGAAAAGAGAAGTAGGGGAGGGGGGAGGGGAGGGGGAGAAAGGCAGAAGTAGGAAAGGAAGGGGAGAAGCAGAAAGGCAGGAAAGAAGAAGGAAGTGAAGAAGAAAGGTAGGGGAGTAGAAAGGCAGGGGAGGAGAAGGTAGAGGAGAAGAAAGATAGGGGAGAAGAAAGGTATGGGAGGGGGAGAAAGGCAGGAGTGGGGAAGGAAGGTAGGAGTGGGGAAGGAAGGTAAGAGTGGGGAAGGAAGGTATGGGAGGAGTAGAAAGGCATGGGAGGAGAAGAAAAACAGTGGAGAAGGTAGAAGAAAGGCAGGGGAGGGAGAGATAAGTATGGCAGAAGAAACGTTGAGAATGGGATGGAAACAGGTGTTTGTTAACTAAAAGAAAGTCAGGATTTTGGTTGTGATGTAAGATTTTAATTTTTTCCAAAATATCTTATTTATTTATGTTATCTGATTTCGTTTCATCCTAAAAGGTCTAAGGAGAGTTAAAGTTACGAGATTCTATTTCTTTTTCTCGATTCATCAATACATGGATTCCAGATTGACAAATAACCAATGCTGTCCCATCCTACAATGCGGAATCTTTGGCCACAGTGGGTCCTGCACAACACTTTAATTTTTATTTTATTTTGTGTTTATACGTAGTAATCTCTGCTGCAAAACTGGGAGAGTAATCGTAGAAAGCTATGTTATAAGGGAAAGAATGGAAATGGAAAAACTCACATATGTTTGAGTGAGAAGAGTATTTACCAAGAAAGTATTGCCAGATATTTTTTTAACATATGAAAAACAAAGTTGGACGAAAATTTAGCTGCATCTCAGATGGCGGGACATTTCACTGCCAATGCAAAACTAGGGATTTCACTATGCAAATTGTGACAGTAAAAATAACAGAAAAATATTTCCTAATTCCTCAATGGTTCCTGAATTTGCGATGAATTTGTCTTGCAACAAATTTTTCTTGTGACGAATTTTTCTTGTGACGAATTTGTCTTGCAACAAATTTGTCTTGTGACGAATTTGTCTTGCAACAAATCTGACATGCGACGAATTGACGCACAACGAATTGCCGTCAACGAATTGACGTAGAATCCTCCATCACCCTCTAAATAACAATCCACCCTCACAAAACATCATCCTGCCCACACATGTCAACCATTTATTCTATATTGTATCTCTTCTAGATAACTGTGATTACAATCTTTTCAGTAGTGAGGGAAAAGAGAGTAATTTGGGAAGTTTTGATAACAGATCTCTATTTTTTCCCACATGGTGTTAGTCCTTGTAAGCATGGCTTCACTCTACACACATTATCCACGAACATCTCCTCTGAGCAATGTGGGAGAAAGGTGAGTTTTTTGTGAAATTGAAGTCAATCAACGTGCACAAGTTACAGATAAAGAAGTAATGTCACATATCAGAGCTGTGTCAGTGATGAATCTTAAGTAATTATGAATGGGGGATGACAAAAAAATATTTTACCAAATTACCTTGAGCAACTCAGAGGCAGAAGACCTTCGATCCACTTCTACCTCGAGGCACAGGTCTAGGAAATCCTGGAAGATGGCAGATAACTTCTCTTTTTCCTTTATTTCAGGCTTGCCATTGGTAGCTATCAGGTACAAAGCCTGGGAAGAGAATTAGACTGTTTCACTTGTAATAAATAAATGATGAATTACATCTTAAACATGTAAATGATTATGCAGTCTACAGGTAGCTAACAAGTACACAGACTATGAAGAATAATAGACAATATACTTGTAATAAGTAAGTGATGTATTATTAATTCATATACGGGTATGCATGATAGAGATATTTGAATGTAATGCTGCGATAAATGATAATTATATACTTTACACAGAAAAGTAATAAAAATGCTTTAAATTGAAGAGGTACTCTTTTAGTTATATTTTCACCAGACTTGATTAATTTTCAACATATCCAAATTCAATGTTATTTAACCCTTAAACCTTATTATCCATGCATACAATTAACCAGTCATCTGGGGATTTAATTATGCTGGATGCACAGCTGGTGGGGACTTTTTCTTCGATTGAGGTTTTAAATTCATGACAATAATTAAGAGTTTTACTAGACATTTATTAATATATTGAAATAAATAATAATTAACAATGAATTGCATGTCAAAATTATAAACATTATGGAAAAATAATTTTTCCTGATAAATTAACACAAATATTCGGATGAAATATTCTAGTCACGAAATATGTTTTATTGCTATAAATCATATTAAAATTGATGGAATAAACAATTTCAAAAGACTAAAAATCAAACAAATTTATAAAAACAGCAAATAAACATTTGTCGTTCAATAAAATAAAATAATCCTAAATAAATGGAAAACGTACATTCACTGGAATGTATTGCACCCTCCAAAAAATCAGTCTCAACCACTATATTACTACGTAAAATGAAATTCACCCTTTGTGATAACTGTGACACGCACATGCTTCAAATAAAACTGAGGCTCTTAACATTCTATAGAACACTGATTAGATTTCCACACTAAGGCTGATTCTACTTTTCTTTTAACATCTGTTTTTCAAATTATAAAGTTAACTGATACTTGGAGGGGGTTTTATAACTTTTGGGACCCCACAGGAGGTAAAGGGAATGCAAACCTGACCGTAAACGTGTGCGCAAAAATCTATAAAAATTCCCGCTTTCACCTATGCAGGGGCAATAATAGGCAACCCCACATGACAGATGCAGGCCTTCCGTAAAACCCTTATATTTTTTCAACATGAGGAGGTATTCCCCATCTATCAATGAGAAAGTAAACTATGAGGATACCGCATACAAGCCACACGACGAACTATTTCGGCATACTCACCATGGGTGAGAAGAGCCATGACGAATATATAAGGCATACCCAGTTGACTGGTTAAATGTACAGTAACACCCCGTTTAACACTGTGCCATACATCGCTGATTCGTTATAACGCTCTTTGCTCTCGGACCAATTTTTACTTTCTCCATACGTTTTTGAGGGTGCTCTTAACTCGAGAACTAATCACCGGATCATCACAAAATTTCATATTTAATATTTTTGAGATCTCAAGTGTTACGCTATGGGAAAAATTATTTTAAAATTGCAAGACATGTGATTTGATTTTATTGCACATTTTCAGTATATAGCAGAAAATTTTCAGTCAAAATAACTGAAAACAACTGCCAAAATCATCAAACAAACCACAGCAGAAACATCACATTCTTAAACCGCAGAGCAATTTATGGTTTTGTTGACATATCTCATGAAATTGGACACCTGCTGGTGGTATTGGGCGCTGATTATAAGGTGTGGAATCTGTTACAGTGTGAGAAAATGGCAAAAAAAACCTGCAACAGTTATTATATTGCAGGATTTCTGGTACCTATGTAGCAGATCTTCTACAAGTCTGGCTCTAAGCATGATGTAACTAGTTACCACCCTATTTCCTTACTCCCAATACCTTTCTCCATCCGCAAAAGGATCATTTTAAATCGTCTTTATTATTTCACATCGCCACATCTCTCTACTAACCAACATAGCTTTTTTCCTGGCCGTTCCTGCTTGACATACTTATCAGTTTTTCAACAACGTGCAGTTAATGCTGCTGTTGATAAGTCCCAATTAGACACAGCTTTTTTTGACTTCTTCAAGGCTTTTGACTCTAAAAATCAGCGGTGCCCAAACTTTTCTAATGGCGGTCCACATCAATGGTTGCGAATCCCTTGGCATTGGAAGTTGTCAATTCTTTGGCGGGCCGGATTAGAGTTTAAATCGGAACATTTCTATATATTCTGAGATGCCATTAAGTGCAAATCATGTCTAAATAAGGTTTTCATGGCTAACATTTCAATATTTAAAGTTTTACTATGAAAATTTTCAAAAAATGTATGAATCTGTGTGTTAAATTTTTCGACTTGATTTTTCGCTTTAGCTTCGCGGGCCGAACAAAAACCCTTCCCTGGCCGCATTTGGCTCGCGGGCCGTAGTTTGGGCATCGCTGCTATAGATCATAATCTTCTTATTTACTAAAGTAGCAACCGTTATAACAATCATGGAACTTTCCTAAATCTGCTGAGTAGCCTTTTGAAAAATCGCATACAGAGGGTTTTATTAACTGGTATTGCATCCGATTAGTCTCCCATTACTTCAGGCATCCCGCAGGGCAGTGTCCTTGGGCCCTACCTTTTCAACTTGTCTGTTGATGATTTGGCTACTATCCTTGACTCCTCAGGGACCCACACACTTCTTTACACAGATGACTGCAAAATTTTTAAGCAAGTAGATACATTAGTTGACTGCACATCTCTCCAAGATTCAATTAATCTGGTATCAAATTGGTGTGATAGTTGGAAGCTAAAATTAAACTTTAAAAAATGTAATATTGTCTATCACACTTCGCAAAAACCCTATAAATTTTCATTACCGCATTAATTCAGATATCTTGGTGAGAGTTTTACAACAGGAATATTTGGGGGTAATTACTGATAATAAAGTAACTTTTTCTGATCATATAATTGTAATTAAAAATAAAGCAATGTCCCTGTTGGGCTTATAGTATCATTTCACAGATATCAATGACCCGTTAGCGCTCAAAATGTATTTTTCTACCATTGTTCTACCTGTGATTACATATTGTTCCCCCATATGGATGATGTCTACTATCTCTAATCTCTCTTCCCTTGATAGTGTCCTAAACTCTTCCCTGGGAATTGTGAAATTTCGTGTACCGTCTCTTCGGTGTGCTTCCAATGATGCTATTTTATCGGCTCTTTCGTTGGATAATCTATTTGTTACTCGAGCTAAATCTGATCTTTCCTTTATGTATATCTTAAATTCTATCACAGATTGTCCTGACTTACTACCCTATTTAAATTTCCGAGTCCCATGTAGAACTACCCGGTCTTCTTCCCTATTTCATATGTCTACCCCAAGGATTTCCCTTGCTAAACGTTCTCTTCTTTCGTCTACCCTCTCTTTTGAATACCTTACACCCCTATGTTGATCCGTTTTTCCTATCAATTATTAAGCTTGGAAGCACACATATTACAGTTAAATGACCATAAGCATTGTCCAAATATTTGCTATTGTAGTTTTCTTTTTTTTTAAATTTGTTGTATTTTATTATTTTAGTACTTATGACTTTTTTATTGTTGGTTTTCCACTTTAAATTGGCTATTACGCTGTATGTGAAATTATTGATAAATAAATAAATAAATTTCGCATTAATTATTTTTAGTCCAGTTTTAGACTATCGGAGAGAAGAATGGCTATATTAATATTTTGAGACCAGGTAATAAATTATGATTTTAGGAAAGCATCTACTATGCTAAAATGACCCCACATAATGCTGATTCAGTTAGCACTCTCGTTTTCAGGAACACATCTCCAGCGTTAAACGGGGTATGTTTACACCAAATATGGTCACTCACAGCAGTGCATCCACTTCAATGTATGCTAGGTGCTGAGTCTGCTATCTCCCTATTAATTAATTATCAATGATAAAACCTTCAAATAAAAAGCATTTTATAGGAAAAATATTGACAAGTTACTTAAGCATAGTTATTTGGATATTAATGTCATCACTCACAGCTGTACATACATTTAAATGCCATATAAGTCAAGTAGCTGGCTGACAACTAATTGAAATCACCTAAGAAACATCCTAATACCATGTGACAGAATAAAAAGAAGTCTCAGATAACCATGAGTGAGACATTGAAGAGGGTGAGTCACATAACCAAGAAGCACCTCTGAGTAGGTATCGGATTACTCTGAGAAACATTCTCAAGAACAGGGCCTCTGCTTAGTCACCTCTTCAAGAGGGGAAAAAATCTACCTCTAAGATAATTTGATACATTGTTTAGTCATCATTCTGGAGCAATGTTTATCACCTTCCATAACCCCTCAAGCATGATTTAAAAATTTAAAAACCAAGGTATTTAAATGCTCCATTATGACATATTTCTTAATTTATATCTTGTAAAATAATGCAATTAAAAATCTGAAAAAAAATCAGGAATATTAATTATAAATGCCTTGCTGTTCTGTAATGTTTTTAGAAGTCTATCTTGTTATTTTAAATTTCTCCAGTACTTACAATCTTATTCTGATATTTTGGATAGGGTGTGGTACATCTCAAAACATGGCACAACACACATAGAAGGATTTCCAGGGCAGTTTTTGCATCGGTAGGCTGTCTCCTTCCTTATTCCCTTTTTTTGCAAACAACGCACTTCCTCTGAGCGACTCTTCTCTTGCCTGAGGGGGGATTCTAAACTGGGAAGTGACGCCCTGCTAGCCGTGTTGTCGATGACTCAATAGGCCTTGCTGGCTTTCCGCTTTTCTTTCCTACTCTGCCCTTACTTTGTGAATATGTCCTCGATTAGTCTTGTTCGGAAATGAAGGTGGTTTTTCGGATTGCCTTTTTTATAGTAAAGAATGTATGCATTCAATACAGCCATCATTCCACTGAAAACATGGCTAATCGGTTCATTTCCATTTTCTAACCTCTCACAAATCTCATTCTCATCTTGAGTTTCACTTTCTGAAGTTATCAAATACCCTTCTGAATCGTCCAGCAAGCTTGAGGGGTTAAACAATATGTCCTTCCTCTCAGTCTGGACAATATCATGATCCTATAAATCCAGACTCAGCGCCCAGTTAAATGTACACATAGTCCTGAGCGAGCACATTAATAGCTGATTAACTATGCCCAAATAACTTTTCAATACTTTTCCTATAAAATGCTTTTCAGCGTCACTTTATAAATACACTTATGTTTTCACTCTGTATGTGCAATCAATTAAATTAAAATAACAAATAAATGGTAAGAGAAAAGAGACTGAAATTTGCAAGTTGTATATGCGATCTATGATGCCATTTACTACACTTCTAAAATTCTTTTGGAGAATAATTCAGTGGATGGCAGGGGATGCCTTCAAAATTTTCAAATTAAGATTCTGAGCAAATGGTTATAGATAAAAAGTTAAACATTTCAAAATTAATTATTGAATAGATTACTTTATGTCAGTTAACTCTATTACTATATGTATAAAGAATTTTAAGTTAACAATTCTAAATAAAATGCACTTTTTCATACTGCACCAGCAAATGGAAATCCCATTTTTATTTGAAGGTTTTATCATTAATAGTTCCTGAGATATGAGAAATTTTTCAAACATAACCATATTACATTTAAATATCCCAAGTTAATCAGTCTGTGAGATACCATGGCAGCATTTAAATAACATACGTTAAAGTTTAAATAGTCTTGATCAGGGTGTTGAACCGAACCTGAATCAAAAATCCGCTCCAAATCACTCAATTATGCGAACCAGAACCGGGATTTTGTTTTTACTTTGAACTCGAACCAAACCTTTACCGGTTTTAAAACAGGTTCAACATCTTACAGACAAACCTTGACAGTTTCCACAGAATAATGAACGGTAAATACCGACCAAATGAACTTCATACCTACTTTTTTCTTCACGTCCTCCCTCGTCCCACCCGCAATCCCAACCCCTTCCACTTACCCAAATGCCGCCTTTCCCTACTATTGATATGCTCTCTCCCATCTCATCCTTCTCTGCACTAGTTACCCCGGTTACCCCCATAATTTTAACTGTCTAATGCTTTAATAAGTTTGTGTTCTTACATTTCTCTGTTTCATGCTTGGAACGATTTAATATTTGTTCCACGAGTCCTAACTTTAATTCCCACTGTAGATATTGTATTTTATGTATATATTTTTATTTATTTTATTTTATTTCATTTTATTTGTTATTTTAGGCTGATATATGTTAATGATCAATTGTAAAAGGCCAACTTTGGCTGTTTATGGACCTCTTTAAATAAATAAATAAATGTTCCTAAAATTCTTCATGATTACAAAGATCTTTGATGATGATTGGCCAGTGCAAAAGTAAACAAAAATGGAATGAGTGATATTATGATTCAGTGGTGCCACCACAGCTTCAGACATGTAACTATAGCTTAGTTACCAACAGCAAAATAACAACAGAATAACAAATGACTAACGATAGCTAAAGTTAAAGTTGTCGAGAACCTAATCTAACCCAATCTTAAGCAAAAACCCATCTAAAGCGAACCCAAACCTGCACATCTCAACAGTAACATTAAGAACTTTAAAACTTCTGATGTACGCATCACTGCATAAGACTGTAAAATTGCGGAAAATCAATGTAAATAAAAGTGAACAAGTGAATTAGAAATAAAATTAATAAATGTATAAATAACAACAACTTATCTTTAATTAGAGTGGAATGACTATCTCTGAACAGAGAGGGAATAACAAATGAATGTGAGAAAAATGCTGGGACCATAATAAAGGACCGTGGCATTTAGGAGCATTATTTTTAAAAATTTCAAAAATTAAAATTTTAGTCTCGAGATGCCATCCGCACTATATAAAAAATGTGCTAAATGAGGCATACCTGTATGCAGTATATAAAAGTCCATGAAAGTTGTTTTTGCCATGCCGTCCGTCTGTCGGTCTGTTCGCCATTCTAGGACCCAAACGCATACATAAAAACGAATGATTTCTTGTATTTATGGAACATATCATCTTTTGCAGACCCTTTTTTCATAAAAATGATATTGCACAAAAATAAAGGGTAGTTTATTCATGGTGATTTTTAGAAAATTTTGATTTACTCAAAAATGGCTCCAGAGAATTTGATTAAAATCAATTCAATTGTAGAGCCTGATGTCACAAATAATACTGCATAAGCCATATGTCCCAAAAATTTAGTATATATTGTGGCATTATTTCTGTACAAGACGCTCAGCGCACACATCCGATGACAGGGGGAACCTGAGGATTCCCTCGTATAAAATTCCGTACTTCTCTGTTAACGCCAGATGCTTATTAGTGAGAGGTTGATGGTGTCAGTTGCTTTGGTTCTGTTGCTACGCATTATTAACATAATTGGCAGTGAATTGCCAAGCGCACAGTTAATTTCAGGGCAAAGAGTGTAGTGAGATCCAATGTATATGAGAAATTTTGTGCAACTGTTTATTTCATTATTTAACAGGAATTTAGGCAGTATAGAAATTGATAGCAAATAAAAACGATATGAAACAAACTTAATTTATGCTATGTAGTTTTAGCACTTATTATATACTTGTTTTCATTGCAATGCAAATGTTATATAGCAAGCCGTTCATCACATCGGCACATTCAATTTAGCGGCATTCCTTTGGTCTGAGGTGTGTTGGTAGAATGGGCTTTTACTGTAATATATTTTCCTTGTAACATGTGTTTTGCTAAATTTGATGGACTATCCCTTGTTTCGAAGCGTTTTTTGTTCACTGGATCGAGTTTGAACATGAATGTCAAGATTACAGCCACTTAACATAAGTGACGTATTTAAAAAAATAATTTTTGATTGGTTAATCACAAATGACTAGAAAATAAATCGGAAATGAAAACTTTAGGTAATATTTCTTTGGCATCATTTCTGATATGTCGTTTTGAAGTTTTCAGTCATTATGCTAAAATTATATAAATACATTTATTAAATCACCAATTTAGGAGAGGATAGAATTTTTTTAGCAATTTTACTGTGTTATTGAGTTCAAACTGTATCATGTAATTTCATATACTCCATCGCATGAGGTCTGACTATTTGTGATACATTGTACACTTTTCTAACTTGATTTACAATTACTGTATATAATCGTGTATAATACAGTTTGAAGATCAAATTTGTATGTGATAAAATAGGGGTGCATGTTACTCATGGGAAACACTTCTGTTCAATTAAAATAAAAAATCTGATGTGGCCACCACATGACTTTCTCCATACCTGTAATATTTCTAAAAATTCCAAATAGGTTAAATGATAATAAATATTTTAAGGAACTGTGAGAAAAATTTTAAGACTTCACAAAGAACACAAATAAACTCAAACTGTAGCCTTCTGATATCAGATATAGCCACGAAGCTCCACCAATTAAGAAAATAAAAAGGAGCACTACTAAGATGTATCTAAGCGTCTATTGTTAACAATAGTCGCCGGTAGGTGGTGGCAGCTAAAAAATTAGTTTTTAAAATATTAAATTATATGGGAAAATGTCTCAAACAAAGGTTGATAGAAAATTAAATTTCCTACAAAATTTATTCCAATATTTTTTTACATTAACCATATATTAAAGCAAATATTTTAAAAAATCTGATGTGGCCACCACATGAATTTCTCCATACCTGTAATATTTCTAAAAATTCCAAATAGGTTACATAATAATAAATATTTCAAGAAACTGAGAAAATTTAAGACTTTTCCAAGAACAGAAATAAACTCAAACCAAAGCCTTCTGATATTGGATATAGCCACAAAGCTCCAACAATTAAGAAAATAAAAAGGAGAGTTACTAAGACGTAACAGCGTCAATTGTTAACAATAGTCATCGGTAGATGGCATGGTGGTGGCAGCTAAAAATATAAGATATCTCTTAAACAATGTATTATATGGGAAAATGTTTCAAACAAAGGTTGTAGAAAATTAAATTTCCTGCAACATTTATTCTGATACATTTTTACATTTATTAAATATTAAAGCAAATATCTAAAAATAACGGATAAGTGACAAGAGTAAACACCCACTTCCGGTTGACCGATTTTTACCAAAACTAATCAGTTCTTGTGACTTTCATAAAAAAGTAAAATATAAAATTTCATGTTGACCTGATGAATAACTTTTGAGTTAGAGCATTCACAAAAGAGCTGTCACATACACACAGACATCGTTGAGAAAATGGTCAAAACATGTTCAGCAGACCTTGAAATGTGTTTTTCTGTTTAAATCTCAAAGTCGATTTTTTTCATGAAAACAATACTTTCCCCTATACTACATATGGAGAAAGTAAAAATGCAGTTATGGTAAAATGTGATTTGAGCATGTCACGAATTACAAGACAATCTAACAGAATGTGTTTGTATTTAATGAACAATATATGCAGTTCAGTTGTTTATTTCTCTTACATCACCTTTTCTATGAGAATGAACTCTGCCTGACACATCTATTTACATAGAATATTTACGTGATTTAGGTTTACTACTGATAGCTGGCAAAGAATTATTAAAATATCTGATAAATGTCATGCATGTCATATTAATCTAGGCATTTCTGAAAAATACATTGTTTAAAAATCGAGGAAATAAAATGTAAGGCATACTGTGTCTACTGAAAAAAAAGCGTTCTCATGCCAGGCATGCAATACTGAGTAGGCATTTCATGGGTGGCCTACCCTCAGCAGATGAATGGGCAAATCTCGTGTAATGTCTGCACCCCCTTTTTACTTTCTATATATACGAAGTATAGAGAAAGTATTGTTTTCATGAAAAAAATCAAATTCGAGATTTCAACGGAAATACATGTTCGGGAAAACTTTCTGCTGCTACATAGTCTGTGGACGCCGATTCACTGATGGCAGCAGTAGTAAAAAACCTGTAAAACCGCGATGCATACTAATTTGGAAGCTGCAAATTTGGGGGTTCTACTGTACTTTTCCCTATACTCCGTATGGAAAAAGTAAAAATTAAAATGTACCTACCCCGCACCAGATTCTAGCTTTTTGGGAGAAATGAGGAGAAAACCACACTAATTATCAATAATCCAGCTTATAAATACATTAAATAAGCACCTATTTACTTCCTTACAATTGTACTTCCATTCTCACCAATTATTTCTATTTCTGCAGTATCTCGTTAAATCTCCCGGTAGACTTCCCACAAAACACACATCGAAAACAAAAAACATAGTAGAGGCGAGTCCTGAGATTCGACCGTTCGATATTTGACTAACTCAAGAATTCGACCAATATATATCATAACCTCAATTCAACTTCAACCGGTCAAAGCTCGCCTATTTGACCGAGCTGATCGCTCAAAATGGGAACTAATTGCACTCATTGTCAATATATAATGCATATTTTAAGTAATGTCAGTTATATTGTTATTATTATACTTTAATGATTTTAAATGCCGGATAAGTTACTTGATTTATCAGTATTTTTTTAAAAAGTGACAACAAAAAATCACTTGTAAATAAAATCAAGACATTATTTGTTGCTAGGTAAAAATGCATGTGAAGATAAAGTCAATAATAGAATTTAGCAATTATGTTTCTATGATGCAAAATTGGTTAAATGCCTAAAATGTGAAGAAATCATCTGAAAACATACTTTTTTAATGTTTTCGAATGATATTTGAATTTTCATGATAAGAAAATGAATCTTTATACTTTTCTTCCTGTAAATCTGCAAATCCTGTGCCTCAATTTTAATGTATTGACATTGACCAATCATGGCCAGTTAACTGGCCACTGGTGACTTTCATGAGAGGCCCGTGTCCAGTTAACTGGCCATGGGCATCAGTCCCTTTTTGTGATCTCCCTATGCTTGGGGTTCGGTTTTGTTTTGTACTTTCAGTGGACCTCTGGCAAGCTCCAATAATTCCATTGGTGGTTGTGGTTTCTATTTCTGTCGCAAGATGGCAACGTTCTTTACATTGCATTCTTTCATGACAAAAGAAAGTCATTTTACATGTTGGCCTCTGGGAAGAGTGTAGCAAGTATGAATGTGTTAAAATGTTAATGCCTTGCATGCTCCGTTTCAGCCTACGACGCTACTACTACGTGCTGACAAAATTGTTTGTGGAGTAACTTTTTTTATATATAATAGATAGATAACTCAAGAGGAGACTCCATACTTTTTTCCTGAGATGCTGGGATGCATTCCCTAATTATAATATGTAAGTCTATGGGAAAATTATGCTAAACATTTGACTGAGACTTGACAGCATTTCCAAGAATGCATCCCAGTCATCGCCTGTATATACAAATCGAAATAATTTTTTATTTAATGAATATTATATTGGGCAAGGATCGAAGGGCCGACAGTTGAAGGCCCGAAGTATGCCAAAGAGCCAAAAGAACCGAAGGGCCAACAAGGGTCATAGGGCCGGCAATATTACAGGCCCGAAATGATGAAGGGTTGAAAGTACCTATAGGCCTGAAACGTTTTGCCTTGTAAACAAATTTCCGAAAATCATAATTTTCGGATATTAAAAACTAGCAGAAACGCCTGGCTTTGCTAGGGAAAGAGGTTTCATTTAAGTTGCAAACAATTTTTATTATTTGTATTGATATATCACTTTTGATATCATCTTACGATAAAAATAATGCAATAAATTTTTAAATTTACTTACTTTTGCTGTTGGGTACTCCAAGTTTTGAATTGGTGGCTCAGGGGTTTGGGGGCGGAGCCACAACAAAAAAAGATCCAAACTTTACCAAACGTTTCCCATTCCTTAATTACGCAAGCGATGTTTACATTAACATTTAGTATTTTATGTATCGTATTGTAAAGTTTTACCATTAATATTATTATGCATTAATGTCTTACTTAATATTCACATGGCTGAAGCCTTTAAAGCAACAATAAAATTATGTGGATTATACTATTAGCCAAAACTTAAGCAATAAAAAACATCTTGGTTACCGAACAAATGTAAATAGATGTATCGATTTATGCTGCAATAAATTTTTCAATGTTAATGGTAAAAGATAACAATGTTCTAATATTCCTGAAAAATCATTTGACTCACTTTAAAAGTATTCATAAACTATATTTATGCATGAATCCATTTGTACCCTTTATCTTGGCATTGGCTATTCTTCCTCTACCGTGTGGATTTTCCGGAAAATTTGGAACCCTGATCTCGGATCCTTAAAATCCAAATTCTCAGGGTTTCGGATTTTTCCTGTCAATTGTGAGCTAAAAGCTACCAGTGTGCCAAATTTCAACTTTCTGGGTATTTTGGAAGTGGGTTAAACATTTTGGACATACAAATATACATCCACTCTGTTTTATATATTAAGATTAATTTTCCGAGGTTTTTACATAAAGTTGGATTTGCATAAATCAAGTCTTGCATAACCTAAGGAGGGTCTGTATTAATTTATGGAACTCCAGTTAATATCTAACATAACAATATAATTCTAAAAATGCTCTTTTACCCATTAAAATCTAGGGTGCGTGTTATACACAGGGTATATGAAAAAGTAGGGATTTTTTGGTACAAGTATGGTCATACATGAGTATATATGGTACTTAATAGCATTATGAGTTCTACCTAGTTTTATTCATTTTAGAGATATTTTGAAAGATGATCTCAGGAAATTAGCTGCACTCTCCATTTCCCTAGTTGGCCAAGGAAGAAATACATCACAGATTATGTGACATGTAAACTTCAATAATGCACAATTAAAAAGTTGCAGAACAAACCCTCAGAGGATTTTCATTGAGGTATGGTGGTTCTCCTTCGATCATCTCAATAGCCATGATGCCCAGGGACCATATATCAACTTTAGGACCATACTGCTTGCGTGTAACCACCTCTGGTGCCATCCAATATGGTGTTCCAACCATAGTTGTTCGTTTTGATTGCTCTGGTGAAATTTGAGCACAAAATCCAAAGTCAGCTGTAATAAAATGGGATTGGATATTAGAAAAAAATCTAAGACACTCAAATGATTCCAGACTATAAATTTATAGGCACAAATTTTAAAAATAAATTTGACACAAAAAATTAATTTTCTAGCATTAATAACATTAAAATCTATGCCATGTTTGTTCCATTAGAGAGAGTATCAACAACATATTTTGATGTGAATAAATAGTTTATTCCCTTTTAAAAATATTCATAACACTAATGCAGAAAACTAATGTTTGAATTTTTGATCTTGTACTCGTAGCTCTCAACTTATGCGAGGGTTACATTCATAGATGATCAGGCTCAATCAAATATTGCATAAATGAGGCTTTAATACATATAACAAAAAAAGAATATGCATTCCAGCCACCACACTAAATTCTAAGGTATTCCTCAGTTTGATCGTGTTTGCTACACATGTTATCACTTATACATTTTTAAAAAAACATTGAATAAATATTTTTTAAAATTAAGAGTAAAAAAATTACAGAAATCTGAGATGCAAAAGCAATTCTAAAATTATGAAAGACATTAAAAAGATATAATGTAAAATACAGGCATGCTTACTTAGTGTTATTAATTGGTTCTAGAAAAGCAGACCACTAACTGGAACCACATTAAACAAGGGAATTTTTCTCATTAAAACTAATGTACATAGATTTAATTTGTAGTTTTACTCTCAATGCTAATGAATTGCCAATATAAGGTATACCATATTAACCTGAAAGAAAGAAAACTTCAAATTTAAGACGACCACAATAAAAAGACAATTTTTAAAATAACATACAGTGGTAATTTTATGCCATTCACTAACACTCCAAGAATTACAGTAATGTATATTTTTGCACCCCCTGAAGTTTTTATAATGCAGTTTTTTTGCATCTTTTTTGTTAACAGTGTAATTGGATGGCATATCGCAATAAATAGGTATCTTTTCTGCATAACCCATTTGGCTCGGAAGGTAATCATGAATTTTCTGCAACACAATTGCATGCTTCTGGAAAGCAATAAGTTTGTCCATGTAGTCAGAAGGTAAACGCTGGCAAAGAGAAGTTCTTCATCGCAAAATCCATTACATTGCATCATTTGTACGCACCAACCATTGCTAGCATTGAATTCTTGCTATGGGATGTTTACTGATTATGCTAATTTATGAACGTTTAGTTTAATGATTTTTCTTTGAAGTAGCACAAATTTTAGTTTCTTCTTCTAATGCATGAAATTGACCTCAATTGGGTCCACTAAATCAGTGCTTCTCTAAGTGGTGGTCTGTGGACTGGTGCTGGTCCGCGAGCCATCAGTCGCCGGTCCGCAGCGAGCTGCCAGGAAAGAAAGGTTTTCAGAAGCATAACATTGATATGCCATAGCACCACAGTTCGTACGTTCCAGCACTCCAGGTGACATTATGTCATGCGGGGTGAGGAAAGTACAGTAAAACTCTGTTATAACGTGGGTTTTGGGAGACAGAGTGAACAATTTAATTCATTTTTTTTTAACACCCTTCAAGTTGCCAACCCTACCTATACCAGTCCCTCGTACACTGGAAAAAAGATTGTCTATCCACCACATCAGACAGTTTGAGAAGCACTGCACTAAATGATTTCCGCGTTGAGTTAGCACCTTATAGTTTCTGTTTTGCTTGATTCCACCTTCACACAATTGCCTCCGTTACATTATATTTCCTCCCGGCACCACAATTGTTAGTTTCTTCAGCATAATGCACCACCATTAGCTTAAAATTTCTGTGAAAACTTTGTCTTATACATTCCCTTTTACAGAGGTGCCTTTCTTCTCTACACTGTCATTTCAGTCCTAAGATTTGGGGTAATCCTTTTATATAATTACTTAATGTCTGTCTATCCATCCATCCCCCTTTTACCTCTTGAACAGTTTGTCATAGAGAAATGCTGTAAATCCTATTTTGTTTCTGCCAACTAGGAGACCTCAAGAAAACTATTTTCGTTTACATAAGTGTCTCAGGTTTGACTTCAGGAGACGACTATTTTTCCATATGTTTACACAGGAGTTTCGATTTTTCAGGGTGCAAGGTTTTTTCCTTCATTTATTAAAATACGTAAATATGGACCAAATTTGTTTTTGCTTTATTCAATGTCTAAAACTGTAAAATATCTTACTCTTACAATGCTTCTATGTTACACACAAGAATTTTTCAAAAATATGCATTTCTTTTCAAAATTTTATGGCTTTTTCGTACTCTTTCCGGGTGTTGCCAAGGTGACCCACATTGCTGCCTCCAATTGAATTAGCATCTATTAAGTCTTCAAATAGATGAGAGAATTGCATTATTTGCCTTGCATCAAAGTTATTACAAGATGGAAAATTGAGGAATGACTTCTTATGCATGTTCGCATCAAGCTTCAACAGAAATTATAGTTGCAGCATTGTCAAACTTAATAGATTGCAACATTAATAATTGGAGATAATTATTATTCAGAAATTGCGTGTGGATTGTGGGCATTTACGATTGACCAAAAGAAAAAAGCTTTCTTTATTTCAGCACTGGATTTTACCTTTTCGTAAAGGAGAAGCAATTAAAATTGCACATATAAATTATAACAAGTAAAGATGTGCACAAGTTTCCCATGGTACATAAGCGCTTTTCATCAAATTCGCCATAGTGTAATCGTATATTAATATATATTTTTTTAAATCAGAAAATTATTTTTCCTTATATGGTGGTAGCCCTGCTTTTTAGATACGCCCGAAACATGTTCATTTCATTTTGCCATTCTATACTCACCCTACAAGTGAAATTTCTTTTTGAAATAGGTTCAGCTAAAAACTTCCAAACCCATAGTTACAGAAAAATTCTAAGCTTGATATTGTGGTAGCCCTATTTAGTCAACCTGGTTAAAATATGCTGTTTTGGTTATTTATATATATGGCATGTCTTACATTGGTACAGTGGCATAATTACAAATTCTGACCCCCTGCGAAAGTTTTGTACAACCATACTAAAAATCACCCTACATTGGCTTCGAAAATGTTGATATAAATGAAAAAATGCACTACTTAATATATATTTTTATTTACAAGTCATTAGGCATTTTCAATGAAGTGATTTTCTTGTTCCTCTTTTTTAGTCCTTCTAATTTTATTTCCTTGTCTTTTTCGCAGCTATGCTAGATGTACTTGAATAATCCTTTTCCATCTAAATAAATAGGAAAAACAATAAATATGATTGCAGTGTATCTTGATACGTAATTAATAAACTGAATATTTTCTTACTTACGAATTTCCTGATTTTTTATGAAAAGCATTTTCTTCTAAAACGCAGGTGTGTACAAGGACGGATTTCCCATTAGGTAGGAATAAGCTTAGGGATGTTAGCATTCTAGTAAAGCGATGACTACTGTTCATCTACATCTACATGATACCCTGCAAGTCACTTATTGGTGGATGACAAGGTATGTTCATGTAGTAAAAAGAATTTATATTAAGTTTCTGTTAATCACCTGCAAGAAATCATAGCTTTCGCAAATAACATTTATTTAAGTACATATGGCTTAATACTTAATTTCTTATGGAAAACACGAAAGTCGGGATGCTTTTAATAGGGGCGCGTGATTTTTAAATCCGGCCATGCATATCTAGCAATATTTAATGTAGTAAAACATACATAAATAAATACTTTATAATGCAATAAGATAATGACTAAATTTTATTTTTATACTTATCAAATTACATTAATGTTTCTTTCCCCAAAGACACTGAAAAATAATCGAAGTTTTCTGGTAATCTTCATGGAATAATGTGTTCATAATGGGCATACGTATTCAAGACTGGCTCAAGGTGTACTGGCACCCCAAACACCAAATTTGTTCGAGCGCCCTCTCCACCAACATTTTTCATTGCTATTACAAAATTCATTATATCATCTAATATAATTGTTATTAATTTTTTAAAACTGTTCACCATTCACTACAATGCGATACATTACGATAAAGATAAAAACTAAAATGATACAATGAGCCACTTCCGAGAGTTTGGTGCAAAATTGCGAGTGGAATCATTGTATGAATTTGTATGTAAATTTTATACAACAAAGTCATAGTCTTTTTAGATTGACACTTTTCAGTAATATGTGACCGCTCAACACCATAAGGGGGCTCGCACACCAGAGAGGCATGTGACATGCGGTAAATGCCGCATAAGGCAGATGTCGCATTTTCTCCTAAAAATAACATTAGATGCCCCATTGCTCTCGCACAACAGTGAGACAGCAACATCTGTCGTAAGATATTTGCCTCACAAGACAAACAGTGCTTGTTTCACACGTTCAGTGCTGTGTGACATCCTGCAACTATATGAGGGGCAATCTCGCTTCTAGCATTCTCTTTGTGCAATGTGTGGAAAAATTTCAATGTTAATGGAATTTTAGGCTAAAGAAATATAGTAAAAGGGAAGTGACTGACCAAGATTGGTGGGATGTGGTCAAAGAAGTGAAAGACACGCAATTTATTTGTTCTTATGTATTATTTCTTTCTCATGCATTATAAACTAAATACACTATATCAAACCTTTTCTGCCGCAGATCCATTTTCGCACCAAAAGAATTTCATGGATCCTCAGATAAAATAAGCAAATGTGATTCAAAAATAAAATAAGAATATTGCTACATATTTATGGTCAGTGCGACAGGAGTTTCTGTTTCTTCTCGTTTCAAGTCGTTGAATGTTGGGGAAGAGCTGAATTCTCGCATCTAGTGCAGTATTCAGTCGATTACGCTACATACTTAATTTTGGTGGGAGTGCATCTAGAAAATTCAGTCTCAGTACATAGTTGAGAAAGGCAGAAATTTTAAAACAGCAACTTTGGATAAATTTCAAAATTAATGGATGAAACTGCCCCGGAATTTTTTTAGCGAGATTTTGCTGTATCTTTTCTGCAATTAAAAATTATGTTGTTATGTCAATGAGACTCTCATAAGCCATCACAGAGATATTTTCTGGTAAACGTTTTTCGCTCCCAACTGATACCCTCGACAAGTGGGGAGAAATACTCCAGAAAGCTAAAACTTAAATCACACATATGATGGACAATGTCGCTCAGGACATTGCAATCTAATTTGCACATTGTCTCCTCCAGAAACTGCTGGAGAGTGGAAAACCCCCTGAAGTTCTTTTCCTTCACGCATCCAGCCCAAAAAGAGTTTTTATAGTATCGAATCTTTTTTGTATTTTTCAGTAAAATTTTTAACATTTTTGCTATGCATAGAGGTACAATTTGAGATCTTTTGAAAAACATCTGCCAAGTATGCTAGTTTCTGCAGCCATGAAATGTTTTTTAGGAGACCGAATACATAAAAAAGAGGTTCAGCAAAAGTGATTTTGATACGAAATTCAAAATTTCCTACGTAACAGCCATCTCATTTCTGTGTACAGCAATCAAGTCACAATTTCCTCACAAAAAGTATTAAATAATGTGGAATTAAGGCTCCTAGCTTTTATGAAATTCGCAATGTTAACTCCTTAATCCGAAACAGATTTCAGTGATTGTGGCACTTGTTTCACAGCAAGTCCCTGCTAGGTGATTAGCTTGAACTCATACCAGCACTGCCTATTGTTTGACTGCCGTATATCTTTTGTTTCTGCTTTCGGATGGAAATCAACCATAGTTCTCTGCAACTAGTATTCCGAGGCATACTCAAAACTAAAATAAATAACGGTGGTAGCAGTGCAGATTCTTTGTGGGTTTTTAACAAAGAGCTAGAATAGAGAAATTTCAGGAAGTGATGAATAACAACTGCTCATCAACTTCATCCATATAAACCGCTACTCCTTGATAGAAAACACTGAAATTTTGATATTCTGAGCACTATAGAATACCAATTCATAAAACATTATTTGGGCAATAACTTCTCGTCAGTTTGTTTATGGCCCTGTACATAAGTATCTGCCATTAAGTAAATTTGTTTGTGGATTCTCTGAGAAACCCTCAAGGTAACCCTGGGGTCCGCGGATCACAGTTTGAGAACCGCTGCACTATACTATACTACAGAAATATTAAATTATGGAATCTTTTTTCCTCAACCCTTTTACTGCCAGCCGGCCGATCTAGCGGCCCTCACTGCATTTGCGAAAACAGCCACTGTCCGATCTGTCGGCCGTGTTTTTTTTTCACTGAGATAAGCTTCTTAATGAAAGTCATATGGTCTGAGCCACCACGTCTCTGTTATCGGTGATGTTTATGCTTTTGATTCATCACAAACCCTATAAGGATTGCTTGAGTTGTGATTTTTTTTGTCATTACAATAAGATGACACTCAACTCGTGTGGATTGAATCTGATTCTCTACTTAGACCTCATTTTATGCATATATGTGACAGGTTTTGAAGCAAAATACCACTTTCATTGAATTCCTCATTATAAGAACCATCAGAAAACGTGTCTAACTCAATTTTTATAAAAAATGGATTTGGCAGGTTTTGATTCTAGGCACCTCATATATCCTATATATGTAAGAAGCAGCTATTTATAATGATTATCTTTGTATTTTGAATGTAATCTAAAGAACTGTTGTTTTGTTAGGTTTTCATTGTTTATTACGAATTTTTAATGTAAATCTAAGAATTGCTATCTTCTTGTAATGTAAGATTTTCTGCCACTTAGTTTGAACGCGATTACAATGCTATAATGGAATAAAGTGATCCGAAGATCCTATGAAGACAGGCATAAGCTGTGAAGTTGGGAATAATTTTGAAACGAGAAAAAAGTCTGCTATGACCGGAAATCGAACCCGGGTCTTCCACTTGCCGTCGGATATTCTACCACTGAACTGTCGTAGCAGATCGATTTTCTTGTTTCTGAACATGGATGTTTTCTTGGTTGGGACGGAACTAGCCAAGCTAGTATCAAACTGCCCCAATGGATGTCCTCGAAGAGATACACCGAAGAAAACTCCTCCCTCTCAAATGGTGAGATTGCCGTGCAAGATATTGATGGAATAAAGTGATCCGAAGATCCTCTGCAGACAGGCATAAGCTGTGAAGTTGGGAATAATTTTGAAACGAGAACTGAACGATAGTTCAGTGGTAGAATATCTGCCCGGCAAATGGAAGACCCGGGTTCAATTCCCGGTCATAGCAGACTTTTTTATCGTTTCAAAATTATTACAATGTTATAACTTTATTACACTAGGTTTTGATTTTCCATTATGCATTTCTAACATAATCAGTAAAAGAAATGGAACCACTTTTTAATGCTAGTGTTTTTTTGCGGCTTGGAAATGTTTGTTGCAGAATCCAGGAAAACATTTACGCATGCTGCACATTTTATTTCAGTAACTCAATTTAAATTAAACCATTTCCTTAAAATAAACAAAAGAAGATTGAAAATCTCATGTGAAATTGTGATGGAGGTAAACTAAAAGTGCGGAAAGAAGTGTAATCGCTTTGTTATGCTGGGTTTTCATTTGCTATTACATGTTTTGAAGGTAATTAAAAGTATTTTTTAAATTTTATAATGCTAGGTTTTTTATTTGCAGTTATGCTTTATTTTATTTTCTGTTAAACTGCATAATTTATGATAAAAAAGTGAATTTTTAGGTTGGCTGGAAACCACTCTCTCGTAATATAATGGTGTCTTATGGGAAAATAGGACTTGCACTTCACGATTTTGCATTTCGCATCAGTTTTCCGGAACCAATTATCCGCGAAGTTCAAAAAGGTGGTGTATATGTTATAATACCATTCATATCATATGTAGTACCATAAAGCTCCATAAAATACAGTATACAGTACTGTATTTTTGTTTCAAGAGATTTTGAACCAGAAGTTTTGGAACCAATTATATTGTATAGCATGGGTTCTTATGGGAAACATTGATTCATTTAACGTTGTTTTGTTCTACGTCGCAATTTTCTGGAACAAATTAATGACATTAATCGAGGACACGCCGTACATCTAGGTCAGTGTTTTCCAACCTTCTTGCTTTGGTGACACACTTTATAAATGATCCAGCTCCCACGACACACCATGAAAAGCTCCTGTGATACACCATGAAATAATAAGTCAATTTAACATAGGGCTGGGGTGTCTACAGCACCCTGTGCGACCACTCCTGGGTTAAGATAAAATAATTTCCAGCGTGGCAAAAAAAAAATAAAGCTAGCAATGACTCTCGATGTACTAACACGCTGGACGGTGTGATGTTTTCGCTCGACGTAATGACACGTCAGATGAAGTTGAGGAGTTAAAAAAAATTGCTTTGCAAAAGGCAAAGTGATCCACAGACTATTTTTTCAATAACACGACAAATAAAATTAGATATAATAACCCAAGTTTACATAACAAACACAAATAGCTGGATAAAAATATGAAATAATACAACTAAAATGTAAACTGGTGGAAATTGTGCAAAGTTGTTTCATTTCACATTTTTATTGAAACAACAGTTTTATATATATATATACCTTCTAGAGCAAATTTTTAATAAATAGCTGGACAATAAAGTTATTTCTGAAAAAAATTCCCCAGCCATGAACATTACTCGGGATAGTGTTCATTAACAAAGATGAAGAAGAGTTCAATTTAATTTCGCTATAACTTAGTGGAATCAACAATCATCTCCCAAGGTACGTAATATGTCCATCCCAAACATACAGTGGAATCCCAATTTAAGGTTTCTCCATTTGAGGTGGTTTTTTGTGGCCCCAACCAAAGCTCCATATAAATAATGTATTATATTACCCAATTTAGCGTTTCTCAATTTTGCGAATTGTCTGCATTTAAGGGCCAAAATTCCCATCCCTAGACGAACATCGCCTCGATTTAAGGTGCATTTACATCATGCGACACAAAAATATATTATTTGGTGGAGTCGTAATGCAATAAAACACACTATCCATTAACAATGCAACACATACCGGCATTGTTACAGTAAATGAACTCAATTAATATTTTGTTGTGCCATGTTTTCTCAATCCACCTTTAGTCCTGTTATGTATGTTACGAAAGTTGCAGTGACATCATTACATGAACATGGATTTTTTGCTAAAATTTGTTGACATTCCAATTTTGGTAAAAATCGGACCATAATAACAACCACTTTACATGAATAGCTACATATATTTTACAATGTATTATATTTTGCGTCTCGTTAAATACTCATCTGAGTGAACAAAAGTTTAATAAAATAATTCAATGCACATTTTTTGTCAAATAAATTTTCCTGTAAAACATAAGGTTTGCGATAAATTTAAAGAAAATGAAATTAATGTGTTTACGTAATTTTACGATTTTCGATGTTCTTTTGTTCATTCAAAAAATATAATTAAAACTTTTACAACTCGGGAACCTCGAGAGATATTTTAATGAAATTTGGTATTGGGGAGTTTTACTAAAAATTGTAGGCCGATTCCAATTTTGGTTAAAATCGGATTAAAATAATGACCATTTTACATGAAGACCTTCATGTAGCTTACAATATACTTGTTTCAACTTGGAAATCACTGGACGTATTTTGATGAAATTTGGTATTGGGAAATTTTTCTAAAACTGGTCGACCGATTCCAGTTATGATTAAAATCAGACTACAATAACAGCCACTTTACATGAAGACCTACATGTATTTTGCAATATGCCTCATTTTCAACTCAGAAACTGCTGGACGTATTTTGATGAAATTTAGAATTTATCGAAGGATTCCAATTATGGTTAATATCGGACGATAATTACGACCACTTTACATTAAGATCTACATGTAGCTTACAATGTACATTTCAACTTGGGAACTGCAGGACATATTTGAATGAAATTTGGTATTGGGGAATTTTACTAAAATTTGTCAATCTCAAAGAACGCATTTGGAAACTGTGTACTCGGACATGGACATACTTGTTTATTCCATATAAAAAGCCTGTAACTTGACAGGAAGCTTACCTTTCAATTAATCTGTACTCTTTATATTTGTTTCAATTAATAATAATTTGATATTAATAAACTGCCATTTAATCTTTCAATTTTAGACTATCCCCATTTAACCCTTTGTGCTCATATGTCGGACCTCATCCAACATAGCATTTTTACTGATCTGCTCATATGTCAGACTGGGTCCGACATTATGTTCACCTTGAATATTTCTTAACTTTTTACTTTCAGATTTGTCAATTCATTACTGTTTGTAGTATATACATCTATAATGATTCTGACACAAAATGAACACATTTTATCATAAATTATTTCAGATAAAATCTAACTATCTTCAGAGGCACGATTATCAAGGTGTCGTGCGGGTTGCATACACAAAATTTCTACCGACACGTTGGGAGAAAATTGGCCGCCGACACAAAGGTTTGAATTCAAGTATTAGTTTACCTTGTATTTCGCGCAAAGCTGAAGATACCTATTTACTTTTTACACAAAATTGATACTGGTGCATTTCACACTTTGTTTATCGAAAGTATTTTATATTTGTCCAGTATCTCCTGCTAATATTTTCTGTCTCGCACATGTTTTCATCCAGTTTTCTAGTAATTGTTCTCCTAATAGACCACGTTTGCTTCTTTTCTCCCAAAATATTGATACACATATTGTTTTGAATATAATATATCCACATTACCTAAGCAAGTAGATGCGATTTCTATCCATAAAACTTGAGCTGGCTGGGGACCACTATATGAAAAAATATGAGTGCAAAGGGTTAAGGTATTACTCGATTTAAGGTACAAAAAACTTGTCCCCCAGGCAAACGATAAATGGGGATTCCACTGTATAATTATAACTTAAAAGAAAGAAAAACATCAAAATTAGCTTTAAAAGGGCATTAAGAATACTCACTTAACTTTACACTACCATCCATTCCAAGGAGGATGTTGTCTGATTTGATATCACGATGAATGACCTGGTTGCAATGCAGAAACTCCAAGGCTTGTAATACTTCTCGACAAACTGAAGCAATTTGTCCCTCATCCATACAAGTCTCTGTTACAACATCAGTAAGTGACCCACCAGGCAAATATTCCATAACAACCTGAAAGAGAAAAAAATCAGCCGGTGACAGGATCAAACACTTTTTTGACAATAGTACCTTTGACTTATGTTTTTGAACATCAAGAAATACAAAATAACAAGTTCAAAAGTAAAACAGTAATAATTGATATTTAATCATCATTAAAATATTTATGATTCCTGGTTATATAACAGAATTGTGATTCTGAGAAATGGTACATATAATGAAACAATGAATCGTGAATTTTCAGTATAAATAGCAATACAAATTGTATTTAGATTTATAAAACATGTCATTAATAAAATTAGGGATGGGACGGTACCACTTTTTGCCAGTTCCGGTTATATTAATCTGATCCCAGTTTTCAGTTTCGGTTCTGTTAGGTTAGAAGTGCTTTTTGATACACCACGGGAAATTCTAGCTTTATAATAGTTAGATATAGTGCAGGGCTGCCATTTTCATCACTTTTATCCATTTTCAAGGATTTTTTTAACGAAAAAAAGACATTTCTGTGATTCACGGATATTTATTTATAAGGTAAAACTTGGTTCTTACCTGAGCTGTTCGCATAAAAATTACATGAACTACTAAGAAATTCTGAGATAATTAATATTTATATACAAATAATATGAATTGTGTTAACAACATATGGTTTGGTGAAATTGTTTCGTATGCACAAATATAATTTGAAAGTGCACAAACTCACTACTTATTGTGCAAAACTAAGCTGTAGAACTACACCGGCAATCAAAGGAATATTTATATTTTTTTATACAATTCTGTGAATAATAGGTCTATGTATACAACACAGAAGTACAAGGTTGAGTGGAAAAAGAAATTAAAGTGGTTAATAAAAGGAAAAACTGATTTCTCGGCAACATGCACTGTCTGTAATTCTGATTTCAACATATCAAAAGGAGGCCTAAAAGATCTCAAACGCCATGAGACAACAGAATGTCACAGGAGGAACCCGACATTTGAAAATAGTTCTCTAATTACGAGTTTTGTGATTAAAGAAAACAGTGACGTTGTTGATGCCGAATTAAGATCGGCGAATTTTGTTTGCGAAACTACACAGAAACTACTGGGCGGATGTCGATGAAATTTGGTGTTTAGGACATAGGGGCAAAGAAACTAAGAAAATTATATAAATAGTTTACGTGACCCAATCAGGAGTGCCATTTTCCAGGTGACAAAAAATGATCTTTTCTTTATATCTTGTACAATATAACTTATAATGAAAAAGTCTTTAAAGAACTTTGTAGAGCTAACCAAATAACATATGTTTTGTTCAGTACATTTTTATCGAAGGAGTAGCGGATTTCGAGAAAATCAAACGAGAAAGTCGTAATTCACTTCGGACTCATGTTTTTTATTTGTTGTCAACAAAATCTGCTGTAAATATCTGATTAATTTAATTTTCTTTCATGAACACGCAAAATTAGCAAAATGGATAATCTACGACAAAGAAATTAATGTAAATACGTCTATTTTTTACGTTTAGACAGTGTTCGTAAGTGAAAAGAAATGGGTAATTTATGACGAAGGAATGAACACGAATAAAAAACTTACATTACTACTATTCCAGTGAGAAAAGTTTTAAAAAATTGTCGATTGTTTTATTAATTACAATTGGTTAGGAGATTAGGCGATGAATCAAAAATTCAACATTTCCTTGGCATCACTACTGGCATTTCAGTTCATAGACATTATAATACGGCATTAATATTGATTTTTTTGGCATGATTGTATAAATCATAAAGAACGCCTCTGACTCGCATGTATGCATGTGTGATGTGTACATCTTTCCACTATTGTTTTTTATTAATATAAGGATCGGAACCAAAGAACGGGATGATAAACACTTTGTTCCGGTTATTTCGATTCTCGAGAAAACCAGCAGAACCGATCGTCCCATCCCTAATAAAAATACATCTTTAAGATAGATTATATTTAACACTCATAAGTAGGTTTGGTAGGATTCAATTTAAATTGATAAATGTCGATTAACATCAAATTCGTAGAAATTTCAAAATCGAAACCAATATCTTTTTTTGCACATTTGTCAGGAATCTGTTCATTTTTTCTAATTCGCCCCAAAGAACAAAAGTGTTGGATGACGTTGTACAGAGAAGATTGCTCCGGGTATCACAGACCAGATGGAATTTCCAATCTCGTGGAGTCAGCACTGTTTATGAATATAGGAAAGAACTCATAACAGTTATGGAAATTATTGAAAACAGTGATGACAACGTTGCAGTCTACTATAACACAAGCAGGTGCATATAAACTTAGGCTGAAAGAAAATAACTTTTTTGGTTAATGCTCTTTCACCGGATAATGCCTCACGTGAAGATAAGTTTTAGTCAGGTTCAAAAACGAATCACCGATCCAGTTAAAATATAGCAAGCGATGCAGCATTTCAAGAATAGCATACAGACAGTCAGAAACCAAGTTGATGTGATTACCGAACAGGTTGAAGTCGAGTTAGAAAATGAAGAGGAAGAAGTTTGACCAAAAAGACCACAGATCACTGACAGCAACTCCACCTGCAGGAAGAGAGAAGGTAAAGAAGTTTGTGACACCATAATCACAGAAATAAAAGATAGATTTCAATTTACTGAACACCTCGTGGCTACGAATCTATTTGTGCTCAAAGAATTTGATAATTACAGCTAAAAATTCCCTGACACGTATCTGAGTGAAATAATTGAAAAGCATCCTTTTTTGGAAGAAAAAATAGAGACTGGAGAGTGAGCTTCAAGTTTTTTCACGAAAGAGGAATTGAGAGCAATTTCTGGCACAGTACCATTTCTGTCGCTAATTTTGGGTGATGAATAGTGTGAAACATTTCAAGAGACAATAATGTGGGGGAACACAGTGAATGTGAGGAGGAACCAAATCACTTAAACTAACTTACCCAATCCAAGTTTTTTAAAACACTGAATGAAAGATTCAGAAAACATCCAACCTTAATGACATTTATCAAGTCACCAGCAGCTGCTGACATTGAAGGGAGAATGCAGGTATCCTACAATATCTCCCTTATCATAGCAAAGTTTGGAAAGTCACGATCAGCGAGAAGCTTATTCTACCAGCCATAAAGGAAGTAATAGAAACAGTTATGAAAAAGGACTCGGGACCTATTTTGAAGTATATTCCACTTAGTAACAATACAGTGCAACGTCATATCGATGAGATAGCAGAAGATGTTAAAAAAATGGTGACTTCAGAACTTCAACAGCGTAAGTTTTCCAACCATTTGGACAAGTCATTGTTTGGCACCTGTAGTATTCTTATGGCCTATGTAAGGTATTGTAGTCCTAGCAAAAAATGCATTATTCACAAGTTTCTCTTTGCCAAATATCTAAAAGCTGACTCAAAGGGTGAGACTATTTTCTTGTGTTTGGAGGAGTATTTAAAAAAATATGATATTCTTCTTAGTAATATTATGGCAGTTGCTTCTGATGATGCACCAGCAATGATTGGCAGGCATCAAGGATTTTCAGCTTTCCTAAAGCAAAAAGTTCTTAATATATGCACTGTACATTGTGTTTTACACAGACAACATCTAGTTGCAAAAAAACTCAGTGGAGAACTTCATGATGCCTTGAAAATGTGTATTAGATCAATAAACAAGATAAAAGCAAACCCACTCAATTCTCGACTCTTCACAATGTTATGTGAAAAAAATGATGAAAGCTTCAAACAGCTTCTTTTGCATACTGAAGTAAGGTGGTTATCCAAAGGAGATTGTTTACAAAGGCTGGTTGAACTTTTTGATTCAACTGTGATGTTCCTTAATGATGTGGAACCATCACTAGGTAATGAACTGCAACTGTGTAAGAATCATCTGTTGTATTTGGCTGATTTGTACTCTAAATTAAATGAATTGTAGAAACAATTACAAGGGAAAGATGTTAATATCATTCAAGTTCAAACCATTATATTAGGATTCCAAGTAAAGATTGGCTTGCGCAAGTCTTTTTTAGATAGCAGAAACTTTCAGCATTTCACAAACTTGTCCTGACTAGAACAAGAAGCAGGTGAAAATATTTCAGATAGGAACTTACTCATCTATACAATCCACCTTGAAAACTTAAAGGAAGATTTTAAAGTTCATTTTGAAGATCTTGAAAATATTAAGTTTCCTGGCTGGGTTATGTCTCCATTCGATGATGAAGTAGAAAGTCCATATATAGAGCCTAACTTACAAGAGGAATTAATCGAAATTAGCATGGAACTTGAGACGAAATCACTGTTCTAATGTAAAGGCTTCAATGATTACTGGAACAATGAAAAAACTGCTGCCGAATATCCAAACATTCAGGCAGCTGCTGACCTGTTTTTGCTTGCATTTCCAAGGTCATATATGGTTGAAGCTGAATTCAGCCATGTGAATGCACTTTTGTGCAAACAGAGAAACAGACTTAGCATAGATGAATGCAGTGACTTAAGACTCAAACTCACAAATCTTCAGCCTAATATCCATGCTCTTGTTAAAGCTCATCAGGCCCACCCATCACATCAGGGATGGAAACTTCTTTATTAAAAAGTTCCATTAGTTTAATTTCACTTATTCTATTTTGTTGATTTAAAATTTAAGTGTAAAGATTATGAAGAATATCATCATAATAGGTAGTCTGTCCGTAGACAGGTCCGTGATTATTCATGGTTAATCCTGGTTCTCTATATACTCCTATTTTCTGCTGTCCTCTTCATATCTTGATAACTCTTTCGCTTTCAAATCATCTATCAGCTGACCTCTTTTCCCACCTTTCCCTTTTTACTTTCTCCATATACGTAGTATAGGGGAAAGTATTGTTATCATGAAAAAAATTGACTGAGATTTCAATGGAAATACACGTCTTGAGGTCCCCTGTGAACACATTTTGACCATTTTCTCGATGATGTCTGTGTGTGTATGTGACAGCTTTTTTGTGGGTGCTATAACTCAGACTATTAATCAGGTCAATGCAAAATTTTATATTTAACATTTTTTTTAATGTCAGAAGAACTGATTAGATTTTGGTAAAAATCGGTCAACCATAAGTGGGTGTTTACTCTTCTCACTTATCCGTTATATTGAAACATTTGCTTTAATATTTGACAAATGTAAAAATATACAGGAATAAAGGTTGTAGGAAATTAAATTTTCTACAACCTTTGTTTGAAACATTTTTCCATATAATGCATTTTTTAAGAGGTATATATTTTTAGCTGCCACCTACCGATGACTATTGTTAACAACTGACGCTTACTTACGTCTTAGTAACGCTCCTTTTTCTTTTCTTAAATGTTGGAACTTTGTGGCTATATCCAATATCAGAAGGCTATGGTTTGAGTTTATTTCTGATCTTGTAAAGTCTAAAATTTCCCCGCAGTTTCTTACAATATTTATTATTAGGTTAGGGTTGTAATATTTTTGCATAACGCGAAATTTACAAAACAGCGCGAAATGCGAAATACTTCGCGAAATTTACTTCACTTTGGAAATTATTAGTAAAATGCAGATAATCATCTGCTAAAATATAAATATATCGAACATTATTCGCAAAATACCAACTAAATGGGGTTTTATCGCTGATTTTCATGGTTCAATGTAGTTTTATCGCCGATTTTCCTGCCGAAATGGAGCCCCCTTTTTGCATCGAAATTTGCCTATTTTATTTACCTTAACAAAGAGTCTCTCATAACAACTGAAACCTCCCATGCAGGTATGGCCGCGTAACCTGATTTGCGATCTTACGGCCAGCCACGGCGGCTAAAAGAGCCGTGTTATGAGGCGAAATCTTGAAAATTTCAGCTCTCTAACTCGTCCCGTAATATCTAAACATTTACCTATTTGTTTAAACTTTAAGAATTTTTAACTGCCGAACAAATTAAAATATCAAAATTTGTATAAACCCTATTTCGTTTTTTTTTACATTTCCTACCTTTAAAAAAAATTTCAGCTCTGTAGCACATTCGGAAATACATAAACCTTGAAAATTTGCTTAAACAGTTGCGAATTTTTAGCGGCCGCATTGTTGCACATTTTCAAGATTTTCGTTTTTTCTAGTCGCTTTTGCAATAAATCCTACGTAAGAAAAAAATTTCGAATCTACAGCTCATCTGGAAGTTCTTAAACATTAGTATCCTCCTATATATAATCATTATATATAGACATTTCTTACAGAGGAGGAGGATATAACATACTAGTAGAAGGTGCTTGCATACTGCAAGCATTTCATCTCACCTTGAAAAATCATTTATTTTTCAGACAGATATTTTATCATGAGAAATATTTCTTTAATTCTAAAGATTTCTCCTCTGGACAGGTTTTCGTTTTTTCATTATGGAACAATAATGCAGAAAAACTATCGCTAATTTTTGCAACTTTAGGAATATTATACTTTTCCCAAATTGAGTTAATAATGCCACACATTTCTTCCAAATTTTAAATTTATAGTACAATTAGAAGTGAAATAAAATTTATCTAATTGTTTAAATTTAAATAGTTTTTAACGGCCAAAATAACAATTTTATTGATAAATTGAAATATTTATTCGTTTACATAGGCAAACCTCTAAATAATTTAAAAATTTCAGCTCCCTAACTTTCGGCGTAGTGTCTAAGCATATACCAATTTGTTTAAACTTTAAGAATTTTTAACTCCCAAACAAAATAAAATATCAAAATTTCTATAATCCCGATTTCGCTTTTTTACAAATCCTACCTCTAAAAAAAATTTCAGCTCCGTGGCACATTCGGAAATACATAAACCTTGAAAATTTGTTTAAACAATTGCAAATTTTTAGCGGCCGCATTGTTGCACCTTTTCAGGATTTTCGTTTTTTCTAGTCACTTTTGCACAAAATCCTACCTAAGAAAACAATTTCGAATCTCCAGCTCATCTGGAAGTGCCTAAACATTAGTATCCTTCTCCTCCTCTGTAAGGAATGTCTATATATAATGATAACATATAGGAGGATACTAATGTTTATATTGTTTATATGAATTCTGTCTTCAGGAAGAATAAACTTCATTCTTTCTTCCATAGTAAGTTGCATGTCCTGACTTTGTATCTTAATTGTAAATAATTTTAAAAAGCAATTTTAAATAGCCCTGCACAGTTTTCAATGCTTTTCTTATGGGTGTTTAAAATTGGACATTGGGGTCAAAAAACCCCTTAAAAATAACATTTTCTGGAATTTCGGATTTTTTTCCTGTGGTTATACCCAATGACCTATATTCATGCCAAATTTCAGCTCTTTAGCACTTCCAGAAGTACCTTAGGTTTTATATGATATATCCTATATATGTAGGAAGTAGATACTTATAATGAATTACTAGTAATCGGTGCTTGCATATTGCAAGCATTGGTGCCCTATAACCACCACGCCAAATTTCATTCCTACTACTTGATCAGCTTCCGGAGCACCTGGTGTCGAACCGAGGACACCTACATAAGATGTCTCATATTATCTGAAGGCCTACTCATGACATCTAAAAACCACGAAAATTTCAGCACAATATTCCTCTTAGTATTGTCTGCGCACCAAATATGTTTTCCCTTTGCTTTTAAATGTCACGGTCTGAGAGTGACGTCATGACACTAAGCTCCTTTTCAGTTCATGGCACTAAGCTCTCGTTCAGTTTTATTAAGACGTAAAATAAATTCCCGAAGAAAAGCATTGTCTCATAGTCGTCACAGAAATATTGGGCCATTGTTATAAATTGTATAAAATCCCGTTTTTATGCAGTAAATATCGAATAATTGGACTAATTCGGCACGGATTCGTGTTCTACTTTCAGGAAAAATAATCTTCTTTCTTTTTCCCATCTTCTAATTCAGGTCCGGAGTTTCTACCTTAATTAAAAGCAATTTGAAAATGTAATTATAAAAAGGCTTGTACGGATTTAAATGGTTTTCTAATGGGACTTGAAAATGAATGATTTAGGGAGTAAGGTGTAAGGGGAAATTTTGGAATTTTCGATTTTTCCTGATGGTTTTGGACCAACACCAAGGTTCCCTCCAAATTTCAGCTCTGTGAAATATTTAGAAGTACCTTAGGTTTTATATCATTATAATATATAGGTAATATATCCTCTGCAAGAAGAAGATATTTATTATAGATATATGTATGTGTGTGTGTGTGTATATATATATATATATATATATATATATATATATATATATATATACATGCACACACACACACTAGCTGAAATTCCCGGTTTCACTCAGGAAAGAGTTTCCTTTAAGTAGCAAAGGATTTTTATTGCTCAATGTTTAAATTAACATTAACTATTTTATCTATCACATTGTAAAGTTTTACCATTAATATAATTACGCATTAACATCTTGCTTAATATTCACATGGATAGATGCACCGAAGTCTTTAAAGCAGCAATAAAATTATGTGGATTATGTCAATACTATTAGCCAAAACTTAAACAATAAACAACATCTTTGTTACCGAACAAATGTAAGTAGATGTATCGATTTATGTTACAATAAATCTTTCAATGTTAATGGTAAAAGATAACAATGTTCTAATATTCTCTAAAAATCATTTGAATCACTTTAAAAGTATTCATAGGCTATATTTAGGCATGAATCCATTTGTAGCCCTTATCTTGGCATTGGCTATTTTTCCTCACCATGGCGTAGATTTTCCTTGCATTAATCTTTACGTGGCTTTAATAAAAGGGAAGATATCCACAAGAAGTTCATAAAATGCTATGTATGGAGTATAGCTTTGTACGGGGCAGAAACATGGACGCTAAGGAAAAATGACAGCAAATACTTGGAAAGCTTTGAAATGTGGACTTGAAGGAGAATGATTATACAGACTATTAGAAAGAGGAATGCAAACTGGGTTGGGCGTTACCTGAGGAGAGAGAGTATGATTAAAGACATGCTAGAAGGGAAACTAGATGGAAAAAGGAAAGAGGTAGGAAAAGGTTTCAGCTGATAGACGATTTGAAAGGGAAAGAGAGTTATCAAGATATGAAGAAAATAGGAGTACTCGTACATGGAGAACCAGGTTTAACCATGAATAATCACAGACCTGTCTATGGACCTACGATGATGATGATACAGAGACATAGGCAAAAAAGTCACTACATATATACTGCAAATTCTTATGCCAACAAAGCTGTGCTCAAGGAATGACCTTGAATTTCTATGTGGAAACCTACACCTGTACACTAAATAAGGATTGAAATTAAATCTCAGAAGTCACTTACCCAAAGCTCTTCTCCAACCAAGTAGCTATCAAGATAATTGACAACATTTGGATGTTTGTTTTCTCTCATTACAAGAATTTCATTAATTATAAGTTCTTTTTTAGGCTGCTGCGAAAGGTTCATCTGCTTGATTGCAACTTCCATTCCAGTGGATGCCTCTATAGCTGTGAATACAGTTCCAGATGCACTGCAAATATTGACAAGTAATGCACACATCTTTTGTCAAGTCTTTTAAATTTATTTTCCCCTTCCTAACTAAGAATTATATCCAATAAGACCAACAAGGACCATTATAGGTCTATAACGCTTAGTTTGAAATTAAGGTTAGTTTAACTGCTAAGTTTAGGAAATGGAAGAATTGGAGATATGCTGAGTTTTTTTTATAGAAAATCCACATTTAATAATATTATATTTTAAAAATATATTTAACTTTATTTCATACAAAATAATATATTTTTCTTTGGTAGTAATTTAAAAAAATGTTTTTTGTTGTGATATATCACTAAGTAGCACTGAAGGCATGAAAACATTTAACTTGTAAACGCATTTACTACACCTCAAGAATTAAGAATATTACAAATGATCAGGGAAAAATAACAAAAATAATTATTTTTGGAACATAAGACAAATTATGTAACAATTCCACTATATTAATCAATAACACAACCAGATTGCAACATAACTATGTCATCGTCAGACCTGATGGTAATGTAGTTGCATTGAAATCTGGTCGTGTTATTGATTAGCATAGTGGATTTGTTACATGGTTGTCTTTATTTGTTCCGAGTTATGGAATTCCACAAAATTGTTATATGTAACATATATTGTTTACCTAAGTTTAGCAAATATAAAAGCAATTTTTTTTAATTCCACCTTTTATACAAGCTCATTTTTGCAATTGAGATGCACACAAAAATTTACCATATTCATTTGAGTACACTTACAATTTCACAATTACGTATCATTTCAAAATTTTGAAGAAATGAAAAAAATTCTGCACCTAACGGGAATTGAATCCAGGTTGTTCACCTGCCAAGCATCACCATCTAGGCATACATCCGGCAAATGGAAGATGTTTGATTCTTGGTACAGTACAGAATTTTAATCTTTTGTCTTAAAATTTATAATTGGGTATAAACTCCCATGCATATAAACATCAACCTTATACTATACATTCCATAGATAGCTTTTTCTTTATTAAATTATATTCACTATAATAGAATTGATAAGATGATAAACGGTTATCAATGAATTCGATCTATAGTACATAGACTCACAAGGGAAGCCCCCAAGGTGTGATACTCACATTGGATTGAGACTTTGCAGAATGAAAGTATATGTAAAATAATGGACTCCTATTTCTACCTAGGTGCCAACTCGGCGTCGTTTACGAGAAAATGCCCTTTGAAAATCGCGATCCGAGAGTCAACGTAATAAGAACGTTAAAAGTCCTTTCCTTGTTATCTAGGAGCGTTGGTCTAGGGGAAACAAGCTGGATTTCAAAGATTTTTGCCCAAAATTTTTTTCTCATTTTTTAAATTTTTTCCCCCGCAATTTCCAGCATATCGTTGATAAAACTTGCACAACATTTTTAAAAAATTTATTCCATGCATTATAACTACTATTTTCTCCATCGTAATGCAGTTTTTATTGCCCCAAAAACTGAAGATCACTCGCAAAAAACAAACAAAAACAAACAATTCCAATTGCCACTCGAAATGTGCCCTCTAACAATAAATCGCTTGGCTATATTCTGACGTTGACTGTGGTAGAGAGACAAGGACGTCTGCTAACATGGCCACGAAAAACTGCGTCCAGTCATCTTATAATGTTGTTATTAAAGTTACGGTGTTGTTGTTAAAGGGATTCGTTATCAGTTGCAGGTGTCAATTATTGTCATTATAATTATAATTGAAATAATGTCACAATACTGTTGGGTTATTTCGATGCATTGTTCTTTATTCCTCCTTTCAAATCTCGTCATGTATTGTTCATTATGATAAATCGGTTGCTGGTGTCAATTATTGCCATTATAATTATAATTGGCATAATGTCACAATATTGTTGGGTTATTTCGGTGCATTGTTCTGCATTCCTCCTTTCAAATCTCGTCATGTATTGATCATGATGGTAAAGCAAATGGGTAGTGATCCATAAAATTATGTTCTTGAAGAATTACGGTGAAGAATTACAGTAAAGAATTACGATGAAGAAAATAGTAGTTACAATGCATGGAATAAATTTAAAAAAAATGTTGTGCAAGTTTTTTCGACGATATGCTGGAAATTGCGAAAAAAAAATTTAAAAAAATGAGAAAAATTTTTGGGGAATCGAACCCCGGCAAAAATATTTGAAATCCAGCTCGTTTCCCCTAGACCAGGGGTCGGCAAACTGCGGCTCGCGAGCCACATGCGGCTCTTTGGGTGTGCACATGTGGCTCTGAAGTAAAATTGAAAATAAAACTATCATAGTTTCATTTGTAAAATTTTTAAAGGATTTTATTCGCATAATGGTGATTTCATTTGTTTTATAGGTCTTGCAAAACTTCGTGGCACTAAGATGCGCGAAGCGTGACGTTAGGGAGGGGAAAGCAAGCGTGGAGGGGGTATACAGAGGGAGTGGAGGGGATGGTTGAGCACATGGTAGGAAGGGCAGCCAAACAAAGTGACTAATAAGTGAGCGCACGGGCGCCCTCCACTGGGCAAGGCAACGTTGGCAATGGCGAAATGTGAAAGCGGGAAATCTAGGGGAGGCACGTGTAGTTGTTTTTTGTGTAGTTTGTGTAGTTGCGCGAACGTGGAGTCCGTGTCGCTTTGCTGTTTCTGCAACTTAGTATTCTCTTTTGACTGGGTGCATCCAGAAACTGCATTAATCTTCTCATCCAAGTTTACTACAAGTTACAAGGTATTGTTGATAAAGGCAATTATTTCAAATATATATATATAAATAATATTGGTTTTATTATATTTAGATACGTTGACGGTGGATATTTACCGCGGCGTGTTTTATTTCACGTGCAACTGTTACAATAAAACGTGTTACTGGTGAGATTTATTTTTATTATATTTTCGAATTATTGTTATTTATTATTTTGAATAATCACTTAGTTATTTTTATTTTATTTTTATATAATGTATTTATATAACGTGTTAAATAAAATATATTGTTTAGGGTGCTTTTCAACATGGCTACGAAGAAAAAACTAAGACAAACAATAGATGAGCATCGTGACTTTAAAACTGAATGGACTGAATCTTTCGCGTTTATCTCGAACTCAGATGGCCTTCCAACCTGTCTTATTTGCCAAGAAAAACTGGCGCACAACAAAAAGTCAAATTTGGAGAGACACTTCACGACGAAACATGCCGCATTTGCCAGAAGGAGTTGAAGAACTTCAGAAAAATGTACATGAATTTCATTAAATGTAAATTGAAATTACTGATGCCAACTTGGAATCGTGCCTTAAATTAAAAACGACTAGTTACAAACCGGACATACAGAAACTTTCTAAGGAAATGCAAGCTCATTGCTCACACTGATTAAAACCAATGAGAGTAGTTTTTTGTGATTTTTCTTCATTTAATAAAGATATAATTAATATTATAACTTTTTATAATATTACTTTAACTTTTTCTTATTTAAAAAATATATTTATGGCTCTCGAATAATTTTGAAATTGTTGTGAGGGACAGGTTTGGCTCTTTCGTCTCAAAAGTTTGCCGACACCTGCCCTAGACCAATGCTCCTAGATAACAAGGAAAGGACTTTTAATGTTCTTATTACGTTGACTCTCGGATCGTGATTTTCAAAGGGCATTTTCTCATAAACGATGTCGAGTTGGCACCTAGGTAGAAATAGGAGTCCGTTATTTTACATATACTTTCATTCTGCAAAGTCTCAATCCGATGTGAGTGTCACACCTTGGGGGCTTCCCTTGTCAGCTTTATAAATTAGGGTTGCTGAACAGTCAAGTTTCATCACATCCAAATCTAAACATAACAATTAATGTTATATCACAGAATAACTCAGAACATTTAAAGTCCAGAATTTTTATTATGTTTAGAGTAGGGATGGGACGGTTCCACTTTTTCCTGGTTACGGTTATATGAATCTAATCCCGGTTCTCGGTTTCAGTTCTGTTAGGTTAGAAGTGCTTTTTGATACACCATAGGAAATTCTAGTTTTACAATAGCTGCATATAGCATATTTGTCATTTGTACTGTCAATTCTGAAGTTGTTCCAAATATCCAACATGGCTTTTTCGTTAGGGTTCACAATAAGTCGGTTAAATTTAAAAATTATCCGTGGGGTATCTATTCAAAATTACTACACAACAAAATAAAAGTTATTTCTGTTAATAAGTTATAGAAACACTTCAAACTGATGGATTTGACTCAAGATGCTTGAATTTTTACATTATAAAACCACCCAGCCACTAACCAAATATTGAATACCGGAATTTCGGAACCCATCATTCAATTTTTTGATAGATATTTTTGTGGAACTATCGTTTGTTGAACTGATTCGTCGTCCTGATTTTGGTACATGCTACAAAGCTCTTTTACCTCATAAATTAAAGGAAAGTCAGACTTACTTGTCCTGTTTGAAACTGATAACACATCCAGCATAAAAATATATTTTACGTCGTCATTGATATATGTAGCAAAAATTGAATGCTGTCTTGGAAAAATATGGTGGAGTTAGGCGGTCGCTATTTGGGTAGCATCTGCTTCCACGTCGCAATCTTTTTTAGGCGTTCTTTACAATAACTAAAAAAGAACGCCTTATGGTCAAGTCATGCCCGTCTGTCTGTCCGCATGCTTCATCTCATAAACTACTGGGTGAATGTTGATGAAATTTGGTATTTAGGACATAGGTGCAAAGAAACTAAGAAAATTATATAAATAGTTTATGTGACCTTATTGGGAGTGCCACTTTACAGGTGACAAATAATGATCTTTTCTCTATATTTTGTACAATATAACATAACTAAAAAGTCGTTAAAGAACTTTGTAGAACTAATCAAATAGCATATGTTTTGTTCAGTACGTTTTTATTGAAGGAGTAGCTGATTTAAAGAAAATCTAATGGGAAAGTTGTAATTCACTTAAGACCCATTTTTTGTTGTCAACGAAAACAATCTTCGTGACAACTGACGTAATAATATCTGCTGTAAATATCTAATTAATTTAATTTTCTTTCGTGCGCATAAAACATTTGGTAAATGAAGGGAAATGGATTGTCTAAAACGATTAAGTGAATGTAGATGTGTCTATTTTCCTTAAGTATACAGTGATAGTAAGTGAAAAGAAATGGATTATCAAGGATGAAGAAATGAACATGTATTTTCTTTATGTATACACAGCGTTTGTAAGTGAAAAGAAATGGGTAATTTACAACGAAGGAAGGAACGTGAACATAAAGATTACATTGCTACTATTCGAATTGAGGTTAAGTTTTAAATAATTGTCAATTGTTCTATTAATTATGATTGATTAGGAAATTAATTGGTGAATCAAAAATTCGACATTTCATTGGTATCACCAGTGGCATTTCAGTTCGTAGACCTAAGCCATTAATATAGAACGCCTCGCATGTATGCACCCACGATGTGTGCATCTTTTCACTTTTGTTTTTTATTAAAATAAGGATCAGAACCAAAGAACCGGATTATAAACAGTTGGTTCTTGAGAGAACCGAGGAACCGATCGTCCCATCCCTAGTTTAGAGCAAAATCATGAAATTTTTCTATTAGAAATCATGGTTTAACTTCTATTGTTGGAAATTTACATACACCCAAGCAAACCAATTTCTTTTTAAAATCCATCTAGATTTTGTCTAATTGTACACCTCCTTTTGGTTTGAAGAAAGAAAATTTTAAGAGTTTCAAGAGCAAAAACCAAAAGTGCATTTCAGCAACAAAGCAGCCATACTAGATAGTAATTCACCATATTACATGTTACAAATAGCCACGTTTGTTTCATTTAACATATAAAGAAGATTGTGTGATTGTCTGTTCTCTATACATTCAAACACTGCGAGAGCCAGTTCATCCAAATTTTGCATGGAATCTACTTACATACAGCTTAAGGTCACAGGCAGTGTTTGCATCTGGTTCCAAGGTCACAAGTTCGATTCCAGGAACTTTTCATTTTCCCATTAGAATAACATGAGAATGAGTGCCTTGCATTTTTAAATTACTGTATTCTCCAGGCTATAAGACAAACCCTAATTTTTTAGATTTTCACGAAAAGAAGTGTTTTGGTTCACCAAAGCATTTAGGAAGGGTCACATTGTGTATAATTTCTAGCAGTGATCAACTGGCAACATTTAAAGAAAATATTATGGTGTGATAACAGTTAACTACAATGTTTTAGATAAACATAGTTTGTGAAAGTAATCAGGGATAACTGTAAACAAATAATTTCTTAGAAACTTGTATAGATGTGTACTCGACAGTTTTATTAATTAGGCTGTCCGAGTGCATCACACACATTACACGTAAACTTATGTGCTAGATGAGATTTTAGTTCCCAATAAATGGAATGCATATCAAATAACGATATGTATGCTCAACAAGTACTTTTTTCCTCGTACATAACCATTTTGAACAATACCACAATAACTAACTTCCTCTGTTCTGCTATCCATTTTTTCACTTCCTCCTCTAGTTTTAGCCATTTAAGAACATCCTTATCAAGACTATACTTCTCTTTTCCCGCCACCTTGTTTTCTCCATTCACAGATCGTTATTTTCTGTGGGAGGTGGACCAAAATTACGTTCTGCTGCTAAGTTTCCATGCATTTTTGTGCATTGAATCATCTGAAGCTATTAATGTAGGCACATCTTTTCACTCCTATAACCATTGCAATCTCAATAAACATAATGGTATTTATCCTAGATATTTATAAAATTTTTATGACATGTAACAGAATTCTATTGTTCTGTGGCATTAATCGTGCTATTCAACGGGCTCATTAGGAATTAAAACAACTCGACTAGCATCGCAAATGTGCCGAAATTCTATATACTATCATTAATGAGGTCAGGCTCTACTTTGTGGTATTTACTCATCGGGATGAAAAAAACTCACTTCCACAAATTTATTGAACACGACCAGTTTCACTACGATCGTAGCATAATCAAGAGAAAAATTATATAAAACTGTTCCATATATAGGGAAAAGGAGGGGTCACACAGGAAGCGATTGGATGGTAATTAAAGAAATGGTTAGGAAAAGGAAGGGGTTGGAAAAGGAAGGTGGAAGTAAATCAAGTTACAAATTGTATTTTAAAAAATTGGTAAAAAGAGCCAAAGACAACAAAGTTACAAAGTATTTACAAAATCTTAAGTAAGCTTAACAGAGGAGAATGATTGTGGAAAATGGATTCATTTAAGAGACGCGAGTCTTTACAAATAATTATCTCTAGCTGTTCTAGAGCATCCTATTTGCGACCTTTAATTTCAAATTGGAGGAATTTGTGGAAGAGACTAAGTTTTTTATTTTCATCTCAATGTATATACAGTAGAAGATCGTTTATCCAAAAACCCAAACAACGGAAACATCCAAACAATGAACAACTGAGGATCAATTTATAGTAGTTCCAAACGCCACTGCGATCTCAAGTCTATTTCCTGTAGATTCTTACCACGTGCGTTATAACGTCATTCAAAAACATTCGAAGTATTCCGTTATTGGTGTGTATATATAGATATAAATGTATTATATTTATCACCCCTTATAATGGAACAAAGAAAGAAGAGAATGTGTCCAGAAGATCTTGTAGCTGGAACAAGCAGTGACAAAACCAAGAGAAAACGACAGGTGTTGACGATAAAGCAAAAAGTTGACATCGTAAGAAAACTAGGTCATGGTGCCAGTGCATCTAATCTTCAGCAAGAGTATAAGGTTGGCCGGACAACTATATATGACATTAAATCTCAGAAGGACCAAATTCTTCAATTTGTTGCGGAAGCTGACTCAATGGTAGCCATTTTCAAAAGAAAAACCTTATGGGGCCCCAGTAACACTAGTTTGAACAAAGTGCTGTAGGAGTGGTTTCGCCAGCATAGGAGTGAAGGCGTTCCTATATCTGGACCTATGTTGATAGAGAAGGCAAAATCCTACCAGGAGGAATTAAAAATTGAAGATCCTTGTGATTATACGAGTGGATGGTTACAGAAATTCAAAAACCGCCATGGAACTAGATATTTGAAGATATCCGGCGAAAAAATGTCTGCCAACCATTAACTTGTGGAGGAATTTGTGAAGGATTTCTCGAATTTGATGGAGAAACATGGCCTTACTCCTGAGCAGATATACAACGCAGACGAGACAGGTTTGTTTTGGCGCTCTCTTCCGTGACAGAATTTTGTTTGCAGCGATGAAAGATCAGAACGGGGAATAAAGGAAAAAAATAACTGTTTATTGATCTGATCCCGGTTTTCGGTTTTGGTTCTGCTAGGTTCGAAGTACTTTTTCATACACCATGGGAAATTATAGTTTTACAATAGTTGCATAGAGCATATTTGTCATTTGCACTCAATTCTGAAATTGTTCCAAACGTCCGACATGGCTTTATTGTTAGGGTTCACAATAAATCGGTTGAATTTAAAAATTACCAGCGGGGTATATATTCAAAATTACTACACGACAAAATAAAACTTATTTCTGTTAATAAGTTATAGTAACACTTCAAACTGATGGATTTGACTCAAATTATTCCTTGAATGTTTACACTATAAAATCACGCAGACGTGAAACAAATATTGAATACGGTTAGTTCGAAACCCATCATTCATTTTTTGAAAGATATTTTTGTGGAACTATCGTTCGTTGAACTGATTAGTAGTCCTGATTATTGTATGGGCTACAATGCTCTTTTCCCTCATGAAATAAAGGAAATTCATCAAATCCAGCATAAAAATTTATTTTACATCGTAGTTAACAAGCAACTTCCATCAACGATATATGTATCGAAAATCGAATTCCGTCGTGGAAAAATATGGCGGGGCGAGGCGGTCACTTTTCGGTTAGCGTCTGCTTTTGAGACGCAATCATTTTTAGGCATTCTTTACAATAAATAAAAAAAGAATGCTGTATGTTCAGGTCATGTCCGTCCGTCTGTCCGCATGCTTCATCTCAGAAACTACTGGGTGAATGTTGATGAAATTTGGTGTTTAGGGCATAGGGGCAAAGAAACTAAGAAAATTATATAAATAGTTTACGTGACCTAATCGGGAGTGCCACTTTACAGGTGACAAAAAATGATCTTTTCTTTATACCTCATACAATATAACCAGGGCATGGATTTTTCGGGTTTTACCCGATTTTTACCCTCCGATTGCCTTTTTCAAATTTCGGGTAAAACCTGAAAAAAACCCAAGATTATTATTTTTCTTTAAACAAATTCTTTTTAGATTTGGTCACAGAATTTCTATTCTGGTGGTTGTAGGCACCTCAGCACTTGAGTGCAGTCCAAGATGTTCGTGATCAGTCTGTTTATTCTCTTTGTAAACAATTTATTCGTAAGCTTATGTTGTAACACAATCTTAATCTCCTTGGTTTGCTCGTGCCACGAATAGTCAAGGACGCACCTTAGCTAGTCGCTGTTAGATCTTTGATAGTATAAGGAAAAAAGAGTCCAGGTGTCTGTTAGTTGAAAACACTAAGAAAGAAAAATTATTTCACTAATATCTGGTGTGTTTTCAAAGAAGTTGAACGGGAAGTAAGATATTTGTGCAGCCTACGAGGTGTTCCTCTCCACCTGGAGGCATTTAACACAAGATATCACACTCTCGACCATACTTAAGGTATAGTAAAAAGTTTTGACTGTTGATTTCACTTTTAAATTGTTAACACTTTAGCTGCGGCGGACGTCAATTGACGTCTTTTCAAAACTTCCGAAGATTGCGGAGGACGTCATTTGACGTCCTCTTAGTTTACATTCTATCTTATGCGGGAAGACATCTTTTGACGGCTCCAGCATTGTTCCGTGGTGTTCGTCGATCTATTTAGTTCACAAAAAATCCTCTATGTGGGGTATGCGTGCATTATTTGGCGAATGATAGTGAAACGCATTTTGTGTCGCTCTGACAGTTTGTAAACAAACGACCATGGCTTCACATGGATTGACAGACGGCGATATTTTGGATGAATTACGTTGTGACTGGGACGAAAGTGATAGTGATAATGAAAATGTTGACTCGGAAGACGATCCAGATTATGTTCAAGAAGAGATTGACGCTGATTCAAGTAAGTGAACCTTTTCATTTTATTACTGAACTTCACTTTTCTTGTTGGTATTTTGGATTTCAGCTGTTTGTTTTTCAGAATTAGGTATTTATTGTTCAATTTTGTTTATTATTTTCCGATTCAACTTGTTTTTATTTTATTTTAGATGACGGAAGTGATAATGTAAGTGAAAACTCTGACTCAGAACAAGAAGAACCTGCTCAAGTTCAACTTCAAATTCCCCCTAGAGGGAGACCAAGAGGACAAGGTACTGGAGCTAGAAACCGTAGAAGTGACTCACAACTTGGATGGACTTCAGTTGATCAAGTTCCAAATATTGATGTTTACACTGGACAGTCAGGTATTTCAGATGTTACAGAGCTTGACAATAATAACTCATTGCTAGATTTCTTCGTATATTTTATTGACGATGATCTTATTCGGCACATGAAGGAGCAAACAAATTTGTACGCAAGACAGAAGATTCTGAAACTTAGAAGTTTGAATCAAATTTCCCCTAAAAGTAGAATAAACTTATGGAAACCAGTGACATTAGCAGATATAAAAAAATTTATAGCCATCATTCTGCATATGAGCATTAGCGAAAAGCCACAGATCAACGATCACTGGTCGAAAAATCCTGTTGTCTCTTGTAACTTCTGTCCAAATATAATGAGCCGTGATAGGTTTTTAGCCATAATGGTGAATTTTCATCTAAATGATAATACCTCGTATATAAAAAAGGGGGAGCCAGACCATGACCCTTTGCATAAAATTCGACCTTTTATTGAATCAGTTCGTTCACGTTTTCAAAATGCCTATCAACCTGCGGAAGATATTACAATTGATGAGGGAATGTGTAAATTTCGAGGCAGATTGACATTCAAGCAATATATGCCTAAAAAGCCCAGCAAATATGGCATAAAAGTATACATGCTGTCAGAATCTGATTCTGGGTACATCTGGAATTTTGATGTTTACTGTGGCCAAGAAAATGTTATTGTGAATGTTGTAAAAAATCTCCTCAGTAACTTAGCTGGAAAAGGGCACACATTGTACACCGACAGGTATTACACTAGCCCTTCTCTTGCCACTGATCTAGAGAAAGAAAAAACAGGTTTAGTCGGCACTACAAGAAATAATAGAAAAGGTATGCCCATTGCTCTGAAAAATCCCAGATTGCAACGAGGAAAACAAATATTTCGGAGAAATGGTAATATTTTAGCACTATGTTGGCGAGATAAACGTGATGTTTATATGATAAGTACACGACATAGGGCAGAAATGATTACCTACGCAGATAGAAGAGGAAGAGAGAGAACCAAACCAGCATGTGTTATAAATTATAACAAGAAAAAATTTGGAGTTGACCTTTCGGACCAAAGAATGTCGTATGGTGCCTTTGAGCATCGCAGCGTCAAGTGGTGGCGAAAGTTATCTTTTCACATCATACTAATGTGTGTTGCCAATGCCTGCATTTTATACACCCAAGTTATGAAGAAGAAAACTACTATCACCCAATTTATGAAGGACATATGCAATGAACTTGTTGTATTTGAGGAAGCTTCACCTCAACCCAGCACAAGCAGAACTCAACTAACCAGGCTCACAGGGAATAAGCACTTTATGGAAAAGATTCCTCCTCCCCCTGGAAAGACAAGACTACAGAGAAAATGCAAAGTTTGCTCTGACAAAGGAAAAAAAGAGACAGGAAAGGCTGCAAGGAAGGACACATCTTATCAATGCAGTTTATGTAAAATCCCTCTGTGCGTACAACCATGTTTCAAATTGTTTCATTCAAAACAAAATTACAAAAGTTAGTGTTTGAGTTTTTTATTATGTAAGTGTTCCTAATTATAAATAATTTTTTCTCACATGATTTGCATTTAATTTATTTTAACATAAAAATCACCACACTCAATTATTTTTTCTTTTTCAAAAAAAGCCATTTATTAGGTAAATTTTATAGCTCTTAATATTTGCTTAATATTAAAAACCTATTTATCATCAAAGAGTAGAAGATTGAAGCTTTCATTTCATGTAAGTAACATTTTTGTAGGTAATATAGTTTTTCCACCATAAATTTTTGAAAAATGCCGAAAATGGCCAGCATTGGCGGAAGGGCTGCCATTTAAATAGCCAGCAGTTCAAGTGTTAAACAAGATTTTTATTTAAAAATCATTTTATCTGAATTACAAAATAATAAAACCTGAAAATTACCCGAGATTGAACTTTTTTTTACAACCTCGAAAAATCTGTAACTTATTTATGCCCGATTTTAACCCGAATGAAATAGAAAATAATAAAACCTGATATCTACCCTCCAAATGAAATTTTTTTTAACCCGAGAAATCCATACCCTAAATATAACTTATAACGTTCAAGTCTTTAAAGAACTTCGTAGAACTAATCAAATAACATATGTTTCGTTCACTACATTTTTATCAACGGAATAGCCGAATTCAAGAAAATCAAATGAGTAAGTCGTAATTCACTTAGGACCCGTTTTATTTGTTGTCAACGAAAACAATCTGATGTACACAATAACTGCTGTAAATACCTAATTAATTTAATTTTCTTTCGTGTGCACACGCAACATTAGGAAAATGGATAATCTACGACGATGAAATGAACGTAAATACATCTATTTTTTTACGTTTAGACAGCGTTTGCAAGTGAAAAGAAATGAGTAATCTACGACGAAGGAATGAATGTGAACATAATATTACATTACTACTATTCCAATGAGGTAAATTTTAAATAATTGTCGATTGTTTTATTAATTATGATTAGGAAATTAGTTGAACGAAAAATTCGACATTTTCTTGGCATCACTACTGGCATTTCAGTTCTAAGACGTTATACTAAGCCATTAATATTTATTTTTGTGATATGATTGTATAAATCGTAAAGAAAGCCTTTGCCTCACATGTATACACACATTATCTGTGCATCTTTCCATGCTTTTTATTAAAATAAGCATCAGAACCGAAGAACGGGATTATAAACAGTTGGTTCCTGTTATTTTGGTTCTTGAGAGAACCGGCAGAACCGATTGTCCCATCCCTAGAGTCAACACTTGAGAGCTATATGGAAATGGAGGAGGAATAGTCTTCAGATCTGGGCTAGTGCTTGGTTCTGCATTTCTTGAGAGAACAATATAATGAGAGTGAGAGAGAGAAACACTTATCTGACATCAAGCAAACAAGCCCATTCAAAGAAATTTACGATGCTATCTCTTGACTGAAAGTGTAATCAGAGCACATGGAAAGTGCTTGGATCACACAAAAAATATTCTCTTGCCACTCTGAGGCAAACATTTATGCTGTACGGAGGCAGCTATTGTTCGTTATTTTTCTGTTGTTACTTTTGTTTAATTTCTAAGAGATTTAAATAGTCAAGTTATCATGGCATCAACCAATAGAAATATGCAAGCAATACCTGATGATGAAAAGTAGATGGCAATCTATCTTGAAAGTGATTCAGAAGAAAGTGTCAGTTCAGAGAGTGATAGTGAGAATAACATTGAAGATCGTGCTCAAATTACTAAGGTAAAAACCTATATTTTTTGGCCTATGATGTTGGCCGGGGACTGATCTTTGAATTACATGCTATTTTGAATTATCCAGGATCAAAATAATGAGGTTTTACTGTATAATATTCTAGATAAAAATCAATGAAATGTATTTTAAAATGTTGATATTTCTTTGATTTCTAGGAAATATAAACTCCCTATGGGGCTTTTTAAGAAATTTAAATGTCAAAAACTACCAAGTCTTATAAAACGCATTAAAATAAACATTGATTTTTGTTGTAGATTTTTTTGGAAAGATAAATGTCATTTTAGTCATTGATTTTTAAGAAAAATAAATGTCAAAAACAACCAAGCCTAAATATAATGTTTTAGATCAACTTAATTTGTAAAAGTACATAGGGATGATCTAAAACATAAATAATTGCTTCAAGACTTGAATAGCTAAATGTTCCTTCGTTAACCCATCAGCCCTGTTAATTAGGCTGTTGGAGTGCGTTGCACATGCCGCTGGTATAAACACCCTTTATGGATATTTACTTAAACTTACATAAGTGCAAGATGAAATTTTAATTCCTAATAAATGGAATGCACATTTAATAATGATATGCTCTACTAGTCCTTTTTTCCTCGTTCATAACCATTTTGAACGAGAGAATTCATAACTAAGTTAGAGCCATTGGATGGAATCTACGTAAACTATATTGTCGTCATCGGACAGAAGCCACATGAACTACATTTGGCAGTGGCTTTAAAATGGCCCCAGGCAATGCCGGGTACTCCAGCTAGTAATCTATAACTGCCTTCTTTCTTTCACCGTTACCTACATATCTTCTCATCAACATGAATTCCTCCTTACTAATCTCTTAGTCCTCCTTCACCATGGCATTCGAAGAGTCTTCCCAACTCGATGTCTGCTACATTGATTTTGCCAAGGCTTTCAACTCCATAAACTTCTTATGCATAAACTTGAAAACCACTACAATATCCATGGTCCCCTTCTCTCCCTATTCTCTGATATCTTACATCATCGTAAACAGCATGTCGTTCTAGATGGCCTTTCTTCTTCCATCATTTCTGTTCCCTCTGGCATCCCACAGGGCAGCATCCTCGGGCCCCTCCTGTTTGCCTTATACTTGGACAATATCGTGGACTTCATTGCCCCCAGACGCTGCAAAAGCCTTTTATACACAGATGACTGCAAAATTTTCCCAATGATGGATAAACATCGAAATAGTGGATCTCTCCAGGTTGCACTTGGTCCCATAAACAATTGATGTACTCTGTGGAGTCATAACATCAATCCTACTACATCGATTTCCCTAACCTTCACGCTCCCTAGAAATCCCATACCAACCTCTCACCAATACTCCAATTATGCAATCCTCTCTTCCAGCTCACATAACAATTTGGGCATAACTTTTGACTCCTAACTTACGTTTGCTGACCACAACAGAATCATATCCAAGGCCATGTCAATAGTTGGTCTCCTCCATATATTCACTGAACTTAAGGACCCCCATGCTCTCAAATCTGTTTTCATCACCTGTGTTCTACCCCGCCTCGAATATTGTTTCCTCATATGGTCCTAGCACCTCTATCAACCCTCATCCTTCCCAACCATCCATTAAACTTCATCCTTGCAATAGTTTGATGTCGTATTCCCAATCTCTGAATCTTAATGTGCAACCAAATTATATCCACCCTCTGTTTTATAGCTCTGTTGAAAGTTTATGACCCATGTGTAGAAACGAATTTTAGTCTGGAAGAGTGCATTCTCGAAATGCAGCTGCATGGAAGAGAGGGTAAAATTCTATGTCATTCTCTACTGAGACTCCATGTGCCTTCGTTGCCAACCTTCCTCTGTGCTCTTACTGCCATTGTTTTATTATCGTAGTTTTTATTGCTGCTTGGTTATTGAGTGTTTGTAATTGCATTTCTTGTTAGCTATTGTTTTCTTTGTTAATACCTATCATTGATATCAATATATATTATCGTAGTTTTGATTGCTGTTTTAGTCTCGTGTATTTATTTTTTGTTATTGCTTAATTTGTTTCGTTTTTATATTGTGTTCTCATACTCATTATATCCTACCACTTCTAAGTTAGAAAATGTGACAATTCATTTGTAACTTTTACTAATATTGTGTGATCAAATATTCCTTATTTGTTCTTCAAAACTTGATCAAAATCCTAACAAAGAAACAAAATATGTGGCCCTTCATGGTGAATTTTTCTCGGGTTTCCAACCGGGTTGTCTCGGAGATTTCTTCCGACGTTTCGGCGACTAGCTCTGTCGCCATCTTCAGGGATCCTGAGTGCCAGGGAGATTTCTGTGGAGGTTTATATACCTGCCGGGGGATGACAGCAGGTCGGTGATTGGCTGTTGTATGGAGCAGTCCTATTGGCTGGCTCTCGTTGGTGATTGGTTGTTGCATTGTGTGGTCCTATTGGCTGAGCGCTCGTTGGCTAATTGGGCTATCATAGGGTCCCACACCTTGCTGAGAAGGAATCCATTGTCTCGGTTGATGTTATTGCGGTTCAGGCGGATTTCGATGGCTTCCTTCACTACGCGGTCCCAATAGCCATTAGCTCTCGAAATCCTTTTGGTGTCCTTGAATTGTATGCGGTGGTCCGAGGACAGGCTGTGTTCGGCCACCGCAGACTTCTCCGGGTAATTAAGTCTGATGTAGCGAGCGTGTTCCTTTAATCTGGTTTCAATTGTGCGGCATGTCTGTCCGATGTAGTCTTTCCCACACTCACACGGGATCCTGTAGATTCCCGACGTTTTTAGTCCTAGATCATCTTTTACTGGGTGCAGGAAACTCCTGGTTTTCTTCGGCGGCCTATGGACGGTTTTAACCCCATGTCTCGCTAGAATCCTTGAGATTTTCCCCGATATCGTTGAGATGTAGGGAAGGCATACTGTAGTTTTTGGTTTTTCCCGTTCTTGGTTCTTGTTGTCTGGTGGGTGTTCGGCCCTTTTTAGGGCCCTCAATCACCAACGAGAGCCAGCCAATAGGACTGCTCCATACAACAGCCAATCACCGACCTGCTGTCATCCCCCGGCAGGTATATAAACCTCCACAGAAATCTCCCTGGCACTCAGGATCCCTGAAGATGGCGACAGAGCTAGTCGCCGAAACGTCGGAAGAAATCTCCGAGACAACCCGGTTGGAAACCCGAGAAAAATTCACCATGATGATTCGCCGGGAAAGCTTCAAATCTATGTGGCCCTTATTTGTAAGGAAGGAGAATGTGGTAGAAAAGAAAAATGGGTGTGAGAAAATAGCAGTGGCTGACAAAGCCCACTTGGGAAGGCTCCATTTTGTGGAAATATTCCATTTAAATGAAAAAGAAACTAGTAAATTTCCACTAACAATTTTAATAAATGACCGGTTTCGCCTGCTACAGCATCACCAGGTGACGAAACTGTCGAGCTGAATCCCCAAGTGATTCATTTCCCCTTCACTTTCCCTCTCCTTAAATTTCTTCCCCTACAAAACGTGGCAGTTCGCGCATTTAGGGGCCTTCAATACACCTATATGCCTCTTCACATGAAAAGTTGCAGATCTGAAATTCCTTTACCTTGCTATAAACAGCTGCTGCGGGTCAAATGACATTGCCTCCTTCTTTTCCCTTCGTGTACCTCTCCGCCCTACCCATAACTTCACACTTTTTATCAGACCAAATTCCACCTCTCCCTTTCCCAAAGATCCTTTTTTTACTGTATCCCGCAATCCTTGAACTCCTTATCATCCCTCAATCCCTCCCTCAATCATATTTCCATCTAATTCTTCATACAGCTCTGCAATAACGAGAAACTAGCCAGTAGTCGTACACAGCCCATTTCCATCTGTTATTGGCTATGTTATTTTCTCCAACTTGTTATAATATCCAAGGTAAAAGGCCAATTCTGGCTGTTTTTGGATAATTATTAAAATAATAAACAAATAAATTAAATTAAACACATGAGTAACTTACCCTTGGCCAATCTTTTCCATCTTGGTATATTTTCGATTAGGATCTCCTACACTGACTATGGTGCGCAACCGTTCTAGAATCTCCTCATCACTCATCCTTTTCTTTCTGTGTTTATCAAAGCTGCCAGCTCCAGCCCCTCCCCCAACTGGCACTCCAGCAGCGTTGTTCTTATTCTTGTCCAACAAAAATGGAGACGTTGGAGCTAAGCTTCCATTAGTTGGTATCCCACTATCTTCATCCAGAGGCTTGGTGTACTGAAAATCAGACATTTTCCTCATATTAATCAGTCTAATAATTTGAGGATGAAATGTACATCAAAAAGAAGTCTTGAGGAAAATCTTTAACTGATATTAGAAAATTCTTTCAGTCATTAGTGCTCAAACAGATAAGTTTGGCACCTTTTCTTAACCAATTTTAGTGAATAAATATTCAACCTTGTATTTTCTTTTCTCTGCACCTGGCTCAGAATATTACTTCCCATTACTGGCAATATAGCATAGTATGGATACAGACATTTCATCCCTATTATGGAATTTCACAGAGTCTCAGTCTCATCTATCAACTTTAATATAAATAGGTTATTATGATTTACTATATGTATAGTAATCAGTTACCTTTCACATATTTTCAACAAACCATCTTTGTGATACAATGGCCTAATCCAAAACAAATTCATCTGAAATCATCATATACGATTTGCAGCAATGTGTGATCAAATACAGGGTGAAAGTGAACAGTTATTGGCAATTTAACCCTTTGAGTATCAAGGCATTTCTTAAAAAAAACCATGTCAAAAATACCAACTAATTTTGGGAAAAATACATCTTATGAAATTTCAAACAACGCAATAATTATCAACACCAGCAGTCTTATTTTTGGAGGATATTTAGTTCATATATTAATGAATCATTTACGGAAAATTAATTAACATCCATGGCTATTTACAGTAAAATCTCATTACAACATACTTCACAATTACGTATGTTTCAAATTAATGTACTTTTTTAAAATCCCAGTCAATTTTCCCATATAAATACTGTATAAATATTTCAAAATAATGTACTTCAACTTAACGTAATTTTCAATATTAAGTATGAGCTTCAGAGGTCCTGACAAATTTTGCTTTTGGTTTTTTGGTATGCTTTCATCCATAAAGGACTGAGGCAGGTAGGTAAAACCATTCGTGCTGGTTTTGGTTTGCATCGGACCTGCTAGAATGCCGACCCCACTGAGATACTTCCAGAGAAAATGCTAGATCCCCGCTTATACCTAAAGGTCATTTACCTTTCCCTTATCCCCTTTTCCAAGAAAGGGTCTCTCCTACTCCAATTTTGGGAAATTTTTGAGTATTTTCTCCTGGTCGTTGCTTGTCAGCAAGAGAACAATTGCCAATTGCTGGAAGAAGTTGGGCATTATATTTTCATCGCAGATTGCTGATTCTACTTCTGAAGTAAATGTCAATGTTTCCTAAGGGTTTGGAAAGATGTCTCCTCAAAACTTCAACTTGATTCTTTACTGATGTTTGAAGAGTTTAATGATGTTGATAATAATTTGGAAACCATGCCTTTATTAATGGACATTCTAGAGAGCATTATTGAGCCAGGTGGGGAAATAAGCAGGGAGTCTGAAGATGAGGTAGAGGTTGATGCAAGTATGACATCATCAGTGACATTGTTCAAGGCATCCGAGTGTTTGAATAAATTAAAAGCATTTATTATGAAATCTGAAGATGTGCCAGAGACATTACTTAAATCATTTGATGAAGTAGAAAAATATGTTAAGTTTCACATTCTAAAAAAGATGAAACAAAAGAAAATTTCAGATTATTTCATGAAGCAATAAAGTAGTGTTGAAATACATAATCTTTTTTATTATTTTCCTTTTTCACTGTATTCCTTATGGGTATTTTCCGTATACTGTATTTTCAGTATAAAGTATTCAAATTCATGCTCTGTAGAGATACGTTGTATCAAGATTTTACTGTAATTTAAGAAATTGTTAACATTCTTAAACAAAATTAATGTTTTTAGTAATTTATATTTTCACAATACAATTATATTTTGATATAATGTTCACCAACAGAAAGAAAAACAAAAAAAGAACTGAAGCACTTCATTAAATAATCTACTGAAAATAGGAACACTGTATGCATGAATGATATGTATAATGCAATTTTGGACATTGCAGACATTGGGCTAAGTGAATAAAAATTAAGCAAACACTTTTACTTAGGATTTCTAGCATTTTTGAAGCAAAAACAAAAATTTTAATAAAAAATAGCATTGCTTTATGATATGAATTACTTAAGTGAGGTGAGGGGCTCACTAACAATTTTTCAAGTTCACTTTTTTACATTTTGGTGATAATGTTACCAAAATTAGTGATATGGCCGAGTTTATGATTCCACGAAAAGTGAAAAAATATGAAACAAGAAGGTATGTACGTGGGTTTACCATGGTACAGAAGTGCTTTTCGTCAAATTTGCTGTAGTATAATCGTACCTATACTAATGTATTTGCTTTGAAAACAGAAAACATCATCAGGAGTTTATTATATTATTATTTACCAAAACAGAATATTACAGATTGGAAATGTCTAAATTCTTCTGTTGGAATTTATTTATCTTTCAACAAGATAAATATATATATACACACATACACGACACCTTTCGAATGACTCAAGAACAATTTCAACCTAGGATACAAATAATATGCTGTAATCAATACATGATCAACAAAAAGTAACTGTTTTATAACATATGGTATAAGCAGCACAAAAATAAACCTGCAAAATTACTTGAATTGATTTCAGCTGAACTACCACAGAGTGAAGGTACTAACACTTGTGAGGGAATCATTCATTCTCTATCGAGACCATCGACACGCGCCTTCGCTGTGAACCTTCCTGCTTTGCTCTACTACACTTAAAATTGTTTCATTATTGCCTATTCATTATTTCCTTATCAGTCAAATTCATTGTATTGTATTGTATTGCTTTCTATGCTGAATTGCATGTTGTGTAAATAAATATAGATGGAAATCCAATAAAATTTTCATCTTTCAAAATTTACGTATTCCCCACTTTGTAATACTTTTCAATCACATGTCTTACGAGTAGTGATTCTGGTTTGAAAATTCTCGACAAAAATTTCCATGGAAATGGGCGATTGAGGGTATTCGTTGGTCTTTCCCTGCTGCAGAGAATATTTTTTTCGACGCCTCCCATCCAGAGTCAACAGTTTACCTTCTTGAAAGATCGAGTGACTGATTTTTCTGAGTCAATATTGCTGACTTGCTTCCCTTTGCTTCGGCCAAGTGTGGGTTCTCATTGCTGCCGAGCCTCCCTACCTTTTGGTTCGGCGAACTGTGAGCCCGCCTTAAGACCTATCGTCTCTCTCTTGAGAATTTTGTTTCTGCCCAAGGAGGGAAGGATACTCTTGAGTTCTGTAAACATATTCTGGAAACAAACAACTGACATCAATTCCTACTCGAGAACGAGGAACACCTGGAATACTTAAACCAGGGGAAACACCTATATGACAGAGGTAACCGACCTTTCTGTATTAGGCTCCAAATCATCTGTAATATTACTACACTAAAGCCGCTTGTCGACCATCCTTACAATTTGGAATGTAAGAGAAATTTTAATAAATAGAACTCTTAAAATATATATCCTGTTTGATTTAATTTGAAAACTCACTAAATTTCTTGAGTCCCGGGAATTTTCAGGAAGTATGTGTTGGCAATCCTACAGAGCTGCATCAGTTTCATTTCCCCTTAAGCTTCCCTCTCCATAACTGCCTTCCCCTAATACGACTACAATTTCCCTAGTATATCTCGATATCCGTGTTTGTGTGGTGTTATGTTTTAACTTAATTCAGTTTACTGCAAAACCCCTAATTTTTTAAATATGGATCAAAGAAAACAAATTTCATACTTGTGTCATATAAACTAAATGTTATAGCTTATGCGGAACAATATAGAAATAGGACAGCAAAAAGACATTTTGGTCAGCCTCCGACGGAGAAGATGATATGACCATGGCAAAAGCAGAAAGACATTCTCAAATCCTTTCCTAAAGAAAAACAATCAAGGCGTGGAAAGGCTGCCTTTTGGCCTGATCTAGAGACTGATGTATTAAATTGGGTTATGGAACATCGGAAAAATGGTACTGAAGTGTCAACAAAAATGATTCGAATGTTTGCCATAGATCTATCTCGTGAGAAGAAAATAAGACAATTTAAAGGTTGAGCAGCATGGTGTTATAGATTCATGAAGCGTAATGGACTTTCTGTGTGCTCTAGAACTAAACTTGCTCAGAAGATGCCCCAAGAATATGAAGAAAAAATTTTGGTCTTCCATCAGCTCATCATTAATTGCCGAAAGAAGAATACTATAGAATTAGGTCAAATTGGAAATATGGACAAGACTCCATTCACATCTGATACCCTCTCAAAGAGGACAGTAAATTTAAAAGGTGAAAAAAGTATTTTAGTGAAGACAAGTGGTAATGAGAAAGCTCACTACACAGTAGTTCTTGCATGTTGTGCTGATGGGACTAAGTTACCCCCGATGGCAATTTTCAAGCGAAAAAGACTGCCTAAAGAGAAGATCCCGATGGGCATTATTGTTCTGAATTATAATGCACAACTTTATCAACCGCAAAAGAACTATTGAAACTATTATATCTATTATGATGTTTCACAAAATGGAATGTCTCACATAATTCTGCAGCAGAAACTATTTTCTTCAGTGCTAAATTTTTTTAAAAAGAGTTCTGAACTGCGAACTTGATGCATTTCTTTGATTTATTTTGTTTTTTAGTTAGAGTATGTTTGATAAAGTCATCTTTTCCTTTATTTGATACTTCAATATCATACCTACACAATAAACAACATGCATAATGTTGACCTTTGTCATCTATATATTAATTTAAATCGCTTTTTTCCTGTGGTAGAACGTGTGAGACAACGGCAGCACCTAGGAATATGGTTTAGGAGTCAAAAGAAAGGTCTTACCATGCAGATGTACAGGCAGTTAAAAAATTTGAGATCAGAGCATTGGGTCGCCATTTATTGATGACATTTATCACATCAGAATTGCAATTGTGGGAATGGGGAAACTAAGACTATAGCGCAAAAATGGCCGGACCGATTTTTACGAAACTTGCAACGTATCGAAAGGTCAATCCAACTTAGATTATAGGCTACATATCATATCAAAATTTCAATCAGTTGTGGGGAGGGGGAAACTAAAAAATCTGCAATAGTGCAAAAACTGCTGGATCAATTTGCACGAAACTTGCAACTTATCCTAAGGTCGATCCAACTTAGAACTTAGGCTACATGCAATATCAGAATTTCAATCAAGAGGGGGGTGTGTCTATCGATATTTTGAATAGAGAGAGAATTTTGATATAGGTTACGGTGGGTGTATGAGTGACCCAATCTGAATGAAATTTGAAGGCAGTCAAATGCCACCAGGATGGTAGGAGGAGACAGGCGGTTGGAGGGAGGGATGGGTGATGTTGTGTGTGTTAGTCACCACACGTGGCAGCTGCGAGCCAGATCTCTGCAGTTGCTCTCTGCTAACCATTGATTTTGACAGGTAACCCATAGTTATTTGAATGCAAGAGTATTCTTTTTCCCACAGTTCTGAGTACAATGATGATCGTTGCAGCATTTTTAATATGGGTACACAATAGATAATAAAATACTACAAAGGTAAAATTTAAACTTAACCCGTATGTAAAGCTTACTAACCATTGATATACTTTCAATAAGTCAATATCACGAGTGATGAAACCATCAAATGTCGAATTGGACTTGACCACAGATTACTAAATACTGTTGACAGAACAGTTTCTGGAAACCATAGAATTATAAAGAAAACTGAAAATGCTGTGCATGCACAAACACCAAACAATAGTCAATACAGACTATTAGATGACATCAAAAGCATACTTGTTCACTTGAAATTTGTTTATTTTCTAATACCTTGGAAAGCCAGAGCCCTAAATTGAGCCCATGATTTTATGATAGATGATGACTTGCATAAAAGGTGCAAGAGATAGAGTCCTGTAAAATTCTTCTCACACAGGGGAGCTTTCCAGACAAACACATCTAGACTATTGTTAAAATAGATAAACATCACATTTAAATATCCTAAAATAAATCCAGCCAAAGGAATCTACAGTGCACATTTAAACCTGTACAATATAGGTTAAAGAAAAACAGATTTTGAACTTGTTTTATCTGAATATCAAAGATGATGAACTCACAATTGACTTAGTGCGCTCCGGTCTGGTGACAACAGGTGGTGGTGGAGGCTCATCTTCAGCTCCATCCCAGCCAGGCTGCCTTCGAGGTGGCCATATAGCAGCTCCACTACCATCACCGACTATGCCTTCCTCCACTTCTTCTCCCTCTTCACGCTCATCTGTCGTCGTTGCTTCAGAAGAAGGGGAAGAGGAAGGTTGGCTCTGACTGCCACTGCTGCTGCTCCCAGAAATAGGAGGAGTTGTCACCATGTGAACCTGCAACGTCATAAGTAATTTTTGGAAGGAATCCATCTATATCTCTTTCCAGAGTGAATATTTAAATAAACCAGGTATTAAAATTTAAGAAAAATATGCATTAATTGGTGCAAATGGCATCAAATTATACACCATATAACACCCACCCTACAAGCATAAACATGAGAAAAATAATAAAAAATTGTTATCCTGAGATATTCATCCCACATCCTGTCAGGTTAGTCCTCACTTTCCTCATAACTATAACTTCCTTCATCAGTCTGTTTTCATAGAATGTCATCATACTATTCAAAATTCAACATTTTTTTAAACCAGAAACAATAGATTTCAGTGAGATGCTGCCCCACACAGTCCTAATCTACTCCCCAAGCTGGGCTTTAGATGGCTTCTTTATGTTGCTGGAAGGAGTTAGGGAACAGTTTCCAGACAACAACCATCCTCCATAGAGACAACACAGACAGTCTTCAAATGATACCTGCAATGGAGGTGTGACCACAAGAACCGCATTTAAATGCAAAATTTTGAATTTCATATCATCTGTATGGTGAAACCGAAAAACATCTAACATGAGCATTCTTCTTCTCTTCAGAAAGTCACCTGATTATGTAATCCAGACTTCAGTGAGCTACTGGGTCATTAATTCAGTGGTAATCCAGCCTTTCTCATTACACTAAAGTATTATAATAGGGAGTTTCTGCTTGGGCAGATTTTTTTCTTGAGTATCACAAACGGTGGCAATTTTCTCCAATCAGCCAATACTGAAAGCATTACACCACCTTTTTGAACTTCGTGAATAACTGGTTCTGGAAAACTGACGTGAAATGCAAATCTGCAAAGTGAAAGTCTAGGACAGTGTATTGATATTAATAATTAAAATGCACTCTACTACTGTCTTCACTGGAGGTTTCCATCAAATGACAATGAAAATAAAAAATGTTGTAAATTTCACATAAATATATTTCACACGACCATGATGATGTTGCTCTGCAATGAAACCATGGTCATGTGAAATATATTTGTGGAAATTATGTTTTTTTATTTTCACTGTCATGAAGCAGTTCCACCAATTTATGCCAATACTATTACATTTTGCATAAAATATTCACGCAAACACCTTGCCTTTTCACATATAACAGGGCCAGACAGAGGAAGTCTTTTCTGTGCCTGATCATCTATTTACATACTAAGGGATTTTTTCTAAAATTGGTTTGTGTCACAAATCAAAATATGCCACTCTAGCTGCACTGCTAGCTAGACTAATCCTTATGATCACTTCATTTTTATTTTCTCATATATTTTCATGTCCCACACCATAGAATCATTGTCTCCATAACACTTGCCAACTGATACTGTGCTCTTAGCTGTTGATAGTCTCTTCAATAACAAAACAAGATGGAATAGTATACTCCATGAATGGAATACACAGAGATTTCAAAGGTCCCAAGATATATCTCATAAGCGTGAAATTTTTGGACAACCCAATAGTAAGGAATTATTGTATTTACCTGAATCCAAGACAAGGTTTTTTTCCAAATTTCAGCTTGCAAAAATCAGGGGGTCATCTTAAATTCAAGTATGAAGTCATTTACCATCAATACATCATAGCCAATTGATCATGCATCAATTCGTGCTGCATCAATTTGTCACATGGTAAATTTGTCGTGCGTCAATACATTGCTCAACAAACTCAATGCGCATCAATTCAATGCTAGACAAATTCGTCGCATGACAATTTCATTGTGAGACAATTTCGTTGTGAGAGAATTTGTTGTGAGAGAAATTTGTTGTGAGACATTCGTCAAAAGACATTTGTCAAAAGACATTCGTCGCGGGACGAATTGGAAGGCATGACATCATAACGAATTTGTCGAGAGATGAATTGATGTGCGATGAGTTTGTTGTGCGATGTATTGATGCACAATGAACTAACCACAACGAATTGATGCATGACGAAATGACCAAAACGAGTTGTCATAGAACCATAGGAAGTATTGTTACGCATTTAATCGATGCTATTTTTAAACAAATGAAACATAAGAGAAAATAATTGTATTTTTCATTGCAAGCTTATGATCTGGAATTCAATTAATTACGTCTTAATTTTAAAAATACATTTTTAAAATTATTTTTTACTTCGGAAAAATTTTTTAAAAACCATTTCAATTAATGAATGAACTAGTATACCTATCCTGAATGAGTGTGTTCAAAATATACACCAAATACATTCAGTGAGAAATTAGGTCATAAAATCTTGGATTCGGGTAAATACGGTATATCAATAAAGGGCAAAAAACCTGCTATTTATTATTGGTTAGACTGCAGGTTGTATACACTTCAATCATATTGAATTCACATTAGAAAGGCCACATACTTGAGTCAGAAAAGTTCAACACAGAGCAGGTACACAAGTAAAACAAATAATGACCATAAAAAATGTTGAGACAGTTTTACCAGCATTCCAGCAGGCTTCTTCAGGTTTCTTCGACCTTAAGAAGCCTGCTGGAATGCTGGCAAACTGTCCTCAACAAAATAAAACACATGCTGTGGAAACCCAAAAGCCATGCAGCCTTCATGATCCAAACAACACGGAAACCTTCGCACAAAAATGAATTTGCATTGCTAGCTGAATGCTAGGTTGAGGCATCTGCACAAGTATAGGTTGAAAGGCATAGCCAAGGAGAGAGTTGTTGTGATACCTACATACATTGCGAGGCATGATCATGACATTAAATTACAGTGGAACCTGGTTAGTACGTTCCTTGTTAGCACATTTTCCTCTTTAGTACGTCAATTTCTCAAGGTCCCGATTCCTTTCCATTTAAATAATAATATTTGGTTCTGGAAAACTGATGCAAAATGAAAATTTGTGGAAGTCCTATTTTCCCATAAGATGCAATGTAATAATGGAAATACGGTTCCAGTCAACCTAAAAAAGTCACTTTATTATCATAAATAATGCAATTTAATTGGTGTGAAACAGAAGTAATGGTTGTAAAAAGTTTTGGCATGAAGTTCAAATTCGCGAACCGCAAGCGTGCAAAGTTCAAAAAGGTGGTGTAGTCTATGTGAATGTATGTAACTTGCTTAGCACGTTTTCCTTGTTAATACATTCATTTGTCCTGCCCCCTGCAAAAACGTACTAACCAGGTTGTATATGAAATCAACTAGAAGCCAGAGCGATAACAACGTTTGTATATTCCTAGGGCAATAAAACATCACAATAACTGATTAAACCTATAAAATGAAATTGTTTTGGTGCATCGCACTTCCTGCCATCAACCACTCTGGTGAATTGGAGGGTAACATGTAAATGTAGAAAAACCAAGACAACAGTGAAATTGCAGGTCATATTATTTTATAATTGCAGCTAGCAACCAAAACTATAATATATTTTAGAAATATGAATATGGAACACGTACTTTAAGTGATCCTGAAAATGTTCATGAACATGCATTATAATAGTCAGCAAGGAAATAAATGAATGAGAAGTGGAAACATACCAACTGTGGAGCTGCAGGGAGTGCAGGAACAGAGGAAGATGTTCCCGTTGCAGCAGTTCGCTGAATTGAGGCAGATGGAGGGGGAGGAGGAGGAGGTGCCAAAGAAGGAGAAACATGCTGATGAGGCCTGTGGTGAGAATGCTGTTGTTGATGTCTGGGTGAGGGGCTCACGTTTGTGGCAGCCTGTCCTCTAACAGCACCTCCTACACTAGGCCTTGGTGGAGGCTCTGGACATAAGAAAAGATAAAATTTTCACAGAAATACCAGACATAAAATCTGTGCTTGTTGTATGTGTCTTGGCTAATGTGTATAATGCAACTAATGTTGACATCAGTTCTATGAATATTGTTAATATTATTCACAAGCAGTAAAAACAGAACTCTGATTGCATAGTCTTGCCGAAAAGTCATGACAATAAAATCTTTGTTCTTTCTTGCAAGGAATCAAAATTTTCGACACTTATTTGTACTGGTTTTTTTTTATGAGTACAGGCATGTATATGCCTAGTATGTTCCTGTAGCAATCAGACATATGCAAGACTATCTGGATAACACAATTTTTCCATAAATCTGAGTGGTTTTTGCTAATAATTTTTCTCATTTATATTCTATTTTTATAATTTTTTCATGTGTTAGTTTCTAAAATTTCCCTAGTTATGGAAAGGAGTATTTTCTATTTTTATCCTGTTATTTTTGATGGACAAGTATACTATATTAAAATAACTTTACTTAAAAAAATAAAGACTTCATTGACATGCAACATTTATGTACGAGGTGTTAATCCATTTTGAGTAATACAACAATAGGTTTTCCACAGGGGTCATTATTAGGACCTATTCTTTTTTTAATCTACATAAATGACTTACCATTAATTATTAAAAGCCCAAATGTAGAAACTGTCATATTTGCGGATGATACTAGTTTTCTTGTTCCAGCAAAAAATGTGCAATTACTTAAAGAAAAAAGCCAAAATATGTTAAATAATACCTGGGATTGGTGTGTTAGAAATAAACTATTTTTAAATTGTAATAAAACCCATATGATCTTTTTAACCATATACCTGAACTAGATACATTTAAACTTTCAATTAATAACTCTGTCATTACCCCAATTACAAATACTAAGTTCTTAGGCCTTTATATCAACCAGACAGGAAACTGGTCGACACACGTTTCTAATTCTAAGTCCAAAATTACATTCGACCCTCTACAGTATAAGATTCATTAAAGATCCAGTCTCTGTACATGTATTAAAATCCATTTATTATAGAAATTTCCTGTCTAGAGCTACATATGGTTTTATTTTCTGGGGCTCATACCCAGTAATGTTGCATAAAATATTTCTCATCCAAAAGAAGGTAATAAGATGTATGCTTGGTGCATCACCTAGAACTCCTTGCAAACCTATGTTTAAAAAATTGAATTTACTCTCAATTCCGTTTGCATATATATATATATATATATATATATATATATATATATATATTTCTACTAGTATGTATATATATATATATATATATATATATATATATATATATATATATATATACATACTAGTAGAAAGTGCTTGCATACTGCAAGCATTTAATCTCACCTTGAAGAAACATTAATTTTTCAGAGAGAGATTTCATCATGGGAAATATTTCTTCGATTCAAAATATTTCTCCTCGGTCCGATTTTCATTTTTACTTATGGAACAATAATGGAGTAAAACAATAGATAATTTTTGCTATTTTAGGAATATTATACTTTTTCCACATTGGGTTAATAATGCCACTCATTTCAGCCAAATTTTAAATTTGTAGCACATTTAGACGTGAAAAAACATTTATCTAATTGTTTAAATTTAAATAATTTTTAACGATCGCAATAAGAATTTCATGGATACATTGAAATGTTTAATCGTTTACATAGACGAACTTCTAAATAATTTAAAAATTTCAGCTCCCTAACTTTTGGCATAGTGTCTAAGCATCTACCTATTTGTTTAAACTTTAAGAATTTTTAACTGCCAAACAAAGAAAAATATCAAAATTTCTATAATCCCTATTTCGTTTTTTTACAAATCCTACCTCTAAAAAAATTTCAGCTCCGTGGCATATTCAAAAAGACATCAACCTTGAAAAATTGTTTAAACAATTGCGAATTTTTACCGACCGCATTGTTGCACTATTTCAAGGTTTTCGTTTTTTCTAGTCGGTTTTGCACAAAATCCTACCTAAGAAAAAAATTTCGAATCACCAGCTCATCTGGAAGTGCCTAAACATCATTATATGTGGACATTCCTAACAGAGGAGGAGGAGGAGGATACAACATACTAGTAGTTGGTGCTTGCATTCTTCAACCATATCATCTCAACATAAAAAACATTCAGTTTTCATATTTCATCATTACAAATATTTTATTAATTTTAAATATTTTACCTCCGGAGCGATTTTCGTTTTTCCCTTATGTAAAAATAGTAGACTAAAACAATCCCAAAACTTTGCAATTTTAAGAATTTTATACTTTCTCCTTTATGGGGTACTAATGCTACACATTTCTGCCAAATTTTAAAGTTGTAGTACTGCTAGAAGTGAAATAATATTTTTCCAATTGTTAAAATTTTAAACATTTTTAACGGCCGCCGCAATAGGTTTATGGAGAGATTCAAATGTTTATTTGTGCAAATGCACTACTCCGTACATAACTTGAAAATTTCAGCTTCCTAGCTCATCCCGTAATGTCTAAACAGTAATCTATTTGTTTAAACTTGAAGAATTTTTAACTGCTAAACAAATTAAAATATCAAAATTTCTATAATCCCTATTTCGTTTTTTTACAAATCCTACCGCTAAAAAAAATTCAGCGCCGTAGCCCATTCGGAAATACATAAACCTTGAAAATTTGTTTAAACAATTGCGAATTTTTAGCGGTCGCATTGTTGCACTTTTTCAAGATTTTCGTTTTTTTCTAGTCGGTTTTGCACAAACTCCTATCTAAGAAAAAAATTTCGAATCTCCTCAAGCCTTCCAATCGCCTTCAATATCTCCAGTTCGACAGCTGCCATCCCCTCCACACCAAAACCTCTATTCCCTACGCCCTAGCCCGACGAGGGTGCAGAATCTGCTCGGACAGAGATTCGCTGTCCGAGTACTGCTCCACCCTCGAACATGCCTTTCTACTACCATCTGATCCGAGACCAAATCCGGCGGGCAGTCGCACCCGCCACCCATAACTCCTACCCCATTACCCACACCACCACCGATTCCATTCTCCAACTCACCCTAACCACCCTTTATTTCCCCGGCATCCACGACATTTTGAAAAATATCCTAAAAGCTGCCCACCTTATCCTCACATCCTCCCCTCATCAGATTCCATTTCCCAGACAACCGTAGCTCTCCTTCCACCGTCCCCCTAATCTGGCAAATATTTTATGGAAGAAAGAACCCCCAGCACCCACGCCTCTACATCCTGCCGGATCTTACCCCTGCGGTAGACCCCGATGTCTCACATGCCCAATAAACCCCCCTTGCAACTCCTTCTCCAGTCCCACAACCAACATCACCTACCCCATAACTTCTACCACCAACTGCATCACCCGCAATATCATTTACCTCCTGAAATGCACCCAATGTCCCACCTTTTATGTTGGCCTCACCAGTAATCCCCTCAACATCTGCATAAACAGCCACCGCAACAGCGTCATACTCAAACGACCGCTGCCGGTGGCCGTTCATGCGAACCAACATAATTTAAAGTTTAACAACTGCTTCACAGTGAGAGTCATTCAAGCTCTTCCCGACAATGCTTCGGCTCACCAACTCCGTCAGTGGGAGCTTTCGCATATTCATCTCCTAAACTCCGTCACTCCCCCTGGCCTCAACCTTCGATAGCTTTTCACTCCCTTTCTGTCTTCTCCCAACCCCCTACCAATCCCCAACCCCCTCCATATCCTCCAGTCCTCGACCTTTCCGCACTACCCTTCCAACCCCATGCCTCCACCCAGTGTCACTGCCATCAGTTGTCTCTCTCGGTAGCTGAAGAAGGAATAACTCCGAAAGCTTCTACGTTTGTTATGTTTCTGTGTTGTTTTACGTGTGTCGCTCCGACAACCCCAGGGCCTCGCCAACCTGAAGTCGTCTGATTGGTGAGTGTTCACTGGGCTTCCATATATATGTATATATATATATATAAAATTTAGCTACATTTATAAAGAAAAACTTCAATTTATTTAGGGCAAAGAGTGATTTGCACAATCACTTTACCAGAGGCCAATTAAACATCCATGCCTGTTGTAACAAGAGGCATATTGCCCATAGAAGCCCCACTGCTATGGGGACTAAAATCTATAATGCCTTACCCAAGCCATTAAAGGACATTCCCTCACTTGGCAAATTTAATGAAGAATTAAAAAAATTATTATTACTAAGATGTTACTATGATGTGACCGAATTTTTGTCAGGCAAGGGATAAATACTACAGTTTATCACTGTTTAATTTTTTATGTATTTCATATTTATATTGTCTTTATCATGTATTAAACTTTGTGATGTGCCCTATAACTACATGTTTGAGAATTGTATGGTCTTTGGAAATAAAGAATTATTATAATATTATTATTATGTTAAGAAAGATACTTACCAACCATTTTCGTAGTAGTCATGAACTTAGATGCCTTAACTTCCTTTGATGAAGTGTCATACCAGTTAAGTATGTCAAGTACAGCTTGGGGATTGCTCTTTTGCTCCTGCTTGCTAATGTTGGAACTCATTAGTAACTTGGCCCATGCTTCTGGCATTCCCTGAAATTAAGAAATTTCATATTGTATAATATTCAATCATTATGGATAAATTACAAAATTATTACTTAAATTTTCAGAAATTACAATAATTCATTGTTAAAAATGGAATTCTTACATACACTGCTTGTAACTTTTCTTTATTGCATATTACAACTAAGTGTGCTGAACGTTCTTTTACCAGTGGCATTTGATATGGATAATGTCCAAAAGTATGTAGAAATTCTTCTCGGGTGCACAACCGGGTCAAAGTTTGATCTAGGATCAACGTTTCGATGGCTGACTCCGCCATCTTCTTCAGGAAATTTCATATTGTATAATATTCAATCATTATGGATAAATTACAAAATTATTACTTAAATTTTCACAAATTACAATAATTCATTGTTAAAAATGGAATTCTTACATACACTGCTTGTAACTTTTCATTATTGCATATTACAACTAAGTGTGCTGAACGTTCTTTTACCAGTGGCATTTGATATGGATAATGTCAAAAAGTATGTAAAAATTCTTCTCGGATGCACAACCGGGTCAAAGTTTGATCTAGGATCAACGTTTCGATGGCTGACTCAGGAAGAAGAAGATGACGGAGTCAGCCATCGAAACGTTGATCCTAGATCAAACTTTGACCTGGTTGTGCACCCGAGAAGAATTTCTACAGTCAATCCAACAGGAATGCACCAGATCCTACTTCAATGTCAAAAAGATTTTAAGAATTGCCTCTACATTTGGAAATGTGGCACTCAAACCAAAAATAACAAGCTTGTAAAATGCGGTGGGCAACTTCGATGGCATAAAATCATTACTGTTGGAAAAATGCAGGAAATGTAAGAAATTAAGAATTTAATAAGAATATAAGAATTTTTAACGGCCAAACATTTATAAATTGGAATTTCTACAATTTCTATTTGCTTATTTTACGAATTCTACCATTACAAAAAATTTCAGCTTCATAGCACATTCAGAATTACATAAACATTAAATTTCTTTAAATTTTGCGAATTTTTGAGATTTTTAGTTGGTTATACACATAACACTACCCACATAAAAAAATTTCATGTCTCTAGTTCATCTGGAAGTGCCTAAATATTAGTATCGTCCTATATTTTTTATATATGATATGATTTGCATGCTTTACTTATGGGGCAAAAATGGGGCCAGAACAGAGATATGAATTTTCCCAATTTCACACAGAACATAGTAAACAGAAAGGATTATCTATGACGAAGAAATGAACGTAAACACGCTAATTTTCCTTTTGTGCAAACAAAACTCTTACTAAGAGAAAAAGAATAAATAATTTACGACAAAGGAATAAGCTTGAATGTAATGATCCAATATAATAAAATCCTTTTTCTGTAAGTCTGAAATGTGGATCACGCTTGGAAGCACTTTCATTAGCTGACTGCAAGCCAATCAAGGATGCTAGACTGCAGCGCCATTAAAAGACTGGATAATTTATATGAAAAGTTTTCTAGGAATGTAAGTCTGCGACAGCTAAGAGGCTTAGAAGTGTTAGGTGAGAAAGAAATGATTTTTTGGGAAGCGATGAATAGGGTTAAAAATTCAGAGAGTTGGTTGTCTGTAGCACCCTAAATGCACAAAATGTCATTAACATACCTACACCAAAAGCTAGAATTTAAAATCTAAAAAAGCCTGCTCCTGTCCCCTTGTAGATCCCTATTTACTCCCTACGTTGCCAAAAACTTAAGCAGAAAATCTTAACTGTCCGCGACTATAAAGCTATTAATGAATCACAATTAACGTCTGAAGCCGCACTCCTACCCTGGCACTTAATCGAGCAACTAGAAGATATAGACGATAAAGTTCAGATTTTAAATTCATATATGTCTCAGCTTCTTGAAAAGTTTGCCCCTCGCAGAATCATATGAGTCTCAAAGCCACATGCTGCGTGGCTAACTCCAGAAATAAAATCGATTATGTCTCGTCGTGACAGCATTTATCGTGATTTTAAGAAATCAAAGGATCCCTGTGTACTAATGCGAAATAAAACAAAACAACTAATACGTAACGCTAAAATTAAATTTGTTCACGATTCAACCAATTCTGTATGCACCCAGTCCTCGATATGGAAAAAATTACGTAACTTAGGTAACAGCTACCGCTCTATTGAAAATAACGGACGATGCCCGCAAAGCAATGGACCAGAGAAAAATCACCATTCTAGCGCTATTGGATTTCAGTAAAGCCTTCAACTCCATTGACAAAGACATCCTACTTTGCAAACTCGAACTTTTGCACTTTTCACTCGCTTCTCGAAACTGGTATCGCTCGTATCTAAATGGCCGCTCTCAAAAGGTTATTACTCATGACTTATCATCTCGTACCACAAATGTAAATCGAGGCATTCCACAGAGTTCCATTCTTGGCCCTCTGATTTTCTCTTTGTACATTAATGATATCTCAAATGCCATCACTCACTGTAATTATCACCTATACGCTGATGATCTCCAAATCTACTATCATTCGCGTGTATCTGACTTCCCCGATGCTATCACTAAAATTAATTCTGACCTAGCCTCACTCTCTCTTTGGAGTGCTAACAACTTTCTGAAGATCAACCCCGCAAAAAGTCAGTCTATTATTATCGGTTACCACAAATTGTTGACTTCCATAGATCAGAGTGAATCTCCACTTCCATCATTAGAGGGGTCCACATTGCATTTTCAAAAATTAGTAGTCAACCTCGGTATCATAGTAGATGAAAATCTCTCCTGGGCTCCTAATACCAACAAAATCTGTAGTACCGTAAATTCCTCTTTGCATTCACTCAAAAGACTCAAAAATATTTTACCTAATTCCTTGCGTAAACTCTTAGTGACTACACTCCTATTCCCTCACTTTGACTACGGTGATGTTGTTTATAACGATCTATCCTGTGAACTTGCATTCAAGCTACAACGTATGCAAAACTCTTGCATTAGATTCATCTGAGATCTTAAAAAGAGTGACCACATCAGCGAACATTCCAATAAACTATCGTGGCTCAAACTTGACGCTCGAAGGAACTTACATATTCTCATGCAAATGTATAAAATCCTAACTTATAACAAACCTGATTACCTCTCTTCACCCTTCAACGAAATCAATACAGTACACAAGCATGAAACTAGAGGCAACCTCCTTATTCCTCATCACAGGACTGACATCTATAAAAAATCCTTTCAAGTCTCTGGATGCTGACTCTGGAATAACTTAGATCATAATCTTAAAACATCCCCCTCCTTAAACTCCTTCAAACGTGCCTGTCTCACTCATCTTCTAAAACATCAAAGCAATACTTAGTCACCCTCATACACACCTATCTCATTACCTTTACTCAATACTTGCTTTTTATCCTGTTGTACATAAACCTTTACGATTTCCTGCAACTCTTTTTCTTCGTATTATTGTTAAGTGTACATTTGATATTTATAGATTGTTTATTTTTCTCATTGACAAATAGGTCTCCTATTTAATTATTGTCATTTATTTTTTTCTTGTTTATTTTTATGTATTATTATACTTTTAAGCTGCTATGTAAACATTTATTTTTAACTTTGCACTTCATTATGATAATGTATTGTTTCATATTGTTCTTTCAAGTATCTAGGGGTTTCGCAGGTTTTTTCCACCCCCCTTCACTTCGTGGGTGTTTTCCTGCGTGGGTTTTTACTAGGTTGGTCAAGGCAGGTCCTTCCTAGGTTTTCCCACAAACACCATGTCTTTCTTAGAAGTTTTCCTGAATATGTACCTACCTATTTCGCACTGTCTGTATTCAGTATATTATTATCTAAATAGTTTTGATGTTAATATTACTTTATTATAATATAATTTAACATAGACGATGGGTTAAATGTAAGAGTGGACCTTATGGTCTAAATTTTGCCCAAATAAAGACATTTATCTATCTATCTGTCACACTATAAAAATGTGAATAACATGACAAAAGATCGAGATATATTATTTAAATTTGGCAGAGAGAAGGAAGGAGAGGAAAATGCTTTTAATAGAAACGAATGTAAACATTCGTTATGTTATTTATGAGAAGGAATGCATTTGAATGTAGAACATTAATCATTCGCATATTAAAATTACTTAGAATCATGTAGGAGTTCAAGGCTTGCAACTACGAATGCATAAAAGAATGGTTTGTTTTCCTGACATCGATTTTTTAATATGCGTCGAATCAATCAACAGATGTTTTTAATGCGAGAATTTGATGCATACTTAATGATTTTCATTATTATCGTGTAATTGGGTACTACTGAGTTGGATAACAGCTTCGTGTCAAATCTATTCACAAAATTTCATTAAAAACTTTCCCGTTGAATTTCAACGGTTATTTCCCTTGTTAGGGCAAGATTGATACTAGGAAGTCTATTTTTCCAGAGAAGGAAAGAGGAGGAGTGGGAGGAAGAGCAAGATAAAGGGAGAGAGACAGAAGGGGGTAGAGAGAGAAGGGGACAAAGAGAGAGAGACAGATAGATAATGGTCTTCATTAAGCCGAGATTAAGACTAGAAAGTCAATTTTTCCAGAGAAGGAAAGAGGGAGGAGAGGGTGAGAAAATGAGAGGGAGGAGGTTTGGGAGAGAGGAAGAGAGAAAAGGAGAGAGAATGAGGAGTGCCTTAAATTTAATACTTAATCCACGCATACCCATCCTCGCACTCGGCTCCATATCAATGGTCAAGGAGGGATGACACAGGATTAAAAGTTCCTGTGTGTAAGGGCCAACAACTCATTATTATTCATGCAGGTATGAGTTTATTCTCTTATATAAAAGCCAAGTGTCTGATTGATTGACCGTTTCAATGCACTACTATGGTGCCTCTCTTAACACTTTGTGTGCCGGTGCCCTTTAAATTTACCAGCCCTTGGGGCCGGCCATTTTCTGTGCCACCGCATGAATGGTATAAGCATTCAATAAAACACACACAACTCCTGAACTACTGGATATATTTTTATGAAATTTTAAATGCATAGAGATTATATACCAGAGTAATCAATTAGAGTGTGGTATTGTTCAAAACATGTCCCTCTATGGAGTGGAACACAACAAAATCCACAAATAAAGCGGGTTTCACTTCTCTTTTTCTTGGCTGCACACACTCTACATGGTCTCCGAGGAATTTTCTTGCTCCCAGCACTAACTATTTTCTCTACTTAATGCTTTTTCATGTCCATTGAAAGTCTTCCTGGTGGGTCCATCTTAGGTGCACGCCTTGTAGGAGAAATGTGAATCTTTTTCTCTCGTGTGTCTGAGATGGGCTCTTCTGGGCTCGTGTCTGGCAATGAGATGGGCTCGTGTGTCTGGGATGGGCTCACCCAGTTTCTGGCTACTTCATGCAGGAATTTTTTATACATAATTTGTTTTCCATTGAGCTCTACATACACCCTAAAAGAATTGAATAGGGCACAGTTCAACAAATACAGTACTGTCTTCTTTGACCACTTCGTGGTCTTTCTCATTATTGTGCAATATGACAGATATTGGTCCGCACGGTCTACTCCCTTCATATACTTGTTGTATTCCAAGTGCACAAACCACCAGGGAAACTTAGAGACCAACTAGCCCGAGCTAAGGACGATCTTGGATTAAAGGCTCCGGGGGTCTACAGTATACCATGTGAGTGCAGCGCCTCATACATCGGGGAAACTGGCCGCACCATCGAAACCCGGTTAAAAGAGCACATGAGGTGCATAAGGTTGGGACAGCCCGAGAAATCCGCGGTGGCAGAGGACAGCCTCAGCCACGACCACAAGATCTTTTGGGAAAAAACAAAAAGATTACAACATACCAAAGGTTTCTGGGACTGGTTGGCCAAAGAATCCATTAAGATCCGTCTTGGGGACAATAAAATCAACAGGGACTCGGGCTACTCGCTCAGCAGAACCTGGGAACCGATCCTCCAAAAAATCGGGGAAGGAAGACGCAATGCGATTGGTGGGCGGAAAGACGGAACCTGATTGGTGGGAGAAAGACGGAACCTGATTGGTGGGCGGGCGTATCAGACCGTTACGGCCTAAGAATTAGTATATATAGCGGACAAAACACGTTTTTAGACATCCTGATGAAGATGGCAGAGTCAGCCGTCGAAACGTTGATCCTAGATCACTTTGACCCGGTTGTGTACCCAAGAAAAGTTTCTACAAGCAATCCATCGGGAAAGCACCAGATCCTACTTCAATATACTACGTATATGAGAAAGTAAAAACTGAAGTTGAATATATGAAAAACGAGATAATAATGGATGATATTGTGAATTAGGTGATCATAACTTTGGATTCAGAATCATCTAAATAAAATATTATTGATGAAAATGTATCGATGTGAAAGCTATAAAAATTTTGTGAAATATTTACTTTTCTTTTGGAAATCCTTTCCTCTGTCAAAGTTGACTTTCCATTAAATTGCGGATTTCATATGAATAAGAGCATATTCCGTTCTAAAATGGTATTACCACAACCTATTGTAGATAAACAACCGATTATTACATAATATTATTTTCTTAGGTTGGCTACACTGGCATCTCTCCACTGTAAGCTTTTAAAACTACTATACATAGCTTTTTGTGTATCAGGCACATAATGCTCATACAGAAAGAATGTTTTGAAAGTAAATTTTCTATGATTTGACAAATGAAACAGCCTTGACATTAAAATCAATACCATTACATTGTGTGTGTTTAAATATAAATTTTCAAGATCGGATGATTAAAAATAATAAAAATTTGAATGAGACAGGGAGGCGTAGTCTAAAATATTAATGCAAAATTAAATAAATTTATGTAAAATGAAATAGAAGCCATATAGTGTGATATTAATATATTTATACTTTCTCCATAGTATATATACTAGGGGTGGGCAAACCTACTTGCCCTCAGAGCCGCATATAATAATTTTCAGAATTTCGAGAGTTACATGACACATTCTGCATTCATAAATTTACGAGCAGAAATCATAACCTGTATTCGAAGCAATTCAGATATAATGCATGTCCCTTAGGCATCCCCAACACGTCTCATGTCACACTATGGTATTGTGTTCTGTAGTGATAGACGTTGAAATGTTTGGCCACCCCTGGTATACAATATAGGGAAAATAATCGTTTTCATGAAAAAAATTTAATGAGATTTCAACTGATATACGTTTTGAGGTCCCCTGAACGGTTTAACCATTGTCTCGATGATGTCTGAGTGTATGTGATAAGAATTTTGTGAGCACTCTAACTCAAAAACTATTAATCAGATCAATGTGAAATTGTATATATGACATTTCTATTGAAGGGACACAAGTTCATTAGTTTTTGGTTAAAATCAGTCAACTGGAAGTGGGCATTTACTCTTGTCACCTACCTGTTTTTACTATCTCCATATGTAATGTAGGGTAAAGTATTGTTTTCATGAAAAAAAAACAATTTCAAGATTTCAACAGAAATACACATCTTGAGGGTCCCTGAACACGTTTTAACTATTTCCTAAATGATGTCTGTGTGTGCATGTGATAGCAACTTTGAAGGTGATCTAACTCAAAAAATATTAATCAGATCAATGTAAAATTATATATTTTACATTTTTGTTCAAGGGAAAAGAGTTGATTAGTTTTTGGTAAAAAAAAGTCAACTGGAAGTCACTCGAATTGGAATGTAGCTCATCAGCCAGATCAGGTATAGATTCGAGAGGCTTGGTAACATGTTTTGCATGAGATGTGCAAGCGAGTGCTCACCCCACTCCTTCGCATATAAGACCCCACCCCAACAGCCCATTGGCAGCTACCATCGAGAAGTTGAATAAAGAGTGTCATACGGATCTCTGTGCATTTGTCATATGTACTCACTGATCTTAATGTTACATCTCTACGAAACATTATCATTGAACACTTGAAGAATTTGGCAGAACATTTTGAGTTTTACTTTCCAGCAGAAGGAAAGGATCTGGATGGATCCAAAATCCGTTTATTCCATTTAAAGATGACTTAACTGTCACTATGGAGGAAAAATTGTTGTAGATGGCTGCTGACAAAGGATTGAAGATGAGTTTTGAAACTACAACATCACTTGCTTCCTTTTGGATAAAAGTGAAAGCAGAATATCCGGAGCTTACTGAAATTACTCTGAAAACTTCTCCCATTACCTTCAACATACCTCTGCGAGACTGGCTCCTCAACCATGAGTGTCATTAAGACAGAGTACAGGAATAGTATTGATATTCATTCTCCATTGCGCATGACACTGTCCTCAATTGAACCACGACTGGATAAGCTGACAAAGAAGAAGCAGGCTCACCTTTCACATTAGTCAAGGTTAAGGTTTTAACATGCCTATTATTGTGTTAATAAAATAGATCATCAGTTTTATATTTTAGTAATAAGACATTTTCAAAATCACTGTCTTCAATTTAATGCTACCTATTCCTTTCAATCATTTTTATTATTTTTTGTTAGCGTCTTTATTCATTGGAGTTTAAAATAACTAAAATATATAACATTTTTTAACCCACTTTATTCATTATAATTTTTTTTTTATTACTTATATGTACATTTTTTATAATATCTTTGTTAGGAGACTGCTGGTTTGATTTTAAATATTTTTTTATTTATATTGTAATATTGTATTATTTGTTTAAAAAATAAACAAAATAAAAAACGTCAACTTTTATTATATTCATTATATTGTTTGTGGTATAAATTAATATTACCACGAATGTTCAAACAATATTTTCTTGGATCATAAACGTATAAAAGTCATTTTATACTATCCGCACAGCCTTTCAGTCAATCTTCAATGTATTTAAATGGGAACATCTCCACGAGTACGATGCACTTGGTATGCACACTCCCATTCCAATGAATACAGTGAAGAATGCTAGTTTTTCTGATCTGATGTGCTACGTGCCAATGAGAATACAATAATAATATGCCACAAATATGGTACCAGTCCCTGGCACATTGGAAAACATTGCCGGTCTGCAATATCAGATAGTTTGAGAAGCACTGGTATAGAGAAAAGCATTGTTTTCATGAAAAATATTTAATTTGAGATTTCAATGGAAATACATGTTTTGAGGTCCCCTGAACACATTTTGAAAATCAGATTTAAAAAATAATATTTGCTTTACTATTTGGTAAATTTAGAAAAGTGATGGAATAAAAGTTATAGGTAATTGAATTTTCTACCTTTGTTTGAAACATTTTTCCATTTTTCTGTTCTTTGTCAAGTCTTCAAATTTTTCTTGCATTTCCTTAAAATGTTTATCATCATTTAACCTATTTGGAATTTTTAGAAATATTACAGGTATGGAGAAAGTCATGTGGTAGCCATATCAGACTGTTTTTAAATATTTGCTTTATTACACGATCAATCTAAAAAAGTATTGGAATAAAAGCTGAAGGAAATTTACTGTATATAAGCATGTATAGGTCGAGGTTTTAAGACTAAATTTTTAGCGAAAAACTCGGGAGTCACTTTATGCATGAGAAATATTTTCAATAGGTTTAAACCCATGACTTTATTTGCCCTGTGGTTATTAAAATTTGATGGAATTTACACCCTTGTTGTACTTTAACTGTATCGATAACTATTGAATATATAAATACTGATGTATAGGAAGAATAAATTACTATATAATTTGGTGATCCCAAGTTGATCTCGGATGAATTGCAAATAATTACGTAATTTTGGAAAACCTAACGTTCGGCAAGACAGAAAACTGGCGGCAAGACAGATGCACAATATGGTAACTCTGTAACATGTAAATAAAGAAACACCTCGTTGGTGGAAAGGCAATGCCTACCTCTAAGCATCACAGATTAAATTAGTATAGCCGAAGTATTTATAGTATAAAAATTATGGTACTGTGTGCATAACTGGGACAAAGGTAAAAAAGGCAATGCTAGTGCTGGTGACAAGAAATGGAATTACCAGGTGGAACAATGGAAGACTAACGTAAATATAAGATTTTGAGGTTTGTAATGTAAGGGGAGGCATGTAAAATTCTTGATTGTAACGTTAGCGGTGCTAGCATCGCTTTGTTTAAGCATCTTTTCCTTCCACATTCACATTTGCCCTCACTGAGATGTTGTACTATGTACTCATACTACATATTACGGAAATTTGAAACTTGCGAAATATTACACTTCCCTAACAGGTTGGCTTAGGGGTTGGCTAGGTTTTCGTTCCACGTTCATATTTGCACTCTCCAAGGAGTAGGTTCCTCCATTCCTCTTCCAAAAACCTGCAAAATATGTATTTCCTAGGAACCCGTAGGACATCTTTCTGCAGCTTTATCGTCAATTTCAGAAATTGGATATTGACAAGGAACATAAATCCGTAGAAGTGGTTAAAGGTGCTGTAAAAACCAGTGATTCACAGTATAGAATACAGACCAGTGTGTTTTTAAAAAGGAACTTCATTCTGGCTGCACAGTGGAGTTTCAAGGAAAAAATGCATGGGATTTGTCGCACAATCCATGAACAACCACCATGCATTCCTATACAATGCAGCCTACCATAACAATCGATGCTAAGCTTCTCTCTGCTCTTTTAATGTTTCCAAGAAAAATATGGTAAATTCCCGATGACTGTTACTTCGTTCAAAGCTCCCAATATTTACAGCCTCGTTTCAACTTCTGGACTGTTGACGAAAGATATTCACGTTAATGAGTAATTCAAAAATGTGTTGTTTCCAAGCATAGAAAATAATGTACTTCTTTTGGTGGATTCCTGGGGACCATACAAGGATCGTGAGGCAATTTTAAGTGTAAAAACCATTAAAAAAATCATTGTAAATTGTGTCGATTCCTCCAAAAACAACAAGACTTAATTCAGCCATTAGACGTTTACTTTTTTAGAATGTGGAAAAACTTCATTCGGAGTACTTTTGGATCGGCTGGATGTACACCTTTTCCAAATAAATAATATTTTGAAACTTCAATCCCTCACGCACTACCAATTTTCTGCTTCCCAATTCAAAAATTTTATAAAAATGTCTGGTTCAAGGAAGAGTATATAGATGAGAGGCCCGATCGCACATCACACCAGTGAACATTTATAAGAAAACTGTGAAAGTGCTGTAGAAGAAAGCAAATGTGATGATGCAACATTTATAAAGTGGGTACATTGTGAGATGCGACTGTGTTTCTCTCCTTTCCATACAAATTTTCGTGTTTGTACTTAAAAAGTTTAATTCAGGATAAATAAAATACCTATTTTAAATTTCAATTATTGTTGTTTTTTCAGATTAATACCAATATTTTCGTGCCAAACCACGGCATACATAAACTGCTAATGGCTTTTTGATTGCCCGCTCATTGTGTACTAGTCTAATTTTTAGTGTAGTGATTATATTACCTTTATTTGTATTTAAAAATAAATTAACTTGACATCACTGTATTGTTTAAAATCTTCCGCATGCATTCTAGTATATTAACTTGACAGCCTTTTAAATATTTCAAGGAATAAGGAAGCTTTCGAAGGATTGTATGCTTATTTAGAACAGAAGATCCAACCTTCCAAGTTTATTAGTCCCATTTTTATTGTGCATTTTGCTTAATTTCACTTATCCTCTACCTCACCCTCCCCTCCCACAACCTCGCGCCCGTTCTTCTTGCAGATTCCTTCGTGTTTACGATAATGAGGCTCTAGACAGTGGCCATCTTGAAAAGGGGCCTGGGTTGTAAAAACAACCCAAGTTTGAATGCAAATAATTCGGCTCCTAGACCACGAGGGAACGTATAATTTCACAAATCGTATTTAGTCATCATATACTCTTAATGTAAATAAATTGAATCAAATTGGACAGTTACACTGTAAATGTTCCTTGTTAGTTATATCTTAGTAACACTCCTTTTTATTTTCTTAATTGTTGGAGCTTCGTGGCTATATCCAATATCAGAAGGCTACGGTTTGAGTTTATTTCAGTTTTTTGTCATGTCTTTAAATTTTTCTCGCAGTTCCTTAAAATATTTATTATCATTTAACCTATTTGGAATTTTTAGAAATATTCCAGGTATAGAGAAAGTCTACATCAGATTTTTTACTTTCTCCATATGTGGTATAGAAGAAACTATTGTTTTCATGAAAAAAATTGATTTTGAGATTTCGATGGATAAACATGTTTTGAGGTCTCCTGAACCTATTTTGAACATTTTCTCGATGACATCTGTGTGTGTGTAATTGATAGGAATTTTGTGGAAAGTAGCCTTATGAGATCGCCTTGCCAGCCGTGTGTGTATATCCCCCGCTAGCATCATTGTCATGAATGGACCGATTTCCATGAAACTTGGTGTAAGGCTAGTGCTCTCGGAGACTACCTCCAGCCTATAATTTATATTCCAAGTTTACAGGTCTCAAGTTCAATTCCAGGTGAGTTCTTTCCCCATTTGATTTACATGGTTAATCTAAAATTCGTCGCGCAGAGAGTTTTTCTATTGCATTTTAAAATATTTTAGAATTATGATATTAGAGTGGGATTTGTACTGTCCTAAGGGGAAAAAAATAATGATTCTAATTCTTATCATACAATTTTGATTTTCGATAATATTAGCTTGAATTTCTCTCAAAAAATTTCATTCCAATGTTTTGAAAGCTACTTTTTCAAATTGTTGCTATGGTGATGATTATTGCCAAACTCTGCAGGAACATAGCCAAGTGAACATTCCAGCCGTGTTTTGATTCATAGCTATCGAGGTAACAATTGATTCTTACCTGCGGTGGAAATATGAATACTACATATTGTTGTCAGTAACCATACCGACTCTGTAAACAAAATGGCACTTCTTCTTGTGTAATTCTTATGGGATCTTTGGTGAGAGAATTTTGTTTTTGGTTTTTGTTGGTCATGAATTGGTTTGTTCCCTTTTGTTTTTTCATCAGTTTCCTTAACGTATCTCTTGGTTGGTATTAGGGCTTCCAATTAACCAGCATTTTCACTAACCGGGGTTATGGTTAAAGTTCCATCAGCTAACCGGTGATTAACCGGTAAAAAATAAACTATGTATACGGTAACATATGGCCGGCCCTCTTCCATACTGTTGATTGCGAATCTCGGTCGTGAATTGACGATGATTGTATTACAGTGGCCAATCTATAATAGAATACAGTATAAGTATCTTGTCTATGCAACTGATGCCTCTGACCTGCTTGGGTTGTCATGCACACTGTAATACGGTGTATAGTGACTTTTTTACGTGCCTATATATAGATTTTTAATATGTAGAAAAGATCAGCAGATAGCTCCATGAGTAATATTGCAAAGAGAAAGCATCACACCTTTTCTATTAAAAAGGATGAATTATTACGGAAGTTGGAAAAAAGAACTTCTGTTTGTAATTGTGCAGAGTATGGTGTTAGTAGCTCAACCATTTATGATCTAATAAAGAAGAAGTAAAAAATTTGGTTTCCAAAAATTTCCATCAAGTTCTCAATCTTTCTGAGTCATACAATATAATTTTATAACAACCAAAGTTTATCGATTAACGAATGGAGGGTTTTTAAATGCATTAATTTTAACCGTAACTCAACTTATATGCAATTCTTCTAATAATTAGAAGGAACATGTTAGCTAATTTAATGTATATCAGTTTAATTTTGTTTTGATAACCTTAGTTCATCCCTTTTCTCTAGCATCATACTTTTTTCGTGCATACTGTGTAAAATTTCATTTAAAAATAAGTGAAAATCTTAATGACCATTTTGTTACAAAAGACCGATGTATTAAAAAAATTATTTTTAAAATGGCAGATCAGATACTGTTGTGCCAAAATCCTAACAGCGTCAATAAGAGGCATAACCCTTTCGTCACTTTGTTTATGATGCTTCTTAATGTGTTTTAACAAACTTTCCAATTAAGTAGGAGATTGAGATTTGACAGAAACATTTCATTCACCCATTTAAAGTCTATGACGAAAAAAATTCCGAAAAGAAACCCGGATTCGAATCCAGGAGCATTTATTGTCTTCGTTTCAATAATATAGGAATAGCTGGAATGTAGCGTGCAAGTCTTTTTTCTTTAACACTTCAAATTATTTTTTAAGAGAAATCCCAGCCTGTATTTAATGGGCTTCTTAACTAGTTTCATTTCTATTTTAATATACTACAGTGTGTCCTCGGTTTAATGTTGATTCGCATCATCATCATTCAAAAATTACTACCCATATATAAGAAATCAAAGCAATCTACCCTTGATGTATCACTTAAGAATATATCGTCTACTCCACAGCCCCAAGATCCAGGTCCATCAACCCAGGATCCCAGCACTACTAACCCCCAGTAAGGTCTGCAATCCACCGTTGCCAAGTTAAAGCAAAGACGTTCGTAATTACACCACCTTTTTGAACTTCACGTGCTTGCAGTTCACGAATTTAGACTTCGCGACAACATTTTTTATGACCATCACTTGTGTTTCTCACATATTACTTGCATTTCGCATCATGCGTTTACGAAGCCAACAAGCGTGAACTCCCTTTACTTTTTTGTTTCTAAGTTCAATTTAAACTTTAGCACCCTCGAAAAGGACATTATTATTATATTATATTTATAATGCTCATTATTAGCAGTTTTCAAAGTAAACAAAAGTGATAACCATTGACTTAATTCTTTCGTAGCTCAGTTTAAACTTCACTGCCAACAGCGCTATTTTCGATAACAGTCGAAGTTTCTTGCATATAGCAGCTAAATTAGAAATTATTGGCTAATGGAAAAGCATCCTGCGCATCTAGTTTTTCACAACTTATTCGATTATAACATTGAAAATATTCGTTCTTTGCATATGAGGTTGCTGGTTTTTCACCGAAATATTTTATGATTTAATGCTATTATATACATAACAGAGTAGACTACGGCGAGTGAAACTATGACCTGAAGAATTGACTCTGACCGTAAAAGGTCGGTTTCGACTCTTCAGGTCATAATACTATTATCTTTGAATTTTGGATGTAATTTAAGGAACTGTTGTTTTGTTAGGCTTTCATTGTTTATTACAAATTTTTAATGTAAACCTAAGAATTGCTGTCATCTTGTGACGTAAGTTTTTCTGCCGCATATTTTGAATGCGATTACTAAAAGAAATGTTATAATTTTCTTATGCTAGGTTTTGGTTTTCTGTTATGCATTTATAATGTAATTAGTAGGGATGGGACGATAGGTTCCTCGGTTCTTCTGGTTCTCTCAAGAATCGAAATAACTGGACCCGACTGTTTATAATCTGGTTCTTTGGTTCCAATCTTTATTTTAATAAAAAACAAGGGTGGAAAGATGCACACATCATGCGTGCATACATGCGAGGCAGAGGCGTTCTTTTGATTTATACAATCATGCCAAAAAAGATCAATATTAATGGCTTATTATAATGTCTACAAACTGAAATGCCAGTAGCGATGCCAAGGAAATGTTGAATTTTTGATTCACCACCTAATTTTCTAACCAATTGTAATTAATAAAACAATCGACAATTATTTAAAACTTTTCTCACTGGAATAGTAGTAATGTAAGTTATTTGTTCATGTTCATTCCTTCGTCGTAAATTACCCATTTCTTTTCACTTACGAACACTGTCTAAATGTAAAAAATAGACGTATTTACATTCATTTCTTTGTCGTGGATTATCCATTTCCCTAATTTTGCATGCTCACGAAAGAAAATTAAATTAATCAGATATTTACAGCAGATATTGTTTACATCAGTTGTCATGAAGATTGTTTTCGCTGACAACAAATAAAAAACACGAGTCTAAAGTGAATTACGACTTTCTCATTTGATTTTCTTGAAATTGGCTACTCCTTTGATAAAAATGTACTGAACAAAACATATGCTAATTGATTAGTTCTATGAAGTTCTTTAAAGACTTTTTCATTATAAGTTATATTGCACGAGATATAAAGAAAAGATCATTTTGTCACCTGTAAAATGGCACTCCCGATTGGGTCACGTTAACTATTCATATAATTTTCTTAGTTTCTTTGCCCCTATGTCCTAAATACCAAATTTCATCAACATTCACCCAGTAGTTTTGCAAATAAAATTCTCCCATCTTAATTTGGCGTCAACGTGTTTTCTTTAATCACAAAACTCGTAATTAGAGAACTATTTTCAAACGTCTGGTTCCTCTTGTGACACTCTGTTGTCTCATGGCGTTTGAGATCTTTTAGGCCTCCTTTTGTTATGTTTAAATCAGAATTACAGACAGTGCATGTTGCCGAGAAATCAGTTTTTCCTTTTATTAACCACTTTAATTTCTTTTTCCACTCAACCTTGTATTTCTGCCTATACAAAGACCTATCAATCGAAGAACTGTATTTTTAGTCATATTTTTATTTATTTGAGGGATAGAATAACTCAGTAAAAGGATTCGTTTAGAAATATTAGTGAAATACGATATGAATTTTTATGCTGCCAGACAATTCTATGGACTAGTATCAACTACATAGTCTCATTTCTAGGCATGCGCCAGGAAGCAACGTGACGTGATTCATGGGTTTACACAGAATCCCCTTCAATGCTGCAATCTAGCGAATTTGTGATGACTTTGTGTTCGAACTATATAGTTCCTTAAAAAGGCCATGTTGACTAATTGTAAATCTAGTGAATCAATTTAGCAATATTGCTGATTCTAGTGATTGGCTGTACGTGCAGTGTATATATGTATTCATGCGAATATTAAAAAAGAGTTAAGGAAAAAATATAAATATTCCTTCGATTGCCCGTGTAGTTCTCCAGCTTAGTTTCGCACAATAAGTAGCATGTTTGAGCACTTTCAAATTATTCGTACATACAAAACAGTTTCACTGAACCATATATTGTTAACACAATTTGTATTATTCGTCTATAAATATTAATTATCTCAGAATTACTTAGTAGTTCATGTACTTTTTATGTGAACAGCTCAGGTAAGAACCAAGTTTTACCTTATAAATAAATATCCGTGAATCATGGAAATGTTTCAGTTTTCGTCAAAAAATCCATGAAAACGGATAAAAGCGATGAAAATGGCAGCCCTGCGCTATCTGTAACTATTGTAAAGCTAGAATTTCCTGTGGTGTATCAAAAAGCACATCTAACCTAACAGAACCGAAACCGAGGATCGGGATCAGATTAATATAACCGGAACCGAGAACCGGGAAAATGTGGAACCGTTCCATCCCTAGTAATTAGTAAAAAATGTAACCACTTTTTAATGCTAGTGTTTTTTGCAGCTTGGAAAGGTTTGTTGCAGAATTCAGGAAAACATTCGTGCATGACATACTCAACATTCCATTTCGGTAGTTCAAGGGTTAACACGAAATATCGGTTAGCACGAAATATCGGTTAACATGAAATATCGGTTTACCCGAAAATAATTTTTGGTCCTAATAAAATAAAACCACGGAAATTCTTTGGATAACACGAAATGGCAGTTGAAACATGGTTTTCCCATGGTCTCTCAACCGCCATTTTCCCAAAACCCCCAACCCCGCCTAGACTTCCCATCAATGCACCAGTACGGAAAATCCTACTACCTCACCTGCCCATTCTCCTACGGCTTTCTCTGTCATTGACCGTAGTAATTTGTAGGGCAACAACTCCCAACTATGCACTTCTGATCTCATAGCAACTCGCATTCACCCGTGGAGAGGGGCCCCCACCTTTGTTCCGGGCATTGTCGCCACAGTAAACACATTTCTGGAACTGCCATCCGTGGACGATAGAAACGGGTTTGCAAAATCGGCCTCTTATCATAGTTATTATTGGTGGGTTTCTCCCAATATCTACCTGTCATAACTCTCCAGATCCCTATAAATAGGCTGACCATATCCCAACAAGGCGAAAATGGGGCATTTCCCATGAAGAAAACGGGACAATTTTTTCGCACGACTATTTTAAAAAGGGTCAATAAATACATGATTTGAATGAATTAGAGTAATTCTGTAGATTGGAAATTTATCTTTAGTTATTTATTTATCTTAAGTAGAGAGAAAATACCCATATTTCATGCATTCATATGGTCTCAGCAGTATAAGTTGAAATGAGTTCACTCCGTTTTTAATTCCAAAAAGCTCTTTTTTGAAATGAAAAATTATTCTCCGCTAGATCAACATGGTTTTTTCAAGGAAAGAGTAATCCTAATAGGAATGAAATTTATTATGAAAACGTTTGCTTTCCTTTTTAGCTCTCAATTTTAATATTTTATATATATATATATATATATATATATATATATATATATATATATATATATATATATATATATATAATATGCTCGAGCATTTTAATATTCTTTTATATTAGTTGCCGAATATTTTTATTTCATATATTCTAAAGGTTAATATAATTACAAAATATTTTAGTGTATAAAAATTAATCGTAAACTTGACATTATTTTTTAAAAGTTGAGTAATAAGTTTCAACTAAAAAGACAGAAATGCTACTCAGTCTTAACAAGTCTATTAGAAGGAAAAAGACAATTTTTAAATGCATATTCTCGAATTTTCATTCGACCAAATTTTGTTCATGAGAGAGAATATTCTTTCAACTGAGGCTGTTGTTCCTGGAAGACATAACACCAATTTGATGATTTTTAAAAAAATCTTCATAGGCTACAGATAGTATATTCATTCCCAAAAATATTTCGACCCATTTATTTGAGGTAGATATATGTTCTGAGTTCCAAATTCCTATCTTTCTAGTTATCATGGATTTCATACAAACCCATTGGTCAAATAATTAAGTTTCATCTACTCCTATGTGACTGAAATGATCTTTAATTTCTTTCAAACTGTTATGTATCTCTTTCCACTGAAGTAACTGTTTTAATAATATCCATTCAAACCTATCAGATACCCCAAAGCTCTTTTCCCATTTTTCCAAATATTCTATACTGGTAAAATAAAAATTTGAAATAATTTCATAAAACTCGGATTCATTTATCTTTTCAGATTCCACCAGCGACTTAAGTTGAATTTTTACATCTGTTGTAATAAAACTTTCTTCATTCCTAGCAATAAGGACTTCTTTAAGAGATTTAACACCCAAGGCTACTTCAATTGCCGACACATCTGTTTTTTTCTATAGATTCTACTGCTTTCTGAAATGTTGAAATTTGATCTCTCGCAAATGATAACCATAATTTTAGGCAGGAATCTTCAAATAGGTTTTTCAAAATCATAGGACACTTTTGTTGTGAAAGAAAGTAAGAACATAACCCATTAAACATTTATAATATTGTCTATCGCAGGTCCTAAGGATAAAAATATCGTGTTTCCATGTTCTAATAACTTAGAATAATCTTCTCCTGCAAATTTACAAAAGTCTTTGAGCTCCTGAACTCTAACTACACATATGTGAAAGTACTTGTAAACTTTAACCAAAAAGCATTCAATATCAAATGGCAAACAGTCAACAGCACACTGAAGGCAGTTGTGTATGATATGTGTACCGCAACCAATTCCAATAACATTCCTTGCAAATGGTCAGCCTACCTATAAATAACATTCTTGAAATACCCTCATTTGATTGTGAAACGAGTGGTGCATTTTAAACAAACCAGTGTACGAAATCTTTTCTATTCATTGAGATAATTTTAAGTTTTAATTTTACATTATTATTAAAATTAAATAATCCATATTAAAAATGGCCAATCAAGTCCGTAAGCAAAATGCACTACCGCTAAAAGTAAAAATGCAGTTACTGGAAGCGGTTGATGCTGGTGATAGATCCAAAACAGACATTTGCAAAGAGTTTGGAATTCCAAATTCAACTTTGTCGGTAATTATTAAAAATCACGAAAAATTAACATCTGTTTTCGAGAGAAGCAAGTTTGATCCAGAACGGAAGCATCTACATACAGCAAAGCACGAAGATTTAGAAGCTGCGCTGCTCATCTGGTCTAAGCAGGCAAGGGCACAGAATGCTCCTATTTCCGACATAATTTTATGCTTTAAAAATGAAAAATTTGCCTTTTGAAAAACATTTAGCATGAAAATTGGTTACCACGAAATTCTTTTAATACGAAATGTTTTTCCGGTCCCATGCATTTCGTGTTAACCGATTTCCACTGTATGTGTGAAACCATTAAGTTTAGAAAAAGTAGGTAAAATATTCACGTTTAAGTAATATATAATGCAGGTCGGAGACGAATCAATACCTGAGGGATGCTCGAGCAGTCCTCAATAAAAGTTAATATTATAAACATTTAAGAAAGACAACAATAAAAACAGATTAACACATAACACTTTTGGGCAGTTTACTTCCAAAATGAGAAAAAAGTTCAGGTATTGGCGAAGGTTGAAAAACTATCTTCAGCACTTAACGTATTAATAGAAACCTTACAAGCTTTGTGAGTTGTGCAGAAAGGAAAATCTGCTGAGTGCCCCATTTATAAACTTGAAATTATTCTGTTCTATTGGGATAACTTGAGTTTAAGGTCTCCCAATTTGATTTTCATTTGTATCAGCTGTGGATAAGTGGAGTGGTTATCCTTTGGGCCTAATAAAACTCGCAGTTCAATAAAAACAACTAAATAAATGTTTTATTTACATCTATTATGGAAAATTTTCATTAATTACACAGTAACATCTGTAAGAAATAATTTGGCTGTTGCATTTCTTTTCTAGAAATGTCAACTCATGAACTTGCATTCACAGAAGTGTTAGTGGCTCTCTGTAAACTTTCTAGTAAAAACTCATCGTTCTCTTTCATTCCTATGACTACATTTCACCGAATCGGTATTACATAGTTCCTTTTTCTTGAAACCAGAGGTACTATCATGAAATGTAGCCTTTCTGATTTTGGGCACCTTGAAATGTATTTGTCATATTATTTGTTTATTCTATGCCATTTCTATGTTAATTATGGTTTTATTGATTTATTTATGTCCTGTTACCATTCATATCGATCGTGACAACATAAAGCTCCATAAAATACAGTATATAAGGTCTTTTTATGTTTCAAGAGGTTTTTAGCCCAAGGTTTTGGAACCGATTATATTGTATAACATGGGTTCTTATGGAAAATATTGATTCGTATAACGTTGTTTCGTTCTACTTCGCTATTTTCAGGAACTTTAACAAAAATAATTTTGAACACACTTTCCAGTCAATCCTTGACTTACATCGATCCACACTTATGGCAGTCATCATTTAACACCCATGTTATTACTTAATGCGGTCGAATCCATACTTACATCATGATGGTGACACAGTGGCTCCATAAGTGATATTGCATGATTTAATACACCACAACAGAAACCAGTGGCAGTATCATATGTTGCAAAATTTATTTATTTTTATGGAAAAGGTTATACTCGATATCAAAGCAGAAACATGTTTTTTAACCCTTAACGGATGGATGTCGATATATGATCAACATTGTGCATTTATAATCGGCAAGGTTTTTTTCATGTTTCTGTGGTCGGATGTCGACCATAGACTGCAGGGAGTGACGTATTTCATGAATGTTGTCAGATGGCAACCCTTACCAATCATGATCTGCCACCTGGTGCAAATTTTAATAACTCTTAGAATAAATTTAGGAGATTACTCCCCATGCAGCTCAGTTGACATCAAAGATGGCTGCAAGTAATATGGAAGAAAATACATTGCATGATATTTTAAGTTCAAGCGAAAGTTATATTGATGTGACTCAGAATGGTCAGGTGAGAGTCTAAGCGAATGTCAGGAATCAGTTAATGGCACTACCGAAACAATTGCCACAAGCGTTCAGAATGAAACAAGTGATGGTGGTTGGATAAATGTGGACTCTGCCAATCAACCACCAAATCTTTTCCGGTTCACTAAAAATGAAGGCCCAAACATTGAATTGTCAGTCGATACTAGGCCATTTGAATATTTTGCTTTGTTTTTACTTTTTCATAAACGTAATATATTGAGAAAGTATTGTAACTGTGCAAAAATTCTACTTCAAGATTTTGATGGAAATAAACGTTTTAGGTGTCCATAAAAGCTGTTTTCACCATGTTGTCTGTCTGTCAGTCTGTTTGCTGTTCTAGGGCCCAAACACATACATGATCGAATGATATTTTGTATTTGTGCAATATATCATCGTTTGCAGACCATTTTTTTATTAAAATGATATTGCATAAAAATAAAGAGTAGTTTATTCTTTGCGATTTTTAGAAAAAATGTATTTACTCAAAAATGGCTCCAGAGAATTTGATTAAAATCAATCCAATTGTAGAGCCTGATTTCACAAATAATACTACGTAAGCCATATATCTCTTAAAATCACCATATGGCGTCCAGTGGCATTACAATGTACACTAAGCTACCTTACCCAAGCCCTATCACGTCACGCCTCCGCTGCGATCCACTCAAAACCTTATTACAGCCTAAACGGTTTAACTAAATTGAATGATGTGACATTTGGAGATAATATCATTCATAATAGACACTCTGATGATATGAACGATATTGCGCAACAATTAAGGTTGCTTTATTCTTGGATATTTTTAAACAAAATTCGATCTACTCAAAAATGGCTGAAAGGATTTTGATTAAAATCCATCTAATTGTACAGCCTGATGTCACAGATAATACTAACTAAGCCATATATTCCAAAAAATTACTAAATATTGACCAGTGTCATTGAAATAACTACGGTTAACATTAATTTATAAGCGTTTTTCTTTTATAAGCATACACAGTCAACCAAACGTATATACATATATGAGAAAAAGTGTGCAATGTGTATTGCACGGTTTATTTGACAATGTTTTTTGGTAATATAATTTGCGAAACCAACAGCTATGCTGCTAAGAAATTATCCGAAGTCGAGCCGAGACCCAAATCACTATGGAGAACATGGAAAGAGGTTAATTTAGTTGAAATGAAAGCATTTCTGGGTTTTGTGATTAACATGGGGATCATAAATCTTCTGGCTATAAAAAAAAATTGGTCCTGCAATTGGATTTTGGAAATAAAGTTTTTCCGAGATGTGACGGCCAGGGATCGATTTCTGCATGTTTTCTGGATGCTTTACATGGAAAGTGACACCATGAAAGGATTTCAAGGAAGAGCAAGATACCAAAAAATACATGGAGTTATCCTACACTTAGAATTTAATTTCCAAAAATATTTTGTCCCTGGTGTGTATGTGTTGATGGGTACAAGGGGAATATACAGTTCAAAACCTACAATCCAAAGAAACCAACTAAGTGGAGCTTTCGTTTGTTTGTATTAGAAGACAGTGCCACAGGTTTTGTGCATAGTATAATACCATATTTTGGCAAAGCAACTGCTGAAATTTGCAATTTGCCATTTAGTGAAGGGACTTCATTTGTTTGAATTAATAGACAGTGCCACAGTTTTTGTGCATAGTGTAATATCATATTTTGGCAAAGCAAGAGTTGAAATTTGCAATTGGCCATATATTGAAAAGTTTCACCACAAGGATTGTTCTGAGCTTGATGGAGCACTTAGCAGAGAGAGTTGGTGATATTGATTTAGATAAAGACAGGTACTATACAGGGGTTGATTTGCAGAAGGAACTGTACAAAACAAAGTGTCACACTACTGGTACTGTGATTGATGGGAGAGTAGGCAACCCAGACGAAATAAAGAAGGGCAAATTGAAAAAAATGAAAGTAGGTGATATTCAGGCATACCGTTCAGAAGTGTTGATGCTTGGGTGGAAGGACAAGAGAGTTGTACTGATGCTTCGACTTACCATGTTGATAATGCATGGTAATGATGGTGAAAAATGTTTTTCTGATGTCTTGAGGTGTCCATTGTTAACTCCAACATTATTTATTCAGAAAGAATGAAACAAATGGCAGGAAACCTATGACTCATCTAAAGTTTAGAAGGGAACTACTGAAAGATCTAGTAGATGAAACAAGAAATCCAAGAAAACGAAAACATCCAGGGCATTCATTCCTCAGCTTGCCATGACATACATCTTCTGGGATGATCTTCTCTCAATCTCCCGAGTCCCTGTCAAATACGACCTCTGTAAGCGAACTAAGCAGCACAAATATGGTACCTCGTGGAAAAATGGCTAGTTAATCTAAAGATGCAGTTCTTTAGGGAATTAAAAAGTACTTCTTCTGGTTCTGCAGAAACTGAATTTCTAAATTTTGTATTTTGCATAGGAACATGTGGAGTCACCATTCCCAGTAAAATTTCAAAATTGGTGGGGCTCATTCTCGCAAAGTTTCGGTAACCTTGCCTATCTTCGATCCTTAAATCATTCATAATAGAATGATAAGCTCCATGCTCTCTCTTCTATCCAAAAATTGTCTATCCCACCATCTAGGCTTCTTTATTTTCATTCAAAAATGAAATATGCAGCCCCACACAAAACAAGTAATTCTTCGTCAGAATCCATCGCAGAACTGAAGTAATCAGCCTTATCTCAAAAAGTGTGAACACTCATTCAACCACCAAAAATCGCCAACACCGTCACCAACAAAAATTGTCAACTTGGCACCAACTGTGTTTCAGACTTTGTCAGGCATGAAACAGAAAAGTTGCCAACAAAAATCTTAAGTGTAAACATACCTTTAGGCAACGTGCAGGACTTATGGCAGAGATGGAAAGAATTTTAATTTTGTGGATTCAAAATCAAACAGCGCCGTATGCCTTTAAGCCTCGCCACCATTCAAATGAAGGCTTGGAGTATTTTTGAGACTGTGAGGGATCTAAGAGTGAAAGTTTCCATGCAAGTAATGGCTGGTTTATGCAGTTTAAAGTCTGATATAAATTGCATAACATTAGGGTGCAAGGTGAAGCTGCTAGTGCTGATAAAGATGCTGCTGAAAATTTCATCATAATACTGTCAGATATCACTTGTTCCAGGCAAGTCTTTAATGTCAACGACACTGGGCTCTTTTGGAAGAAAATGCCTTCACAAACCTATATTGCCCATGAGGAAAAATTAATGCCAGGTTTTAAAGCAGGAAAGGAGAGTCTGACTCTTTTGCTTGGTTCCAAATGCTGCAGGTGTTTTCAAGCTCAAACCCATGCTCATTTATCATGCTGAAAATCCAAAACCATTGAGGGATTATATTAAAGAGATGCTTCCTGTTTTCTGGAAATCCAATAAAATGGTTTTTTTCCACGAACGTTTCTTTGCAAGCTGTTCAAAGTTATTGTCAGCAGAATAACATGGCATTTTAAGCATTGTTACTCCTGGACAATGCCCCTGGACATTCTCCATACCTTGCTGATGCAGACCCCAACATTAAGGTTGTGTTCTTGCCCCCAACACCACATCATTAATCCAGCTGATGGAGCAAGGGGTAATTGCTTCTTTTAAAGGGTATTAACTTAGAAGAACCTTTGTCCAGGCCATCAAGGCAATGGAACAGGATGGTGGGCCATCTCTGATGAAATTTTGGAAGGGATTCAACATTCTAAATGCAATGAAGAACATCAAAGAATCTTGGAATGGTGTTGAAAAATCGAATCTGGATGGCATCTGTAGAATATTGTGCCCAAAATTCATCTCCAATTTCGAGACGAAGTGAATGAAGTCAATGCTGATATTTTGGAGATGGCTGGGCAGCTGCAGTTAGAAGTTGAAGCAGATGATGTTCAGGAATTGCTTGCCTCTCACTTCCAGGAACTTACCAATGAAGATCTTGTTTATCTTGAGGAGCAAAGGAAAGCTGAAGATGAAACTCCAGTAGAAGAGAGTCCTTTACAAGGCACCATGACAACCATGCTGTTGAGTGAGGCCTTATACATTTGGAAGCTGCCATGGCAATATTTGAGAAAATAGATCCACGTGATCCATGGTCTCTCACTCTCGCTGCTTCACTTCCGATTGATGTAGTTTTTTATAATTACATAAATATTCTATAAACATACCACGTTTTTTATTAACCAAAAACGAAAAAACTAATAGATTGGAACAGTTGGCTGTCTGAAGATTTGGAACATAAATATGACAATCCAAAATTGCCCAGAAAAGTTTTTTTAGTTTCCCCTTTCTCGGAGCAATCACTGCATTCAACTAGTGTTTATGCATGAAATTTAAATTATCATGCGTTGTTTCATTTGGCATACCACTCCACAATGTTTCCATCTCGTAAGTTACTAATGCACAGGCATGAAAAACATTGCCGCAGCAAGTACAAATTCCTGTTGGAAATCCTGTGGTACCAAGAATCGAATTAATGTATACCTAAGTGCAGCATAACAAATGGATTCGTATTTCCACTGCCTCCTTTTAATTTCATCGCTTGGTGCTCAACACCCTCGCCAAACATGCTTTCACCTAGAAGTTTCATCGATGGTCCGGGCGGGAAGTTCAAAAGTGGCAAAAATGTTATGGCGAAAACTGAAAAGTATAGAAAACAATCAGACAGGAACCAAATGTCAAGCAATAATGCTCTTTGCGAATGGACTGCCCTTGGCATCGACGGACGGTGAGTGGTCTGAAATCGCGGACAAAGTGATGACAAGGAGTGGATTCTCAGCGACCAGATGGCTGTCGGCCATGAAGCCGTTAAATCCAAAGTCTGTTCAATCTGAAGCCTGTTAAATCGGTGTACATTAAATCGAGGGTTTACTGTACAGGTATTTTGTTGCATTATACATTTCTCTTTCTGCAGTTTCCGCTGTTTTTGCGATGTATTTGCAATTGTTTTCTTGCAATATAAATAAGAGTTGGTGATATTAACATATTTTAACATGCGGAAGA